>JAIEZT010001243.1:5580970-6025970 GCA_019594935.1 Periophthalmus modestus
ATGAACCATCTCACACTCTGAGGACTTCAGGGACCAGTTTCCTGCTGGTCCCAGAGTCAGGACTAAATATGCGGAATCAGCGTTTCAGTTTTCTGCAGCTAAAACCTGGAACAGTCCTGAAGATGTGAGACAGACCTCTACTTTGACAATGTTTAAATCCAAAGTTTCTGTTTAGCTCTGAAAGGTTTTTAGTCTGCACTCTTCTCTTTTAATGTTCATTGTAAGATCATTATTTATCCATCCATCAATTTTCTTCCTCTTATCCAGGGCTGGGTCGCGGGGGTAGCAGTCTAACCAGGGACTCCCAGACTTCCCTCACCCCAGACACATCCTCCAGCTCCTTCAGTGGGACCCCAAGGAGTTTCCAGCCCAGCCGAGAGACATAGTCCCTCAAGCATGTCCTGGATGTGTCCCCCCAGGGAGGCATCCAGGAGGCATCCTGAACAGATGCCCGAGCCACCTCAGCTCCTCTCAACATGGAGGAGCAGCGGCCCTACTCCGAGCTCCACCCGTGTGACTGAGCTCCTCACACTATCTCTAAGGGAGGAAGCCCATTTCGATCACTTGTATCCACGATCTTGATATCTTGACCAGTAAATCGACAGCTTTGCCTTTCGACTCAGCTCCTTCTTTATCACTCTTGTGATCGGATCATTATTTATGTTTTGATTTGTTTTATTGTAATTTGAATGTCTTTCTTATTCTGTAAAGTACCGTAATTTCACAGCCATAGGGTGCACCGGATTATAAGGCGCAGTTCAGTTACGGTGCTTTTTCTGCATTTAACACATAAAAAAGGTGCACCGGGCCTTAGGACGGAGGCACATGCATGTTAGTTTTGTTTCCTTTGCCTTTTTTAGAGCACATACTGTGTTCAGTTGTGCTTTATTCAAGTATTTAGCAAAGTTCTCACATAATTTTTTCAATTAATTCACAAATCCATCAAAGACTTCATCCTCTGTGTCTGAAATGAACAGTTCGATAAAAATACACCAGGTTCCCTCTCGTCTCTATCAGAGTCCGTCTTGTTGCCGTACGGCTCCTCATGAACGATGTCGACTTTTGCGAAAGCTCAAAGAACAGTGCAAGCAGATACGTGAGCCCGAGCATCCACAATCCATTCACAAATCGTGGCGTAACTCGCCCGGCGCTGCCTCCCGGTCTTTGTAAAACTGTGTTCGCCGTCTGTCATCCATCGCTCCCATGATGTTCGCAACTTTTACCTGCGCCTTATGGTCGTGAAATTACGGTACTTTGAATTACTTTGTGTATGAATTGTGCTATACAATTAAATTCTCCTTGCCTGGAGTACAATTTCTGGCTACTCTCCTCACCTCTGGTCCCGTGTGAATTTGTGCAGTCTAAAAATAGCAGATTATTATTCATAAAGCATAAATGACTTTAAAAGGTAATCTATGGAAAGCTAAAGGGTAAATGAAAGCTATTGGAAACGAGACGGCGTGTTTAGTGTTTTATAAATAAAGCTTTGTGGTTTTGATCGCCCTGGCTCCATGCTGTCACCGGGGTTAGTTCTGTAAACAGGCTGCTGGCCATTTGAAGAATAATTTTCATGGAACAAAAATTCAATTACAGTTTATCTCCTGCTCAAAATAAGCCAGTGCCAAACACAAGAGCACTTTTCAGAAGAGCAGTACAGTCAGGGTTTAGCAAAAGGAGACCGTAGGGGCGATGTATTGTATTATTTGCTTTATGTATGAAACGTCAAACTGTGTAAAAGTCTGTGAGATTCGAACAGATTAGTGCAAAAAAGCTGCATTATGTCGCATTTCCGATAGAGGGTCCTCCACCTTCTTGTCCCCATGGAGCAGCGCTGGATGAAGTGCTCAGTTTTGTTAAGTAAAAGTACAGATACTGGGGTAAAAGTATCACATAAACAATCAACTTAAGTAAAAGTTTTTAAGGGGGTTTAAAAATGTACTTTAAGAGTATAAAGTAAAAGTATTTCGCAGTGTTGAACCTCGGATCCAGGAGAAGCAGTGTGGTTTTCGTCCTGGTCGTGGAACACTGGACCAGCTCTACACTCTCCATCGGGTGCTCGAGGGTTCATGGGAGTTTGCCCAACCGGTCCACATGTGTTTTGTGGATCTGGAAAAGGCATTCGACTGTGTCCCTCGTGGTGTCCTTTGGGGGGTGCTCTGGGAGTATGGGGTCCGGGGCCCTTTGCTAAGGGCTGTCCGGTCCCTGTACGACCGGAGCAGGAGCTGTGTTCGCATTGCCGACAGTAAGTCAGACTTGTTCCCGGTGCATGTTGGACTCCGCCAGGGCTGCCCTTTGTCACCAGTTCTGTTCATTATATTTATGGACAGAATTTCTAGGCGCAGCCAGGGGCCGGAGGGGGTCTGGTTCGGGAACCACAGGATCTCATCTCTGCTGTTTGCAGATGATGTTGTCCTGATGGCTTCTTCGAGCCAGGACCTGCAGCAGGCACTGGGGACGGTTTGCAGCCGAGTGTGAAGCGGCTGGGATGAGAATCAGCTCTTCCAAATCTGAGGCCATGGTTCTCGACCGGAAAAAGGTGGTTTGCCCTCTCCGGGTGGGTGGTGAGCCCTTGCCTCAAGTGGAGGAGTTCAAGTATCTCGGGGTCTTGTTCACGAGTGAGGGAAGGATGGAACGCGAGATTGACAGGCGGATCGGTGCAGCGTCTGCAGTGATGCGGTCGCTGTATCAGTCCGTTGTGGTAAAGAAGGAGCTGAGTCGAAAGGCAAAGCTCTCGATTTACCGGTCAATCTACGTTCCTACCCTCACCTATGGTCATGAGCTCTGGGTCATGACCGAAAGGACAAGATCGCGGATACAAGCGAGTTTCCTCCGCAGAGTGGCTGGGCTCTCCCTTAGAGACAGGGTGAGGAGCTCAGTCACACGGGAGGAGCTCGGAGTAGAGCCGCTGCTCCTTCACGTCGAGAGGAACCAGCTGAGGTGGCTCGGGCATCTGCTCAGGATGCCTCCTGGACGCCTCCCTAGGGAGGTGTTGTGGGCATGTCCCACCGGGAGGAGGCCCCGGGGAAGACTTGTCCACATTCTCATTCCTTGATGGCGAGCTGTGGAATAACCCTGCACCTGCTCTGGTCGGGTCGGGTCGGGAAGGCGGGAAGACCTTTTGTTTTGTGTGATGCAACATTCTGCCTTGACGTATTCATGAGCTATTAGCGTATTTGGACTTTAAGTTGATTACAGCACATGAACTGAGCTGAAGGGGATTGTGGGATATGTGAACTCAGCCAGCCGGACTGTGCAGCGTCATTGTGAACCACTCGATGAACTTTTTGTGTTCTATGCATTTGATGAACAGCCATTCACTAGTGTCTGTCTGTCTTGTTGTCCACTTTCGATATATGGTGCCACGTTAATGCAATGCACAGTCTCGGTCCACTCTCTCTATGAGGCGCCTCTAATCTTCTGGTCCTGGTCCAACGATCTGCACTTTGGTCATAGTATTCTGCTTCTTTTGTACTTTCTTTATCTTTATTTATACAGGGAAACCCAATGTGAACACTTGGGCTCTCTGTTTCATGAGCAAACAAGTATACAAGTCCATTTAAAACATTAAAAACAGGAGCAGGTGTATGTACAAAAGTTCGTTACCAGATTGTTAAATTTCAATTGTGTCACAACAACTTAGTTTAGTTTTTTCCTTGGAGTGTGGTCTATTTTTGTGAAGTTTTGGTTTCTCAGTTTAGACTTAGACTTATGCAGTCATGTGATCTGGTATTAAATGTTCCAGTATCAATGATACTACTGCTACTGTTACTTCTGCTACTACTACTACTTCTACCACTGCTACTTCTACTGCTACTGCAACTCCTACTACTACTACTACTACTACTGCTACTCCTACTGCTGTTATGACTGCTACTGCTACTACTACTGCTACTGCTACTATTATTGCTACTGCTACTACTATTGCTACTGCTGTTACTGCAACTCCTACTTCTACTACTACTATTACTACTACTACTGCGACTACTGCTACTACTACTCCTACTGCTGCTACTACTGCTACTATTATTGCTACTGCTACTACTATTTCTACTGCTGCTACTGCAACTCCTACTGTTACTACTACTATTACTACTACTATTACTACTGCTAATACTACTACTGCTAATACTACTACTGCTACTACTACTACTACTACTACTGCTACTTACTACTACTACTACTGCTGCTACTACTACTACTGCTACTATTATTGCTACTACTACTACTATTTATACTGCTGTTACTGCAACTCCTACTGCTACTACTACTATTACTACTGCTAATACTACTACTGCTACTATTACTGCTACTGCAACTCCTATTACTATTACTACTACCCCAGTCTATACCTATTACACAAAGTAATCACATCTTCATTTGACAAGCCAGTGACGGACCCTTCACCCAAAAAGTTGCGTCTATCCACTTCTCATCGTCCCCAACTCGCTCAATCCCCTCCGTGACTTTTGGAGTTTGAAGTAGCGATCATTAAAGATTTATCATATCTTCACAGGGAGGGAGAGAAAATCCTGCAGACGGGAACAATATCGACGGAGACACAGAGGAAAATAGGACAAGACAGAAGTGGAGTCTACACAGGGACACGAAAAAGATCAAACCCATCTCTAACTCACCAACCCTGTCTCGTCTCTGTCTCCTCGATCCTATCCCCGAGTCTTCAAAAGCACAGCTGGAGGTGGCTTATCTCTCTGCCACTTGCCCCAAAATATCCACCTATTTACCTTCCGCGAGGATTATTTCGGTGTTTTCTTCCATTTGTCTGAAAACATCCTTCTGACTTTTCTATTTGCCGACGATTTGAATCCATTTTGCACAGAGGTGGTACAATACGATGTTTTGGAGCAATTTGGGTTTCAGCTTGTGAGGCCACTTTCGTAAACTTTTCCGAGGTGAAACAAACACTTGAGATGCACTTGAGGGAGAGTGATGGTTAGTGCGTGATGGATAGTGATCTCGTCTTCGCCTAAGAAGGTTGTGGGTTTGATTTCCGATCTTGTTCTGGGGTGACAGTGGCTCAGGGTGGGGTAGAAAGTTGCCATTTTATACTGTTGTTTGCAGCGTTCATTTTAACCTTCCAGTTTAAGGTATACAGACACATTTCGCAGGCTTTTATTACAGGGTATGAATGTGCATTTTGTTCTGCTTCCTGATTGGCTACGAGACTGTAGACCATTGTGTTCTGCGTCCTGATTGGCTGAGGGACTGTAGACCATTGTGTCTGTGTCCTGATTGGCTAAGAGACTGTAGACCATTGTGTTCTGCGTCCTGATTGGCTGAGGGACTGTAGACCATTGTGTTCTGCGTCCTGATTGGCTGAGGGACTGTAGACCATTGTGTTCTGCGTTCTGATTGGCTAAAGGACTGTAGACCATTGTGTTCTGCGTCCTGATTGGCTAAGGGACTGTGGACCATTGTGTTCTGTGTCCTGATTGGCTGAGGGACTGTAGTGTTTAAACAAGAGAGAAATGTGAGAAAATGTTAATGCCTGTGTGAGAAAAGTGTATAAAGTGTGTGGTGAGGGGTTTTACAGACAAGAAACATATAGATAAATTGTAAAAAAATAAAGCTGACTACTTCTGCGGGTTATTTTTAGAACGAATCCCCCAAGAGAAACGAGGGACCACTGTACCTAATATGGGGCAAATTTAGATCAGATAACAAATAGTTGATATAGAAGACTATGGTCGTGTTTCACAAAGGAAATTTAATTAACTCTGGGTTTAAGCAACTTTCTTCAGTTTTCTGTTTCATTAAACTGGTTTGGAGCAGAGTTAACTCAGAGATAATAAACCTTGAGATTAGCAGAGGGCAAAAGACTTTCACCAGGGCAACGGTAAACCATCTTAGAGGGGAAGGAAGTCATGTAATATAAAAGAAATGTGGAGGAGCACTTTGTTTAGTGTTTGATAATTTAGTATGAGAGTCAAATAATATTTTTCAAAAGGGCCGACATCATTTTGCTGCAGCTTCTTAGATAAAAACATTGAACTGATTAAAAAAAAAAAAAAAACACTTTAAAATGACTGTTTTAATATTTGATTTCAGATTTTAAATTAAATGAGCTAACTTTTATCTTTTTGCTAATCTAAGATGTTGACTTTTCATTAAGTTTTGTATGTGTCCTACATAAATCAAAATGTAAAAGTGCATGAATTAAACTGAATAAAATGATCTATGAATCTAATGATTTGATGATGAAAGACCAGGCATCTGAGCCATTTGAGTGAAATAAGAGTAAAGTATAAATGAAAACAAGTCAAATCATTCAACTCTTGTCTAATTAAGTGCATCGGGGGCATCAGTGACTGTCCGATCAGAGCTCTACTTCAGGGGCTGTGTCGTAAGAACTGACGGGGGCACTAAAGAGTCAGACTCGGTTAAAAGTTTGAACACAGTTTATTTGCAGGCACAGTAATGTGAATGAAGGTGGACAGAGCAGTCAGTCGAGAGTGGTGTTGTAAGCTGTAGTCTTGAGGGCAGGTCGTGGGTCGCCGGATCAGAGGCTAGGGTGGTCGCACCAGTCGGAGAGCTGGGTTGGAGGTGGAGGTGTGGAGTGGTTCTAAGGAGCAGGATCTGGTGAAGAATGAGAAATAACAAGCTGAGTACTGAGGTCATAAATGCAAAAATAGACAGATCCAATCAGAACAGAACAGTGCCACGGTGGATACACGGACGATCTGGTGCTGAGTGTCAGATCCTCAGTCCTTTTGTCCTCACAGGTGCAGCTTGAGTCGTGATGTGTTGCAGGTGTGTGTGGGATCTCCACCCAGCTCCAAGCAAGACACAGAAGGGAAGGAGAAGAACAGCACAAAAACACACGGCACACTGGGATCTTGACAAGCTGTGACTGCCCAATCAGAGGTCACCTTCACGAGCAGCAACTGTCCAATCAGAGCTTTCCTTGAGGAGTTGTGACTGTCCAATCAGAGCTCTCCTTCATGAGCAGCGACTGTCCAATCAGAGCTCTCCTTCAGGAGCAGCAACTGTCCAATCAGAGCTCTCCTTGAGGAGCTGTGACTGTCCAATCAGAGCTCTCCTTCATGAGCAGCGACTGTCCAATCAGAGCTCTCCTTCAGGAGCTGTGACTGTCCAATCAGAGCTCTCCTTGAGGAGTTGTGACTGTCCAATCAGAGCTCACCTTCATGAGCAGCGACTGTCCAATCAGAGCTCTCCTTCAGGAGCTGTGACTGTCCAATCAGAGCTCTCCCTCAGGAGCAGCGACTGTCCAATCAGAGCCCTCCTTCAGGAGCTGTGACTGTCCAATCAGAGCCCTCCTTCATGAGCAGCGACTGTCCAATCAGAGCTCTCCTTCAGGAACTGTGACTGTCCAATCAGAGCTCTCCTTCAGGAGCAGACCCTGGTTAAACTCACTTACAGGTATAAAACCTGCTCTGGACCAGTGACGGTTCACAGAGTGCGTTACCATGGAGACTGAATCAGGTCAGGTTAACTCTCCCTCTCAAATTGAAAACTCTGAGTTGACCTCTTTTCAGGGTTAAGAAAGTCTGAGCTTGGCCTGAACCTGCTTCTTGAAACAGGGCTGGTGTCTTAAGCTGTTGTGGGATGGTGGATCATTGACTGGTAAACACAAGAATGAATTATAGCGGTTCATGGTGCGTTGAGGTATAAACGATTTCAGATCTTATTCTTATTCATTACTTACCTCCATTGAAAGGTCAGCCACAGAGAGATTTGACAAAACAATTGGATTTGGCCTGTGCTTCGGTTTAACAGGGAAATGAAACGTGCTTATGTGAAAGTTATTTAAGGTCGATGTGGAGTTTCACAGACTCAAGGTTGTATCTTATTTTGTCTCATAGCATATTCAAGATTAGTATTCCTCACATTACACATTTTTGTTGAAGACATTTTGTGCATCCCAAGCGGCTGGTTGGACATTTTCTCTATATGGAAATTTAGATGGAAAAAGTTTGTATATTTTTATGCTTTCATGGAACAGCAATCCTTAGGCTGTTCATTCATAGATTTTCTGGTCTCTGTGGAGATGTTATTGCTTTGCCTGGCATGTTCCACGGTATAACATTTTTAATTGTACATTTATTAAGTACCGACCAGGTTGAACCACTGTATTTATAGGATTAACTCTTCAAACCTCAACCTCAAGAGGAAGAAATACAATGTTTTCTGGACTATAAGTCTCACTTTTTTCAGTTTGTCCGGGGGTGCGACTTATACTCAGATGCTACTTACATGTGAAATTATTAAAATATATAACTTCACATCTTTGTCAAGTGGAAGCGGCGGTTCATCTACTTCTGGAGTTGGTGGAGTTGTTCAGAAGCGACACCGAGGACAAAGAATTCAATGGATTTAGTGATTTGGAGTGAGATCCAGAGTAAGTGCATTCTGAAAACCACCAAATGAAAGAGTAACTGTACAGGAATACAGTCAAAATGTGTGTCTTAAATATTATCCAGAACGCAGTTTACTCCAAATATTGTAATATGTACTGTATTTTCGGGATTATAAGCTACCCTTTTTTGATAGTTTGTCCTGAGGTGCGATTTATACTCAGATGCGATATATATGTGAAATTATTAAAATATATAATTTCACATCTTTGTTACTGTCACACTGACGCCTGCGTGAGGGCGCTCTAGACTTGTACCAGCATGACAGTCATATGGAAGAGGAAACGGCACTTCATCTACCTCTGGAGTTGACAAAATTGTTCAGACGTGACACTGAGGATGAAGAATTCAGTGGATTTAGTGATTTGGAGTGAGATCCAGAGTAAACTTGTTGCTTGTTTTTTCTGCTTTAGTTCTGTGATTAACTGTTAATATCTGACGTTAACAAACCAGACACATGTTCAGTTCTGTCTGTGCTTCATGCAGCTGAATAAATATAAATGTGTTACGTTCGCCGCTGGACTGATATTCAGCCTGTTCTTCTCTATTTTATTGTTATCATTATAATTTACTTTTAAAGATAAATTGTCTGTTCTTGGTCTCGCATTTTGTAAAACAAATTTCCCCCAAAGATACGACTTAAAGTCCAGTGCGACTTATATGTTGTTTTTTTTTCTTCATTATTATGCTTTTTTTGGCTGTTGCGACTTATACTCCAGAGCGACATATAGTCCAGAAAATACAGTATGTGTTTTAACAGCCAAAACATGCAAATTGCAAAGTTACCATGCAGCATTCATAAAATAAAACATGGAATTGGCAGGTATTTTATCTTATTTTATTATTTGGTCGAATTTTTATATAGCTTTTTTCCACCTTCAAGGCACTCAAAGCTCTGTACATCAAGGAACCACTCGCCCATTCACACACACAGTCATACACCACTGTGCGCAGACGTTGGCACTGAGGTAAGTTAAGTGTCTTGCCCAAGGACACAACTGCAGCATTCTTCTGAGGGGGCTGGAGTCTCACTGCCAACCTGTGGGTCAGTGGAAACAAACACTCTGTGTTGCACCAAGAGTTCACTATTAGTTGTGAAAATAACCTTGCTTGTATTAATTCATTACCAGTTGGCATTAGCGTTGGCGTGTGAGACAACTTCACATGAAACTGTTGTATTTTAACACTTCACTCAACACCTTTCCTGTATAGAAAATGATGTATAATTTGCAAAAGCATTCATATCAGAAAGCAGTTTGTGTTAACCTGTTAATGCATTTTGACTGCTTCAATGCCTTTCACAATTTCACTTAGAGGAAAAAACATTCAGAACCACAAAGCAGAAAGCAAAGTTGATGGAATGTTCCACAGAGGGGGATTATGGGATCACGGCGCTGAGCTATCGGCCTTCTCTCTACTTGCTTATCTAACCAGATTAACTGCTCCACAACCTTTTATGTGGCCATACAAAATCATATACTTTACCCATAACACCACATGCTCACGTTTTCTACATCCTCTATTCACCTTATTCCTGAAGTTGCCATGAGCGCCGCCATCGTCATTCGGGTTGTATTATTTTTGTATGGGGCTGCCCAGACAATCGGTGCAGTGTTCACTTGAACATAGATTGTTTTACACGGCGGTCGCTGTATCGGTCTGTTGTGGTAAAGAAGGAGCTGAGTCGAAAGGCAAAACTCTCGATTTACTGGTCAGTCTACATTCCTGCCCTCACCTGTGATCATGAGCTCTGGGTAATGACCGAAAGGACCAGATCGTGGATACAAGCGGCCGAAATGGGCTTCCTCCGCAGGGTGGCTGCGCGCTCCCTTAAAGATAGGGTGAGGAGCCAGTCACACGGGAGGAGCTTCGATTAGAGCCACTGCTCCTCCACGTCGAGAGGAACCAACTGAGGTGGCTCGAGCTTCTGGTCAGGATGGCTCCTGGATGTTTCTCTGGGGAGGTGTTCCGGGTATGTCCCACCGGGAGGAGGTCCCGAGAAAGACCCAGGACACTCTGGAGGGACTAGTCTCTCGTCTGGCCTGGGAACGCCTTGGGGTCCCACCGGAGAAGCTGGAGCTGTCTGGGGTGAGGGAGTCTGAGAGTCCCTGCTTATACTGCTGTACAATGACAATGAATATACTTATAATGCTTTAGACATATAGTGAAATGCTTGTCTTTACTGTGGGTGTACTTACATGATTTGAGTCCCATTTGATGTAGACTTTGTTTGGTCCTCTTCCAGTCCAGGTTTTGTCCCAATTTTATGGAACATGTGCAAGTGTGAATCCATCTTGAAAGAATAGATTCCTATGGAGGATAATTTAGCCAAGGTGATAGAGGTAAATGTTTTGCGTTCTCACCTCAAACCATTTAAAACCTTCTGCAAAGTTGGTATGTTCTTCTCGTCTTGGTGGGTCTCCAGGGTTTTTGCCGAGTTGCTAGCTCTCTCAACTCACAGCAAGAATGTTCTGTGTTCTTTCTGTGGAGTTTGCCCGTGTTTGGGTGCACTCTGTTTCTCCTCATCGGTAAAATCCTCCAGATAAAGTCATTCTGGCCAAGCCTATCTCAAGATCTGGAGATGGATCCCTGGGCGCTGCACTTCTCG
The DNA here is from genome assembly GCA_019594935.1 of Periophthalmus modestus. NCBI lineage: Eukaryota > Metazoa > Chordata > Actinopteri > Gobiiformes > Gobiidae > Periophthalmus > Periophthalmus modestus. Next base: position 5,591,972 of record JAIEZT010001243.1, read on the forward strand.
CGTCTCCTCACTGGTTGTCCCGGCTACATTGAAGGATGAGTCAAATAGGAAGACAAAAAGTACCAAAACGTCAATTCTTTGGGTACTGTACTGTCTAAGTTCATCATCAACCCAAAACATGGCAAGAATAAACCAATCGTCTGGTTGAGGTTTAAAATACTGGCTCAAGATCTGGAGAGGAGTCATGACTGCTGACACTAAAGAATGGGTCAAATGCAGAGGACAACAAGGTCAACTCTTGACGTGCAACAAGGATTTTGTGACTAAACTGATTTTTGAAGCAGAAAAACACATTTTTTAACATTTTGTGATAAGAAAAATGAAACCAAGCTGCGCTGACAAAAGAGCACGTCAGCTGCAAGAAAGACGTTTGTTGCCAAGTTAGATTCTTTCCACGCACACCTGTCCCTCCCACTCTCTGCTCTCAAATCTTTCCTTAAGATGCATTGAACTAAAGTTGTTCCGTGTTTGCTGCAACGCTATACCTTTTGTCAGTTTCCCTTTGTCAGTCAGACACATTACATTTCTGTGCACACCCCAAGATGAAAGGGAGAGGTAGAAGAAAGTCGGGAAAAGAATGGTATAAGACTTACAAAGAGGAAACTCAAGTTGGGAAGACTTTTTCAAACTCAGAAAACTACACTAATAATCTGCCTTTGCACAGAGTTCGGTTAGAACGAGGATCAGTGGCTCCATCTTTCAAATCACATGCAGTTTCGTAAAGGGTGTTTGAATACAGATATTGGTATTGGTAAAAGCTCCAGAACCAGAGCCTGAGATCCAGAATACACAGTTCTTCAGTACTTTGCAAAGATGTGAGTCTGGTCACCGGGTGCATCTCACATGGGTACGATTGACAGGTGGATTAGCCAATCAGAGACACACATGGTCTGTCCATACAAAAACAAATATGGCTGCTTACGAGGAAGAAATAAACTAAAAAATATCACAGAGCGCTGAAAAACATAGCGGATTTCTGCAGAATAAATGAGCGAAGGACTAAGCTCTATTCGATTTTGTTCAAAATGATAGATAACAAGAGCTCCTTTGTTTCACATTCATCATTCAAATAAAATAATGTCCAATGGGGTTCATCTGGTCTTCCGTTAATTATTTATTTTAATATATTTTTTTTCCCAAACCAGATCAGCTGATTTAAACAGGTTTTGGTGCTTTTTTTTCCCAGGTTATTTCATATACGACATTACGTTTGTGCTCTGGTTCCAGTTTATCTTTTGAGTGGACGAGAAGTTGCCTGAGCTTTCTGGTTTTGCTGGTGTGTTCATATTGCGTTCCTGCAGGTGGCGCTGTCGTCCCACCTCCTCCGACAGGAAGACAGCGGCAAAACCTGTTTCAATCAACTGACTGGACACGTCACAGCAACATCACATGCGACCACAATGAGGAAGAACGCTAGTGAGGAGTCGAAACTGTCAGGTATAGGAACAAACTACACCTCGGCCTGGTAAAATAATCTATTAAAATACCTTGCACCAGTTCAGATATATTGTCTAAGCAGCTCTTGAGGTCAAAATAAGTCTGCTGTGTGCTGTCTTCATCTTATATAAAGTGTCTGATAAGCTTAAACTGCAGTGTTAGCATGCTAGTTGTGGTTAGCTTTACCGTGACAGCCAAACAAGTCGTGAAAAGCCAGAACATCCAAATTATTCACTCATCACAGAGAATAAGGTAAGTGAGGAAGGATATTGGACAAGTGCAATCCGTTTAAAATGAACCAGTGCCTAGCGTCTTACTAACACGATACTGAAATGTAGCGTCCTGTGTTTTCTCCCAGTCAGAGCACTGTCTGGGCGAGCGGACAGCACTGATTTATTCTTGTTGATGGGACTGCTAAAGCGCCAGAGAATTGTGTTGCTGAGGTTATCGAGGTGTGCACCCACATTCACAATCGAATTTCATATTTACCGAGTTACTCCGCTCCTCCTCCTCCTCCTTCTCTCTCCTTAATCCCTCTCTCCTTATGCCACCTTCTCACTCATGATCCTACCATTGTGGCGTTAGCTTTCGAATATGTCTTATTCTTATATATGTGTGGAAGTGTATGTGGGTTATTTTTTTGTGTATTTATTGTTTTATGCACATTTTTGAATCAGCAAAACGACTTTATAAAATAACTCTAGAATATGTTTTTTGGGATAGTTGTGTTGTTTTAATCAAACATGGTAAGATCTAAGAGCTTGTACAAGATTTTTTCTAGTTTCTAAACACAATGTCCAAAGCAAAATGTTTGAAATGCTAGAATTACAAAAACAGCAGGTTTCAAAAGTTGCTTAGTATGTTCAGTAGTACAGCATTAAACTTTTCTTGCATGTTTTCCAAATTTTACTACTATTACAAAACAAAATACCTTAGAAAACACATTTGTAACGTGAGCGGAGCCTCTCCACAGATCTGGCCTGTAACGTTGCTTGTCTTTATTGAGATTTATAAGTTTAGTACAATGCCATAACATCTCCATGGAGACCTCCCCCCAACACACACATTAGAAAAGTTACCTCGTGTACCTTTAAAGGACACATATCATGCTATTTTCTGATCTATGTTTTAATGTTGTTTCCTCATCACAAGTTGTAGTTGTGTAATTGTGTTTTGTTTCACATTTAACACACAAACCCTGCATATTTAGGCTGAGTTTTTTCTCTCAAACTGAAAACACTCGGTTCCAACTTGTGATGTCATGTGGTGATACATTGGGTTATTCATCTCCATACACCTTCAGTAGAATTATATGGATGATTTCAGGCCCAGAATAGCCCGTCTCTACTGAACTAAAGCTAAAAGGTAGTTGTGAACTTGAAAACTACCACTTCATGAGATCACAAGGTGGAACCAGGGCCGGCCCAGATCATAAGCAGACTGAGCAGCTGCTTAGGGCTCCAAGGCCACCAGGGGGCCCCCAAGAGTTCATACATTTGTACTGAAAATAATATAATACGTAAAGTTTTACTAGAAACAGTGCTTGGGTGTTTACAGCAGCCTAAATATCCCTCATAAAGATTACATTTGATTACATTAGTAGCAAATATCTGTTGCCTACATTTGTTTTATCTATGTGTTTACACCGCGAGGTACTTTTGAATGGCTGTTTTACACGTTAGATTAAAACATTTCAGTCTGTTGGTCAGGTAAATACAAATACAATTGGTGAAGCTGATGAGAGCAGGGTCATAATGTTGAAACCAAAACCCAACTCCAGGTATTTTTCTGAGGAGGCAACAACATTATAACATGGCGTAAATCTCACATGAGTTAATTTCGCACAATTTTGGACCTTTAAGTGGGTAATGTAGCTTCTTATGTTTGAAGTAGCCATCACTGCTCTTCCCTCACACTGTATATCCACGGTTGACACTGGGCTGAAGGTGACAGAGTTGAACCATCAGCTCCACCTCTCTCTGAACCTTCCCTTAAGCTCGGGGATAAGGCTCCTTTGGCCCTCTCCTACCCCGGGCCATGTGAGCTCCGCAGAGGATGAAGACTGGCCTGAGTCACCTTGGGGAGCCGACAATGAAACATCTTGTCACAATCCTGCAACCCTTGGAAAAAAAAAAGTATGATTTTTTTTCCTCATTTGGTCCAGAAAGTCTCTTCCTACAGAGAAGAAGCTACATCAAAGTGCTCGCAGTGGCTTTAGTGCAAATCCCACAGCTTGAACGTTATTGGCTGAATCAGCAATGGCAGGGCTAATTGGAGAGACTGGGGCGGCTCAGATGTCTGCAGTTCTTATTTTAGTGCGAATGTAAATAGTAAAATGCCAAGATTTTCTGCGGTACCAAGATTATAGGAAAAGTTATAATACATTTTTAAAATATGTTGTTTATTTTGTATTTAATGTAATATTTATAGGCATGGCTAATATGCTACAGGTCTTGATAACAGAATAAAAGATGCTAGGATTTTTGCATGGTCTACCACTTGTTATATGTTATTACTTTTCCTGGATTGTTCCATTAAATGTTTTTATCTTCATGGAGATGCCACCAGGTCAAGTTACAGGTATGATCTGTGGAGGGGCGACTCCTTTCACTGTAAGAATGCATCTTTTTCAAGGGATTTCCGAGCAGTAAAAGTGTCTGTAATTGGAAAAATGCAAGATCAGTTTAATGCTGTATTGTGTAACATTCCAGGCAAAGCAATATCATATCCCTGGCAGACCCTCCACCAGAAAAGTTACATAGTGTTCTTATAGAGAAATTAGTTTTAATGTCATGATTCGCCTGTTCCTGCATGTATCCTGTGTTCTCCTTCCCCCTCCCTCGCCTGCCTGACTCCGGAGCTGGGCGGAGCTCCCAGTCCCTCCCATGCGCACCTGCACCTCATCAGCGTGATCACCTCCACCTGCCGTGGGTTTAAAGAGGACTGGGAGCAGACATTCGGTGTCAGATTGTCCGCGTGTCTAACGTGACTACTCTAGCTCTGTTATTGTTGCTCCTTGCCTGTTACCTTGTACTCATTGGATTATTTTTGCTCTCCAGAATCCTGCCTCCTGCTCCGTCAGCTCAGTTGCCTCTGCTCCATCCTGGACCACGGTCCTCACTGGTATCATTGCCTTGTCTCACCTGTCTGTCCCTGTGCACTGGACCCTGCTCTTCACCCTGCTCCCCGTCCTGAGAGAGAGATTCTACCTTCTTTATTGCACATTGAATATTATCACTTTGTAAATAAACACTGTTAAACCGCTCCCTGAGGCGTGCGTGTTGGCCCACAATCCCAGACATTGTGACATTTAATTTGTGTTGAAAGTTGCATTCATTCGGCATCAAAAACAATATTGCATGTTAAAACTTTTCCTCAGTATCAAAAATCAAGTCAGAATTTTTAGTATTGTGTCAACACCATTGACTGTATAAAGAAATGGACTAAAGAAGTGAGATGTTACCCATAGCGTTCGGCTCCAGTCAAATGAAACTCATCAGGGCTAGCAGATATAGCGGCGATTTTGGAGCTGAGATCCATATTTGGACTTCCTACTGTGAGTATCATAGCAACCAAAGAGCCAATCTGGAGCGAGGCTGTTGAATGTAACAACCCGTACCACTTGCACCGATGGTTTAGCAGGGAGTGGGCACTTAGCAACGCAGTCAATCAAACCGGTTGCTAACGGTAGCGGGAATGACCTCAGGGAAAGAAGGCACCTGATTTGTTATTAACTCTATAGCGTCGGATGCTATCGCCGCCGATAGACTCGTAGTTGCAGACTTTCCATCACTGTAACTCTGCAACCAACTGTGCTTCATGTAAATTCAAACGACGTCTCAAAGCAGAGACATGAGGCTCTTTAAATATGTTACTGTCATTACGGTAATGTGCTTATGTCGTCCTTCGAAGACGACCAATCAGAGCACAGTGCCGCCGGGATTCTCCCAGTCAGTTATTTGATGCATCAAGGATGGATGGATATGTAAAATAGAGGAAGTTGTGTAAAAAAAGGCAAAAGTACATGCTGATACTTCCTTTAACATGATTTTTATGGCAAAAAAAAAAAAGTCTAGGAGAGCTATAATGTTCTATAATGTGCTCAGTCCTTCAAAAGCCCCATGCCTCTGCTTTGAGACGACGTTTGAATTTGCATGAGAGCACAATTGGTCGCGGAGTTACGGGTATAACGGAAAGTCCACAACCGTGAGTCTATCGGCGGTGAAAACATCCAACGCTATAGGTTCAATGTTCATATCTTGATTTACAGACACAAAAGCGAAATAAAAATATCAGCATCTTGTAAAGTGGGTTAATACAAACAAGACCAAAATAACGAGTCTGGCAGCAGCAGTTATGGAGAGAAAGGAGACATTTTCAATAGAAAGTGAATTGGAGCCAGAGTCAAAGGAGTCGGGAGTGCGCTCATGCTCACTTACTATTTGGAAAACAGCGGCTAGCAGGTTAGCTATGTCCATTTATATACCAGTCCATGGTCAACACTGAGAGATAGTGCTAACCATATTAAAATAAAACAGTAAGAGGCGAGTCTTGGAGCGTTCCTATATGCAAAACCCTGATATGAGATACGCTAGCACCATACGCTATGTGGGCTCATTAAAACACAGTCCTTTACCATAGCCTGAGGTGACCGCAGCCCTGCCATATCTGCCACACTATTGTATATATATGCTAATGAGGACGGGCCATGCTTCAGTGTGCGCAAGAGTCAAATCCGTAAAGTCAAGTTCACAGGTGAGCCAACCCGGACAGGAAATACAACAGGAATTAGGCGTCTCTTATGAGGGATATATGAACAGGTCAATGCTTTTAATACCACGTCAAAGGGCACACTGTCCAAACATATCAGTCAAATTAGCATAATGTAGCTTTAATGGTCATACAAGGAACATTGGTACAGGCTTAACCTTCTTGACAGATGTAATACTAGCATAACAGGCTATAAAATGTGGGGTTGAATGTCAGTATGTGGAACCACTGCCATAGGGAAAAAAAACAACAAAATTTAGGTGATCTTTTGATAAAATTGTAGGCTATGTATGTTATAAAGTTACATATATTACTACTAAAGGGGTGGAATGAAGTAAAGCACATTTTTCCCTTCTTTGTACAATATTTAGGATAACAGAACCTTTATTTATCCCACATAGGGGAATAGTTGGTAGTTCTGAAGGTTGGCGTTTCGATTTCCGCTCTCGACATGAAAATCATTGGTTGAGCGGTCAGATCTCTTGACAAACAGGTTGGCGGTGTGATTCCAGCCCCCGCAGATGAACGCTGTCATTGTGTAATTGTGTCCTTACCCCCTTCCCTCACCTTGGTTTTGTTCAGGCTGTGTAATCCCTCAGTCGTCCAGGTCTGATCCATCGCAAAAGAAACTGTCAACTGGACAAAACGTCGTAGGGGTGAAGACGTTTCGCTGCTCATCCAAGCTGCTATCCCCGATCTGTAGCTCCATCCTCAGACCCAAGGCGAAACAAAGACAACAGAGAGAACAATAGGGCTTGCCAGGATGCTAAAAGGTGTGAAATCACTCATTAGGGGCTTGAATGACTATGCTAAGTAGGATTCAGGCACAGGACATACTGATGATAGCACAAAAGACATAGCCTACAAACAAAAACTGTAAACGATAGTGGTTTTGAGTTTCAGTGTAGCTAATTCCTCGCTTCAGATAGATATGAGGCAGTGTCCAGCAGTAATCTGACCAGAACTGAAGAAGCGGCTTGGATGAGCAGCGAAACATCTTCACTCCTACAACAATTTTGTCCAGTTGACAGATTTTATTTTTCTTTTGCTATTATTCTGCCAGGCTAAATCTGGCAAACTCTCAGCTTTACACCTGTTCAAATCGATTTAAGAGTTGAGATAAAAATGCATAAAAGTAATAAAATACAACACATTTAAGGATTTACATTTTAAACTGCTACTGATTTTCTTTTAGTCACTACTATAAACTGAATGTGAAAAGCTACGTAAGGCGTTCCAGGCCCTTGCTGCTATGACAACGCACCAGTTTTATCCCAAAGTGGTTGTCTTACAGTTCACACTTCGCGGTCTCTTTTCTTGCAGGCAAACGCTGACACACATTTTTATCTTATATAACAAAGTCTTTTATAATTTAATACAATATTTCCTTCCCAAAATAAGTCTAAATCCTCACTTTTCTGCACGTTGTAGCTTGCTGTTGTCTGGCAAGCACTTTATTTTTCAGTTTCATCGTTTCATTCCCGCTTTTCCAAGTGAAAAATATGGCTCCTGTAGATGTTCAGCGCCGTAGAAGTCAGATTAATGTGACTTGCGTGTTCAGAGTGCAATAAGCTTCGACCTGCAGTGTAAATGCAGCTAACGACCGCTAACAGGATGGCATTTTAAAAGTTTCTCTCAAGTGCTAACCTTCGACAGCTTTCAAACTCCAAGTGGACAATGTCTCACTTGAACTCATCTGCTGGTAATGTCAGATTTATATGCATTTCAGACTTCCAGAGCGTGCACCTGTTCACACTCACTCCTGCCATGTGGTGAGGTCTAAAATGGAGGCACATTTGTGGAGTAGCCTTGCATTGAAATTACTGCTGTTCCTCCTCATTAAACAACACTCCCAGACAAGTACGGCAAAGTTCTACATCCCAGGACGACACAAAGTTCACTTTTTTACAAACTTCTTGGGTTTGTTTCATTCTCCTTATAATTCCAAGGTTTGTTTTAATGTGTCTTATTACAACCAGTGCATTTTCCATGTTAGCAAAGTATTACACAAAGATACGTATAATGCTCCTCCTAAACCAATATTGTGAATGTGACTCCACTGACTCTTGGAGGGGGGAGGGCATCCGGCAAAAATAAGAGGTATCCAAATTGTGCTTCTGTCACTTTTACATAAAAAAAATGTACTGAAGTAGGGGTACCATTACTTTGATATATTACTCACGCAGAAGTACAAAGTAGTGATCCAAGAAATGTAATGGGGAAATATAACTATCCATCCATCCATTTTCTTCCGCTTATCCAGTGCCAGGTTGTGGGGGCAGCAGTCTAAGCAGGGACTCCCAAACTTCCCTCGCCCCAGACTCGTCCTCCAACTCCTCCGGTGGGACCCCAAGGCGTTCCCAGGTCCAGCTGAGAGACATAGTCCCTCCAGTGTGTCCTGAGTTTTCCCCGGGGCCTCCTCTTTGTGGGACATGTCAGGAAGGCAGGGAGGCGTCCAGGAGGCATCCTGAGCAGATGCCCGAGTGACCTCAGCTGGCTCCTCCTTACGTGAAGGAGCAGCGGCGGCTCTACTCCGAGCTCCTCCTCCTCTCTAAGGGAGCGCCCAGCCACCCTGTGGAGGAAACCCATTGTTGCCGCTTGTATCTGTGATCTTGTTCTTTTGGTCATTACCCAGAGCTCATGACCATAGGTGAGGGCAGGAACATAGATTGAGCGGTAAATCGAGAGCTTACAGAGTAACCGTAAGAGTAAAGGTCATTGAATTATAATGTGTCAAGATGATGTGATTGAAATGACAGTCTAATTGTGTTCACACTGAGCGTATGACAGTATTCGTGGCCATACCGGCTTCTCAAAGCCTGATCTCGTCAGATCACAGAAACTAAACCACACTGGGCCTGGTTAGTACTTGAATGGGAGACCTCTGGGAAAACCAGGTGCCACAGTGCGGCGCCAGTGGCAAAAACAGTTGCTGTGTCCATAGGCAAGACACTTCACCCACATTGCCCAGTATGACTGCAGTGTGTGCGTGAATGCTGGTGGTGGTCAGAGGGACTGATGGCGCAGAAAAGCAGCCTAGTTTCTGTCAGTTTTCTCCAGGACAGCTGTGGCTACAATTAGTTTTTATTTTTCCTCAAGTGATGCAGAAAAGAGGGAGCCACTGTCTGTGTGAATGGTCATTTATGTGAGCTTTTTATGCAAACTCAGTAGAACTTTTCTATAAATTGAACCATACAGAAGAGGAATTGAACACATTGTACAAACATTTAAATCACAAGTCTAAACAAAACAACCTTTAGTAACCCCTAAGTGGCACCAGCACAAACGTCTCCTCAGGCTCCTGCATCGCGCTGACAGCACTTATAACTTATTCCTCCAATTGCATTTATCCCAAACAAGTAATCATTCGCCCATTGCCCTTCCAGCCAATTGTCATTGGAACAGAGAAGCACATGAATATGAAAACAAGGACACGCTCGAGCAGAGAAATAAATGGAAAAAGTATAATTCTAAGTTTAACAGGTTGTAAAGGCTCCCGGTGACTTTCAATGTCCTTTGGAAAATTGAGTTTTAGGACCAAACTGTGTGAGAGTGGTGGGCCAAGAGGATGAAGACACTGTTTTCTGAGATTATAACAGTTGTATATTAATAACCACTGTCTGATAGAGAGACAAGTCTGTGAAAACAAATCAGAAAAACATGTTATTTCCATTTTACCCATGACCTTGTGTGGTGTGTTTTAAATTCAAATCACACATCTCCATCGGTTTAACGTTATGCTAAAAGAACATCATCACTTTTGCTTTGCTTCACATACTTTCTACCAAATGCATGAGGCTCGTCATTCAAAGGGAATGCATTAAATTAAGAGTTTGCATCAGTCTGCAATAAATAAATAAAATAAATAAATAAAAATAAAATAAAATACAATTTAAAATAAAATAAAATTTAAAATAAAATAAAATAAAATAAAAAACTTACTGCTGCCCATGTCTTAATACTCAAAATGCTTTCCACTGCATTTTCATTCACTGCTCATGGTGATATAAGCTCCTTCTTCAGCCACAGCTGCCTTGGGGTAGACTGATGAAAGTGAGGCTGTGTCATAATGTGTGGGGTGTGAGACGGACCAAAGATGCGGGACTCGGGGCAAGTTTAAGGGTGTTTATTGACAGAACACAAAACACAACAGGTGACGGGAGAACATACGAGGAGCTGGGTGCAGGGGTGCAGGTCAGGGTCCAGAGATACAGGGAACACACGAGACGGGAGCACAGCCGGTACCGGGAGACAGGGTCGGAGAACACAGGCAGAACACAGGCAGGACAGGAGCAGGAAGCACAGCAGAGCCACGAGGACAAGCAGTGATGTGAACAGCACGCAGACACACAGTGATGATCAGACGACCTGGCAGAGAGAGCTGGGTCCTGGCTCCTTTTAACCACCTGCAGGTGCGGTGATTGCCCTGATGGGCTGCAGGTGTGTGCGGGAGGAGCCAGGGCTCTGCCCAGGTCTGGAGTCAGGCAGGTGAGGGAGGGGGAGAGGAGACACAGGAGGCAGGAGCAAGCAGGGATCATGACAGGCTGCCAGTCTGCACCATCTTCATTCATTCAGACACTCACATACAAAAGTTGGGTTCCTTTGCTTCTCGAGGACATTACATTGATTTACATGAATAGAGGCCGCTCCTATCTTAACCTAAACTCTAGTCTTAACCTATTTTAAGCCATATCTGAACTTTAAGTCATGTTGTTGCTCTAATAATAAAGGATTTACATAATGGAGAAGTGATTTTTTCCCCCATGAAGGATGCAGATCTTCCATGTTGGGTAGAGTAGCCAAAACTTTACTCAAGTAAGAGTGACGTTACTTTAAAATAATAATACTCAAGTAGAAGTACAAAGTAGTGGTCCAAGAAATTACTCAATTAATATTAAAAAAGTATCTGATTTATACTTTGAACTTAATGTAATTTGAAGAACAGCAGACCCCCCCCCCGGCCAAACTATGAAAAAAAGGACATTTAAATAAAAAAAAAAGTTACTCAAGTAAATTGGATAAACACACACACATATACATCCCTTTCATACTTAAAACAGCTTCATGAAGTGTCTTGCCCAAGGACACAACAGAATGCCATTTTTGGACCCAGAAATTACCGTATTCTCCAGAGTATAAGTCGCACCGAAGTATAAGTTGCACTGGAGTATAAGTCGCACCAAGCAAAAAATGCATAATAATGAAGAAAATCAAATCATATATTTCACATATAAGTCACATCTGAGTATAAATCGCAACCCCGGCAAAACTATGGAAAAAAGTGGAGCTTATAGTCCAAAAAATACAGTAATTACCAACACAGACTGATAGCAAAAACAGGTTATGAGTAAAATAATGTAGATGTGCTTGTATTGTGTGAGGGCGCCAGGTCTTTGTCACCTTAAGTAATCAACCAGTGTTTCCCGCAGACAGGATCATTACGACTCGTCTGGCGTCGTGCTGTGAGTCACTTTACTCAGTGCGAGCGGAACAAATGCGTCGTTATCCATCGACTTCGTTTTTTTTAAGAGTTCAAAGTCTCGTTTCTTGTTTTTGTCTTTAAAATGAGCCCTAGCCAAATCAAACGGTCTCAGGCGCTACTTTTTTTAGACCCATTTCCTGATAGACTCCCCACTATCCCTCCCCTTTTCTCATCCCTCTGATCTCGTCTTTGTCTAAAATACTCCCCTTGTCTCTGTTCTCCGGTCTCTTTGTCTCCCGTCGCTACAAGTTTTCTAATCAGAGAGCTCTTAAAAAGTTCACGAACCTCCCCCAATCTCTTTCTTTTCAGTCTGGCTGTCGTTCACTGCTATCAAACAGAGGAGAGGGCCCGATAATGAAATGCACTGAGAGACTGGACTCAAAGAGCAGACGGAGTAGCCACCCCTGTGCTGTAGATAGCTCTTTCATTGCTGCTGTCGTGCTGGCACTAGATCAGGAACCGGTTGGAGCTGCGCCAAACCGAGTGAGGTAAGTTGGCATTGCGCTGCAGAGGGGCAGCGAGCGCCCGCCTCTCTTATATCAAATACACCCTACGCGACAAGACATGAGCTGTGTTTAATATTTATCATCAGAGTGAGATGTACCACTGTGGAGACGAAATGTGCCACAGAAGAAATACAACGTGACTCTGGAAACGTGAGATACCAAAGCAAAGAACGACGTCTTTGTATAAGAAAGACATTAAAATCACAATACAACAAATCAAAGCAAACATAACTGACACAAAACTAACACTGAAAGAGAAGAGGCAGAATATAAAACCTTTCAGTCACACGCACAGCTAAACTGGAACCATTTAGAGTCTGGATTTAAACATTGTCAAAGTCAAGGCCTGTTTTATATCTTCAGGAAGATTGTTCCAGGTTTTAGCTGCAGAAAACTGAAAAACTGATTCACCCTGTTTAGTCCTGGTTCAGTCCTGGTTTAGTCCTTTCAGTCCTGGTTTAGTCCTAGTTTAGTCCTGGTTTAGTCCTTCTTTAGTCCTGGTTTAGTCCTGGTTTAGTCCTGGTTTAGTCCTGGTTTAGTCCTTCTTTAGTCCTGGTTTAGTCCTTCTTTAGTCCTGGTTTAGTTCTGGTTTAGTCCTGGTTTAGTCCTGGTTTAGTCCTGGTTTAGTCCTCTTTTAGTTTAGTCCTGGTTTAGTCCTTCTTTAGTCCTAGTTTAGCCCTGGTTTAGTCCTGGTTTAGCCTGGTTTCGTCCTGGTTTAGCCCTGTTTAGTCCTGGTTTAGCCCTGGTTTAGTCCTGGTCTAGTCCTGGTTTAGCCCCGGTTTAGCCCCTTTTTCCTAGTTTAGCCCTTTAGTCCTGGTTTAGTCCTGGTTTAGTCCTAGTTTAGCCCTGGTTTAGTCCTGGTTTAGCCCTGGTTTAGCCCTGGTTTAGCCCTGGTTTAGTCCAGGTTTAGCCCTGGTTTAGTCCTGGTTTAGTCCTGGTTTAGCCTGGTTTAGTCCTGGTTTCGTCCTGGTTTAGCCCTGGTTAAGTCCTGGTTTAGCCCTGGTTTAGCCCTGGTTTAGTCCTGGTTTAGCCTTGGTTTAGTCCAGGTTTAGCCCTGGTTTAGTCCAGGTTTAGCCCTGGTTTAGCCCTGGTTTCGTCCTGGTCTAGTCCAGGTTTAGCCCTGGTTTAGCCCTGGTTTCCCTGGTTTAGTCCAGGTTTAGCCCTGGTTTAGCCCTGGTTTCGTCCTGGTCTAGTCTAGTAGTCCTGGTCTAGTCCTGGTTTAGTCCAGGTTTAGTCCTGGTTCAGTCCTGGTTCAGTCCACTGGTGACTCAGTCGCAGTTTGATGATCTGATAACAGACTTTTATAAACCTGTACTTGTTTTTTTATGTTTTTCATATGGACTTGTTTTGATGGTTTTTCAGTTTGTGTTGTATTTTGGACAAGGCCCCATGAAAAAGAGCCCAAGTCTCATTGGGTTCCCCTGTATAAATAAAGCTAAATAAATACATAAAAACATAAGTAAAAGTATCAAAAATCAAATACTAAAGTTATACATAAAATAATATCCTATCATCATGGTACTGGGATCTGTTCTGAGTGTGGAGTCTATTCCTTGGTACCGAAATCGAATTTGAATATTTAGTATCATGACAGCGCTAAACCTGAGATACAATAAAACGTCACTGCAGGGGGTAATTCTCCTTGCCTTACAGCGAGAAGCTTCTGGGGTCCGTTCCCAGATCAAATGGGGTCTTTCTGTGTAGAGTTCAGTGTGGATTTCCTCAGGTTTTAACAAGCGATTCCCCGAGGTACGTGATGAAGTACAGGTCAAAGCAGAAGGTCGTTCTCGCAGATACAATAGAGTTACATTGATCCGACTTCTACACATTATCTTAACTCTTAAGAACACAAACCTGAGACGTGCTGGTGTAATCTCTGCTACCACGGACCACTCCTGGAAGAATGAAAGTTTTCAGAGTCTGGATAAAGCTTTTGAAACCAAGTGTTTCCTACATTGTCCTCTTGCTATAACTCCTTCTTTAGGTCAGAACTAATGTAACTCAGGGCAGTATGAACAGATATAAACTCAGACCATAGAGATTGAGAATGACCGTCGGATGGAAGTTGAAACTACTTTCGATTTCAAAAGGATTGTCCAGGTCAAAGGTAGGCCTCAAATCAGATAATCAAATAAAGCAGATGGTGTCATGATCACGTGACTCCTGCCCTGTTTTGTCTCCTGTCTCGCCTCCCCCTCCCGCTGTCTGTCAATTGCCGGTCGTGGGCGGAGCGTCTTGCTCCTCCCACGCGCACACCTGGGACTCATCAGCGCAATCATCTCCACCTGCTGCAGTATAAGGAGACAGACAGCCGACGCCAGACCATCCACGTACCCATGTGAATGCCTAGCTACTTACCTTTTGTATTTTTTGCCTGCTGCTCGTTCTCTAACTCCGGTTTCTGCTGTTACCAGACCCTGCTTCCTGGAAACCCCCTGTTCCTGCGCTCCTGGCTTCGCTCCGACTCAGCTCCTGCTCTCTGGTAACAGTGCACCTTGTTCTCTGCTCACCTTGTCTCCGGATTTCACCCTGCACTCGGCTCTCATCCTGGTTCTCCTCGCCCGGCTCCTGTGCCTACACCCCTCGTTCCCGGACCCTGGCGTCGCACTCAATCCCTCGTCCCGGCCTGCCCTCACCACGCACCACACAGCGCACCGTGTCACCAGCTCCCTGCCACTCCTGCCCCCCTCTTGTTGCATTATTATTCACTAAACTGTAAATAAACACTGTTAAACCTTCCCGAGTACTGCATCCTTTGGTCCTTCCAGTCTGCACTACGACAGATGGTGTATTTCTGCTAAGATACTATGAACGTAACCTCACTATGCTGCTGTTCGGTTTGGTTTGGTTGGATTCAAATTCAAACTCAGCAGCAGCGATGGCAGGATCAAGATGGAGTCTCATGAGATCTCGCAAATTTACAGAGAATCCATTTTGTTGTTCAAGGTCACGTACGAAAAGTGGGTCTTCATAGTCGTATACTTTAGATTATAGCCTGTTTGACCATCAACACAACACAATTCCTTTCATACACTCCATTTGGCTAAACGCTTTTGCCCATTAACGGGAAAGAGACACCTGCAAACTGCCGGGTTAGACGTAATATATATGCAGACTTTGAAATCTGCTTTGAAACCTTTAGACACACTCTTCACAACAGGAGATGAATTCAAAGCATCACTGTTCAGTCTATGGAAAAGCAGGTCGGCCCTCGCGTCTGTCAGAAGAACAACAGTGTATAAAATGTATTTATAAGAGACTATGACGATAATATCTCACTTGTTTGTTGAACTTTAATGGGAAACTATATAATCTAAGGACTGGTCATATTAGAACTGTAGAACTGAGATGGGAAAAGGTCTTTTGGTTATTTTTGCTTCCCAAATCTGGAATATATTTCAACTAATGCACTTTAATAATCTGGTGATAAACATTTTAAACTCACACCTGCTCCTGTTTTTAATGTTTTAAATGGACTTATGTAGTTATTTTTTGTTTAGTTTGTAGAGTATTTTTCTGTATTTGATCCAGGACGCCCATGAAAAGGAGCGTCCGAGTGCTCTTTGGGTTCTTAGTGTATGAATAAAGATAAATGAAATTCCTTATTTGACTAATGCTTCTGTTCAAAAAAGCCATCATACAAAAACCTGGCATGGTCAACAACATGCTGTTCATCCTCGTAAATGCTAATCGTCCATTTCATCTTCTAAAAGCCTTGTGGATCTTTTAGCTCTGTCTGCACCGCACACAGCGAGTAATTGGCCCGTCGCTCTGCCGCTGCGCATCTGGGTCTATATTAATTTGCCCATATCTCTTTTAGCGCGTCTCGTTAGCTTAGCCTTTGCGTGGCACCGAGTAGGCTGGGGTCACCGCCTAATCGTGTCGGGCGGGGGAGGGTCGCGGACATCGCCAGAGCCAGCGGATGACACAGCACACTGGCCTGCGCTGTCATATATACTGGAGGTAATTAGGGTTACTATACGAGCGAGTGGTGCTTCGCTTTGCGGTGAGAATGATGGTTTTAAGCTTTGTGAGTGTGTAAAAAGAAGAGGCAGACTATACAAACGCGCTAACAGCTTTTATGGGCGTTTAAACCCCCGACAGATACAGTAATTGAGAAGTTTAAGGGCTCTTTGTGTCTGGTAATGCGTTTCTCTAGAGCGGCGCAGTCCGGTTTGACCCCCGTCCAGCGTAACCATGGCAACGGCAGATATCGCTCCGGCGCGGGGAGGTCGTGGACGTTTTGAAAATGTGTTTTTAAAAAGGAAATTATGATGGAATTGGCTCTTAATATGGAGTAAAGCTTCAAATCTGCGCAATAGGCTCACCCAGGTTCACTCAGACCGTCATCCTGGTTTAAATTCTGTTTCATGTTTCATTTGTAGCACTGTTCAGATTGTAAGAGTAAAGTACGACAGGTCAGATTTAGTCCTGGTTTAGTCCTGGTTCAGTCCTGTTTTAGTCCTACTTTAGTCCCGGTTTAGTTCTACTTTCGTCCTGCTTTAGTCCCGGTTTAGTCCATATTTAGTCCATGTTTAGTCCTACTTTAGGTCCGCTTTAGTCCTGGTTTAGTCCTGGTTTAGTCCTACTTTAGTCCTGGTTTAGTCCTACTTTCGTCCTGCTTTAGTCCCGGTTTAGTCCATATTTAGTCCATGTTTAGTCCTACTTTAGTCCCGCTTTAGTCCCGGTTTAGTCCTGGTTTAGTCCTTCTTTCGTCCTGCTTTAGTACCGGTTTAGTCCATGTTTAGACCATGTTTAGTTCTGCTTTCATCCCGCTTTAGTCCTGGTTTAGTCCTGGTTTAGTCCCGGTTTAGTCCTACTTTCATCCCACTTTAGTCCTGGTTTAGTCCTACTTTCGTCCTGCTTTAGTCCTGGTTTAGTCCCGGTTTAGTCCTACTTTCATCCCACTTAAGTCCTGGTTTAGTCCTACTTTCGTCCTGCTTTAGTCCTGGTTTCGTCCTGGTTTAGTCCATGTTTAGTCCATGTTTAGTCCTGCTTTCGTCCTGCTTTCGTCCTGCTTTAGTCCTGGTTTAGACCTGGTTTAGACCACTTTTAGACCTGGTTTAGTCCTGCTTTGGTCCTGCTTTAGTCCTTGTTTCGTCCTGGTTTAGTCCATGTTTAGTCCATGTTTAGTCCTGCTTTCGTCCCGCTTTAGTCCTGGTTTAGTCCTACTTTCGTCCCGCTTTAGTCCTGGTTTAGTCCTACTTTCGCCCTGCTTTAGTCCTGGTTTAGTCCTGGTTTAGTCCTGGTTTAGTCCTACTTTTGTCCTGCTTTAGTCCTGCTTTTGTCCCGCTTTAGTCCTGGTTTCGTCCTGGTCCACTACGCTGCCATTGGGTTTGGTCTGGTAGGATGCAAATTCAAACTCAGCTGCAGGAATGGCAGGATAAAGATGGAGTCTCATGCGTTCTCACAAATTTAGCGAGAATCAGTTTTGTTGCTCAAGGTAAAAGTCAGTCTTCATAGTCATATACTTTAGCCTATTTCCTGTATGAATCAGGAGGAAATAGACTAAAGTGTCTGCAAACTATCATTGTGCAGCAACTCATGTGTGTTATGTACTAAGACACAGATTTTTAAGTTCATTTCAAAAATAATTAAATATTATACAAAGCAAGTTTACAGGCTTTTAAAAGTATCTCAGGCCTCATGGACGACTCAGGACACTCTGGGGGACTATGTCTCTGGGCTGGTCTGGGAACGCCTCGGGGTCTCCACTGGAGGAGCTGGAGGACGTGTTGGGGTGAGGGAAGTCTGGGAGTCCCTGCTTAGACTGGTGCCCCCACAACCCAACCCCGGATAAGCGAAAGAAAATGGATGAATGGGCCCTGTACTCGATTTTTTATTGTATCTTTGTCCCAGTACAGATAAACTGTATAAGCAGGTCTTGAGGTTAAAATCAATCTGCTGTGTATTATCTGCATCTAATTAGCACCATTTTAGTGTCTGATAATCAGGAAGTGTGCATTGACCTGCTAGTTGTTTGTAGCTTTACTGTCATGGGAAAGAATAAACTCATCGTGGTGAATAATTAGGATGTTCTTAATGCGAGGAATAACTTTGGATCACTGCAAACTGTTTAAAATGACCTAGTATTTTTAAGACAAGTAAAAAAAAACATGCACAGCACCTTTTCATACAATTTGTCTCTATCCGAACTAATCTAATACCTCCATGTAAAGTAATAATTCACGTAAACGGTGGTCAAGTCTTACTGAGAAAATGAAATCCTTGTGTAATTCTTGTGGAAATCATCTGCCGCTGCACTAATTCAGTGAGTTTGAATCTGTTCTGTCAAACTCATATGTTCTTGTGATTAACCAACGGATCAGAAGTCAATGAGGCGGATCTCCGCCATCTTTTTTCTTTCTGTCTCTCTTTTTCTCTCCCCGACTCTCTCTCTACATCTTTCTGTCTGTTTCTCTTCCTCCTTCTTTCTCACTCACTCCCTGTCTTCATCTTTCTCTCTTTTTTTCATTATCTCTCTCCAAATTTCTGTCTCTTACTTTCTCCATCATTCTCTCCTCTCCCATCTCTGTCTCTTTCTCTGCTTCTCTCTCACCTTTTCTATCTTTCTTTCTCTTTCTTTCTTTCTCTCTATCTTTCTTTCCCCTCTCTCTCTCCATCTCTTGCCTTCACTCTTTCTCTCTCCACCCCTTCTCTGTCTCTCTTTCTCATCTCTCCCCTTCCTCTTACTCTCTCCATGTCTGTCTCTATCTCCCTGTCCTCTCTCTGTTTCACCTCTTCCCTCTTTCTCTCTCCATTTCTCTGTCTCCCTGTCCTCTTTCTCTCTCTATCTTTCCCCATCTCTCTTTCTCTCTCCACCTTCCTCTCTCTATCTCTCCCCTTCCCTCTTTATTCCCCTCATTTCTCTATCTCCCTGTCCTTTCTCACTGTCTCCCCTCTTCCTCTGTCTCTCTCCATTTCTCTCTCTAGCTCCATGTCCTCTCTCTTTCCTTCCCTCTTTCTCTCCATCTCCCTGTCCTCTCCTTCTCTTTCCTTCCATCTTTCTCTCTATCACCCCGCCCCGCTCTCCCTGTCTTGCTTTCTCCATCTCCACCCTTTCTCTCTTACTCTCTCCATTCCTTTATCTCCCTGTCCTCTCTCTCTGTCGCTCCCCTTCCTCCTGTCTCTCTCCATCACCCTGCCCTCCTCTCCTGTCTCTCTTTCTCTCCCTCCACCCCCTCCTCCCTCTCTCCCTCCGTCTGTGTGTGATCGTGTGTTAGTTACTTCTCCCTGTGACTCAGTGTTACATGCAGCTCTGTGTCTTTGGCTCTGACTCATTTGACATTCTGTCATTTAATCGTCTGAAAACACAAACTGAGCCACAGCGACAAACAAACACAACACACCAGACATATGTGTGTGTGTGTGTGTGTGTGTGTCTGTATATATGTCAGTGTGTGTATGTGTGTATGTGTCCGTGTGTGTGTGTGTATGTAAGTGTATGTGTGTATGTATGTACACAGCACACGAGACATGTGTGTATGTGTGTGTATATGTGTGTGTGTGTGTCTGTGTATATGTCAGTGTGTGTGTGTGTGTGTGTGTGTGTGTGTGTATGTGAGTGTATGTGTGTATGTATGTACACAACACACGAGACATATGTGTGTGTCTGTGTGTGTGTGTGTCTGTGTGTGTGTGTGTGTGTGTGTGTATATATGTCAGTGTGTGTATGTGTGTATGTGTCCGTGTGTGTGTGTATGTAAGTGTATGTGTGTATGTATGTACACAGCACACGAGACATGTGTGTATGTGTGTGTATATGTGTGTGTGTGTGTCTGTGTATATGTCAGTGTGTGTGTGTGTGTGTGTGTGTGTGTGTGTGTGTGTGTATGTGAGTGTATGTGTGTATGTATGTACACAACACACGAGACATATGTGTGTGTGTGTATATGTCAGTGTGTGTGTATATGTCTGTGTGTGTGTATGTGTGTTAGTGTGTATATGTCTGTGAGTGTGTGTGTGTGTGTATGTGTGTGTGTCTGTGTGTATATATGTAAATCTGTACACAGCACAAGAGACATATGTGTGTGTCTGTGTATGTGTGTGTGTATGTGTGTCTGTCTGTGTGTGTGTATGTATGTATGAGTGTATGGATATATATGTGCATGTATGTGTGTATGTATGTGTGTGTGTGTGTGTATGCATGTATATATGTGTGTATATATGTATCTGTGTGTGTGTATGTATATATGTGTCTGTATGTATATATGTATGTCTGTCTGTATGTATATGTATATATATATATATATATGTACAGCTCATAAAAGCTCCACTGCTGGATTATTTAGACATAAAAAATGCCTAATGAGTCTGTGGCTTCTTCTTGTTGTTGTTGTGGTGCTTTTGTCATTGAAAATAAAAGGGTCACAATTATTTCAGCATTTTAAAGCAGCCGACACGTCACGGAAAATAAATAGGTAACAAAGAGCCAGGGTTTATAAATCAAGTGTGTGGAAATTATAGTTGTGAGTGGAAGGAGTGAGGGGCATACAGATTATGTTAAAGTGGAGGTATTACACTTCTGTGAGGTATTCATCGACCCACAGAGGTGTAACATGTTATATCTGCTGAAAACAAAATATTACAATGTGAATGACGCTAATGAGGCTACTGCACATCACATCAGGTTTGTGAAGTCGTAGTATATTGTTTTATATCACACTCTGTATATTTGAGTATATTTATGGGGGAGCATGGGTGACATAGGCTTGAGAGCTGAGATTTGGACAAGAGGCGTGGGCTCGTACTGCTGACCATGAGAAGGGTTTAAATGGGGTCTGGGAGAGATCGCTAGATTACTTAAACAGGCATGGATGACATCTAAAACCTCAAGCATGTTTTTGATGAGGGAACAACGTTATAACATGGTAGAAAGTTGATTTAGCATAAGATCTGCTCTTTAAATATGTGATTATAATGTCGATCTCCTTTCACTGTACAGTCAGCTCAGATAAATCCATGTTGTCTCTGTGTAGCATGAATAAAAAGTACATTTAGACTCAGAGAAGAGACTTTAAAGCAGCTCTGTGTGAACAAGTCTCTCCATGAACAAGCACCAAAGAACATCTCCCACATGTTAGAGCCACAAGAACCATCTCACACTGAGGACTAAACCAGGACTAAACCAGGACTAAACCAGGACTAAACCAGGACTAAACCAGGACTAAACCAGGACAAACTCAGGACTAAACCAGGACGAAACCAGGACTAAACCAGGACTAAACCAGGACTAAACCAGGACGAAACCAGGACTAACGCAGGACTAAAGCTGGACTAAACCAGGACTGAACCAGAACTAAACCAGGACTAACGCAGGATTAAAGCGGGACTAAACCAGGACTAAACCAGGACTGAACCAGGACTGAACCAGGACTGAACCAGGACTGAACCAGGACGAAACCAGGACTGAACTAGGACTAAATCAGGGCTAAACCAGGACGAAACCAGGACTGAACTAGGACTAAATCAGGGCTAAACCAGGACTGAACCAGGACTGAACCAGGACTAAACCAGGACTAAATCAGGACTGAACTAGAACTAAACATGGGGAATCAATGTTTCAGTTTTCTGCAGCTAAAACCTGGAACATTCTTCCTGAAGATGTGAGACAGGCCTCGACTTTGACAGTGTTTAAATCCAGGCTCCAGTTTCTCTTTAGCTGTGCACATGACTGAAAGGTTTGTATTCTTTTATTTTATTATTAATCTCTTGATTATTTATGTTTTGATCGGTTTGTATTGTGATTTTAATATCTTTCTTAATCTGTAACACTTCACCTTGCCTATACTCAATACATTCTTACTGTAGGCAGGGTCACCTCTTCACAGATCTGACTGTAACTTGGCCTGGTGGTATCATCTGCTTTTCTCCAAGAAGACACATCGGTTTAATGCCATACTTTGGAAAAATCTGGGTAAATCATTAACATCTCCATCGTGGCAGACCCTCCTCCAGAAAATGTGCGTAGTGAAGCTCCACATCCGAGCTTTAAGTTGGTATAATTTGGAGTCGAGCTGAAGCGTGTTCTGCTGCAGTGGATCTGAGGGCTGTTGTTATCAAATATATTCTGTGAAGTGTAGAAGAGTGCTCTGCGATTCCTGCATTTCAATGATGTGGAGGTGGCGCAGGTTCAGACTAAAGTATATGATCCAGTGCTAATATCGCTAATGCTAGCCCGAAAGTTTGGGAAAGGTGCATCGGCTCTGAAAAACACCACTTCCAGACAGATTTGAAGTGGATGTAGCAGCAGTTCTTTTATTCATATCTGCCAGAACGAAATGTAAGTATCGGACATTACGAGTACAGATATCGATTGCTACATAGAGGTTTTGTTTGCCTAGGTTCAGAAGTAAAATAAACACGATTCGAAACTCCGCTGACGCTTTTAGATCGTCCTTAAAAGCTCGTCCCTGCTAATGTTTACAGACTTGAAAAAACGAATCTTTTGGAAATCAAGATGCACTATGCAACTTTTCTGGAGGAGCGTCCAATACCTGCTTCCATATCAGCTCTGTGGAGAGGGCTCACAGTAAGAATACAGGTCGAGGGCGTTCTTTTTAGCGAATAAAACACGTGCAATTCAATAATAAGACGGATAAGTTGTAGAACATTCTAAGCAGCTTATATTAGATGCAAAACTCAGCCTTAGTTTTCAAGGTCACTCAAACACGTGCATTGATTTGTGCATAATCAGTGGAATATCGTTTCAGATGTGGATGCTCGCCTCTCCAACACAAGATCCAGCAGCAGACTGTAGCTAAATGCTTTGTCCTATTCCAAAACACATACTTAGAGTCATGTTTTGCTGCATTTACACATGTTCTTGATCTAACTACCAATGCTAATATGCTCAACGCTGAACTTTAGATTTTAAATAAGTTAGTGAGTCAGTACAGTTTATTTCAACATGCATGAATCAATCAAAATGAAACTTAGCATAAGCTCCAACTGCTGCATAAACCTGGTCCTTCCTAAAGCTTCCACAGCTTTTGACGCTCCTCATTTCAGTTTTCTGCAGCAAGTGACTGGAACCACTCACAACAGACTTTAAAGTTTAGTTAGTTTTAACCTGTGTTGACTTTTCAGAATCAATGTTCATGCTTTTAACACTTTTACATCTTTAATCTCCAAATGTTTCACTGCTTCACGTTCTGATTCACTGTTTCACATTATGATTGATGCGCCTCTTGGCCAGGGCGTCATTGCAAATAAGTTGCTCTAAATGGATCTAGCTGGTGAAATATAAAAAAAATTAATAAAAAAAAAAAAAATGAAAAAATAATAATAATAATAATAATAATAATAATAATAATAATAATAATAACAAAAAATATATAAGCAAAAAATAAGCAAAACTAAAAAAAAAAAAAAAAAAAAAAAATACATTTTAAAATTTGGCTATAAGTCACTTTAGCACAGCTCCTTTAAACTGGTTCAATTGTGCCTCAAAAATGCATTTCTAGACACTCGGACGTCTTTCTATGTGATTTCTATACATTTCCTATTTCATATTTTTAGGAGTGTCTTTGAAATATGGGCCGAAAGTTTTCAAAGTACCAAGCTCTCATTTGTGGTCACTTTCGCTCACAAATTAATACTATTTCCACTTACATCACTTTACCATTATTATCTGGAGTGCACCATAGAATCGAGTGTTGCAGTGTCTTGTTGTGTAGATATCCTCTCCCCAGATCCCGGTGGGCTGTAGGGGGCAGTGTTGCTTCACCCCTCCCGTGCTCAGACTTGTTGCGGGCGCGTCTCCTCCCCCTCTCCCCCTCTCCTCCCCTCTCCTCCCCCTCTTCTTCGGAGGTGGGTGGTTTAATGCTGTGGTGAGGAGGCGGGAGAGAAGAGCGGAGTTTGGACAGGGAAGACTGCTGGAGAAGACAGAAAGTGATTGGACATAATTTAAACTGCATGTGACAGGTCAGACCACTACTTATTTCACTAAGATAATTTAAGATTTTCTAGTTGTTTTTTTTTTTTAATTTGGGAGATGTTTATAATTTTACTTCTTGGTTCGACACACACAGCCAATGTTCTGTTTCCTAGCAACTATAATATTAGCAACGAGGGCCAAAACATGTCTAAATTACAAGATAGTGATGATTAAACTGATAAAAACGACTCAGTTTAGGGCCTTTATTTTGTTAAATCAAATACCTGTCTTTGTATATTGGATGGACGTGTTCATGGCTTAAGAAGACGTGTTCAGTTATTGAGCTTACTGGTTATTTCTGTGCCCAAAAACAAAACGAGGAGCACAAAATGTCCTTATAATTACTACAATAACGACTAGGCCTGTCATGATCACACATTTAAAGCTTTATGTCACTGTCACCATAACAAAAAAAGCAGGAAAAACCTCAGACGGTGTAATTTAAAGGCCATAAAAGTGACTTATTCAAACGACAAACAGCTCACACACACTACTTTTTTCTACACTTTAACCACTGCGGCTTATGGGCAGTGGAAAAAGTCCCATTGAGATTAAAAACCTCTTTTTCAAGGGAGTCGCTTATACATTTTTTTTTATATACCCGTGGCGCCAAAAACATTTTGCCCGGCAACAGTAGTAATAGTAGTCAGTAGTCCGCTGTAATGTCCCGTAATGTTCTTTTTCCTGAGTCACTGATCCACAACTAAAAAGCAGATCCATCCGCAGGTTACAGCCCTTTTTGCTCCTTGTTAAAACTTATTCTGCTGTCGTCCTTATGTTATTTTCCTCCTTCTTTATGTTGTTTCACATGTAAAGTCTCTCGTGGAGGCGCGTCCAGAGCGTCCACAACGTGTGTCGGAGGCGTTTGTCTCAAATACAAAGTCCAACGAGATTGTTTCAGAGTCACACTGCAGCATCCAGGTTAGTTTTTGGTAAATTTGGCTGAAGCATTCTGTCCTGTACAGGAGACACGGCACCTCCTTTAGCCAATCAGGACGCAGAAATACAAAGGCACCTCCTTTAGCCAATCAGGACGCAGAACACGGCACCTCCTTTTAGCCAATCAGGACACAGAACACGGCACCTCCTTTAGCCAATCAGGACACAGAACACGCACCTCCTTTAGCCAATCAGGACGCAGAACACGGCACCTCCTTTAGCCAATCAGGACGCAGAACACGACACCTCCTTTAGCCAATCAGGACACAGAACACGGCACCTCCTTTAGCCAATCAGGACACAGAACACGGCACCTCCTTTAGCCAAACAGGACGCAGAACGTCCTGCACCTGCAGTTTTTCTTTTGTCTCGGTGACGTGTTTGTCATGAAGCGATGAGATAGGCACTCACAAAATGACTTGAGTGCGGACACGCTCCGCCGTCCTTGTAACACATTAGATTTAGGTCAAGGAGGAAGACGATTGGCGTTTGCGGCGGGTATAGTAAACGTAGTCATGAGGTAAGGATGATATGGAGCGACGTGGAGTCCGGGACAAGAAGAGGGTCGAAGGAGTAAACAGCACATTAAAAAGACAAAGTTTAAAATACTATCATGACTCAGGTTTTGTTTCGTAATTATTTTTATGTAAATGCTAATTCTAGTAATCCAGAAATGTAGTACAAAATTAAGCTTAAAGAAAACATTATGCTTTTCTGTGTAATCCCTCAGTCGTCCAGGTGTGATTCATAGCAAACGAAAAATTCAGCTCTGTCACACTGTCTTATATTTATCTGAAAATCCCTCCAGACAAATATAAGGCAGTGTCCACCAGCAATCTGACCAGAACTGAAAGAAAGAAGAGCGTTCAAAGGTCTTCACTCTAAAACCTTTTGTCCAGTTGAGAGAATTACATTGTTCTTTTGCTATGATATTGCGCTTGTGTCGTAATGTTTGGGCTGGTGGGACCAAAATATGCAGAACTCGGGAAGGTTTAACAGTGTTTTTTTACAATAGTGAATTAAACAAGCAAATGATGGTAGATCGGACGAGGAGCAGGGAGCAGGGTGCGAGCCAGGGTCCAGGACGTGACGTGAAGTGCAGGGACGAGGACGAGGAGGGAAGGAGCAAGACACGAGGCAGGAAATACAGGGATCATGCCAGCTTGCATCTATTATAAATCTATAATCTATGACACCTGTGGATCATTATGTTACAATTTGCACATTTTAAAACGCAATATTCATCTAAAATCAATCACTTAATAAAAAAGGCAGCTGATTTCTGTGTTAGAAAACTGCGTTGCCTAATGAGAGCAAACTGCTGTAAACCTCATCCCAACAAAGAGCTGCAGCTGTCCACACCTTGAATTGATAAGCCAACATAAACGTAGCTGGTTGAGCGGTCTGTGTACACTCGTGTGTGAATAAGTGAGTGGTTCCTCGATGTAAAGTGCTCTGAGTGCCTTGAAGGTGGAAAAGCGCTATAGAAATATGTGACCCTTTACCGTAGCTCCAGATCACGCTAGCGAGACGTGGATTCTTTTATTATTTGTACCAAAATGACTATGCCATGTTGCCGAATCCTACATGTATCACAGATGGAAAAAAATATTGGAAAAAAGTAAGTACAGAGCAGTGGGCGTGCACCGGTGGAGGTGAAAATGAGGGTTTATCAGAGCAATGAAGTCTTGAATAAGGGAGTATAAAGATTACCGTATTTTCTGAACTAGTTGCTCCGGACTATAAGTCACACCAGAGAAAGAATGTGTACCCGGGGCCGGGTCGCGGGGCAGCAGTCTAAGCCGGGACTCCCAGACTTCCCTCACCCCAGACACATCCTCCAGCTCCTCCGGTGGGACCTCAAGGCGTTCCCAGGCCAGCCGAGAGACATAGTCCCTCCAGCGTGTCCTGGGTTTTCCCCGGGACCTCCTCGTGGTGGGACATGCACCTCCCAAGTTAGGCGTCCAGGAGGCATCCTGAGCAGAGCCCGAGCCACCTCAGCCGCTCCTCTTGACGGGAAGGAGCAGCGGCTCTACTCTGAGCTCCTCCCACGTGACCGAGCTCCTCACCCTGTCTCTGGAATGCGTAATAATAAAGAAAATAACATATAAGTCGCACTGGACTATAAGTCACATTTTGAGGGGAAATCTATTTTACAAAACCCGAGACCAAGAACACACATTTGATCTTTAAATGTAAGTTATAATAATGACAATAAAATAGAGAAGAACAGGCTGAATATCAGTCCAGCGGCGAACGTAACACATTTATATTTATTCAGCTGCATGAAGCACAGACAGAACTGAACACGTGTCTGTTTGTTATATAAAGTAATAAATTAACAGTTAATCAAATAAATAAAGCATAAAAAGGAAGCTAACAAGTTTACTCTGGATCTCACTCCAAATCAATGAACCTCCACCTCATCCTCGGTGTCACATCTGAACAACTCCACCTGCTCTGGAGGTAGATGAAGCGCCGCTCTGGAAGTATATGTCTGTGGTACTGGTACAAACCTAGAGCGCCATTGTGTAGTTGTCAGTGTGACAATAACGAGGATGTGAACAAACTATGAAACCTATGAAGAAAACTATGAAACTTATGCGACTTATAGTCCAGAAAATACAGTTAAACATGCATGAATCACTCCAAATATAACTTTGAGAGGGGAAATGAGAAGGGGAAACAGCTAAAACATGGTTAAAAGCTCAAAAAAGTTAATTTTGCAGAATAGGGCTGCTTTAAAATAAATGATAAACCATGACTATTTTCTGGGACTTTGACTGTATTGCATTTCTACTTGCCAAACTGGCAGCTTGACAGAGACAAAAGATACAAAATTGAAAGCTATTTGGAAAAGAAAAAGTACACTGTGTAAAGTTATGAGGGAAAATAAACCCCTTTTTTTTTTTTAGCTCAGGGGGAGACTCATCCTCACATCCTCTGGACAGCGGCTCGGGGTCAGACTCTTCTTTTAGACTCTGTCAGGGGGCGAATGGATCTCGTTTTTACTTTGTCAGAGTCCAACCCACTTTTCTGCTGTTTCCCCCTGTACAAGCCCCTGTCTGCAGCCTCACTCAAAAGGATGGGACTGGAGAGTGAAGCCTTATTATAAAACACTGACATTTATCCAGGCAGACGCAGCTCAGACGATAGTGCAGGGGGGAAAAAAAAGTGAGTTTGTGTTATGTTGCCAGACCTCTGAAACCAGCGCCTGGGTTTAATAAAGATGATGCTATGTGCTCATGTGGAGAACTGCATTACACTGCTGCTTGGAACAACAATATTACAACTCTATATACCAGAGAACACCCCATAAAGGTTATATGAACAAATATAAACCAAATGAAAATGATTAAAATACAGCAAATTTACATGTTTAAAGTGTGGAACTAAACATTAAATCAACTTTTTTTGCTGCTAAACCGTGTATATAGTGTTTTAATAGTGCAAACTAGGTATATTTGCAGCTTTCTGGACAAAAAACAACCAAAAATTGAGCGTGTGCTGCCTCCAGTGGCCACTGTAACTCCCAGTACTACATGACATCACACAGAACTGCCCTGATTGCAGCTGGGTGTTTATTATTACAAACACCAGGCTGAAGAAGTGGAATTTCAGTGCAGATACTTCATACAGAATGATGTAAATTTCACTGTAAAGCGTCTCTATATAATGTCCAAAAGGTATTATATAAATCAAACACATTATTATTATTAGTAGTAGTAGTAATAGTATTAAAATCTAGGTTCATCAAGTAATTCCAACTGTCTTTTGTTAGCATGCTACTCGTTTGCATTAACTGAAAGCTGTGAAAAGCTCTTGTAAACTCATTGTGGTGAATAATTAGGATGCTCTGAATGCCTAAGGTTAGTGAAGTGTCGAGATCCCCGTCTGTCTGTGTTTTCTGTGCCGTCTTCCCCCCTTCCTTCTGTGCCTGGAGCTGGGAGGAGACTCTGGCACCACCCACTACCCACCTGCAGCCGATCAACGATCAAACCTCCACCTCTGGAGAACAAAGGGACTGAGGATCCTGCACACGCTGCCAGATTGTCATGTGAATCCTCCGTAGTGCAGTTATGCTGCTTGGGGGTCAGTCTGTTTTTTTGATGGGGGTTATGGTCATAGTACTTAGTGCATGTTGAGATGAAGCCCCATGAAGCATCGATACTTTCAGCCAACTGTGCCGCACATGTACTGACACTTCATAAGGATTCATTTACTCTCTAGCGCCATCATGAAATTTTCAATATTTTCAATTCAATTCAATTTCTAATTCAATTTTATTTTTGACGTCAATAAAATGTACTACAATCTAGTTTCCACCTCAGCGCCATCCTTAATTGAACAAATGTACAAAACCCAGTGATGGGACACCTGAGGAGAACCACACATTAGAAATAGGATGCACTTGTGTGACTTGTAGTAGTGCTGCTAATTAAATACACAATTAAACTCCAATATTTTTCATTAGTTTTTATTTGAAAAAAAAAAAAAAAAAAGTAGTTTCTCTAAAGACTCAGGACTAAGGCGGTTCTGCTTTTTTGTGAGGATTTTCTCCTGCTTTGAAAAAAAAAAAAAATCCTCTCACAGATGAAGCTGGAGTCACAGGTTCATGAGGCCAGTGTGAAACATTTGGAAACTTATTTCTTTTCTTTCTCCGTCCCACAGTGGCTCCTCCCTCATTTTATAATTACTATATAAGACAAAACTTGTTGGGAGTGATCGAGTCAAAGTTCTCCCAAACAGAGGAAAACTTTCTTTTTGTCACTGGTTCCATCTTTTAAACACTCGCAGATAAAAACCAAACACAAGATGTGGGTCGACTCCATTGTGTTTCTCTGTGTCTTATTTTCAAATGACACACGGTTCACACCAAACCAGCAAAACACGTCTGAATCAGTCACATGGTCGGTGCTTCAGGAAGGTTCGAACGTCATCGCTCATTAAACCACGCTCCAAACCACACTTCACCTGGATTTTTACTGATTACTCGACACGTGTCACCATCACTAATAGTTCTCAGTTGGTGTTTCTCGTTTTTCACCTGATCCCGTTTCTTGGACTCACAGAACACACAAAAAATCCGAATCCTGACAGCCTCCGACCCAGCCTCCTCCAACCACCATCACATCCTCTTGTTCGTAATAAACTCTGTTAAACCTGTTACTCCGAGTCTGTATCTTTGCTTCCCTCAGATGTTACGACATGAGGAATAACTTTGGACCACTGCAAACTGTTTAAAAAGAGTAGTTCTGTTTTGCAAGACTGTAGAAATCAGGTACAGCACCTTTAACAAGTCAGAGAGACTGAATCAAGATGAATACGCTGAACAATTCAAGTAATTTTCCATTCATCTACAAATCCACTTTTAGCTGTGAAGAAAGTCATTTTGGAAAGTTATTATTTTTGTGTTCCACAGCTCTCCACATGACCCAAACCTGATTTTGTCTATAATTCATGTTGCTCTCCAGCTGTTTGGGAGAAATGAGTTTGTGGGCCTAAGTGGATGGGATTAGGGATGGTAATGGTCATTTTGCTGCATGGCTAAGCAACCATCAGCGCTAACTGTGAACGATCTATGAGCAGCAGAGCATAGCATCAGGTGAACCCGCTCAAACCATGAAAAAATACATGAAATTATACATTCGAAGAAAAGGATATGCACTTTCTAACCTTTCTGACTTAAGCAGCCAGCTCTTTATAATGCAAAGAGGATACTGACCTTCAGCCTGTGGTAATGACTCGCCCAGCAGAGTTTTCTAGTAATGGGCAATTCTCTGACAGGTATCTGGATAGTATTTTGGAAATCAGTAGTGCAATCTTTAGTTAAAGTGCAGTGAAAACTTAAAATGCAGGTCTTTATATACCACAAATGCATAACAATGGTGAGAGAAGTGTCTTGCCCAATGGCGCAACACGACTATGTTGGTCGGAGTCTGAACTTAGCCGACCTTCAACCTAAAACATCACCGTAAGTAAAAAGCTACAGCAGTCCTACGGCAGTCCTGACCAAGCCTAGCTCAAGAAATGTACAAGACAAATTTCCTTACAGGGATTATAAATTATAAAGTACCTTAACCTTCAAGTTGTTATGACACAGCTCGCTTAGGGTCAGGGAAGTACCAAAAAAACAGGATGGAAAAACGGTAAAGTAAGAAGTAATTTAATGAACAAGGTTGTAAAAGGGTAACTTAAAAGGGATCTAAAATATTGAAACAAAAAGTAACAAAGGGAAAGTTTAATTAAACAAACTCAGAGTCATTTGAATGAATGAAGATTGTTTATTTGAGCAGGCATATAGTAAAAATGAATAATAAATAAATACGGTGAGACAAAATCCCAAATTTTGCACAATGCTCAAAAGGAGGGAGTAAGCAGAAGTATAAAACCTGTGAGAGCTTACCCCCCATATTTAACTAAATCACACAATTCAGCTGTTGATCGCAGAAGAGTCATTTCCAGGTGAAGTGACATGACAAAAGAGACACACACAAAAAAAGGCCACAAAGGGCAACAGCCTCAACCAGGTGTCTTGGATCTGCTTAAGTAGGGAAGGTGTTTGCAGGTGAGCCACAGGATTGGTCAGGCTGGGAAACCGTCCTCCAATCAACAGCGAGGGCTCACACAGCCAGGATTACAAGGGGGAAAGGAGATTCAGGGACGCACACAAAACGTAATAAAAAAATACAAAACAATGAAAAGAACCTAAGACCTAGGGCCGTAACACAAGTTTGTAGAGGAACGTTTTGACCACTGACCCGCTGTCGTAATCTGGAGTGCAATGAATTGTCTTGTCCATTGACACAACGGCGGCTCAGTAGCCTTATAGCATCGCTTGCTATCGTCGCCAACAGACTCGTGGTTGCAGACTTTCCATCACCGTAACTCTGCAACCAACTGTGCTTCATGTAAATTCAAAAGGCCTCTCAAAGCAGAGGCATGGAGCTCTTTAAATATGTCACTGTCATTACAGTAATTTACCTCTGTTGTCCCTTGAAGATGACAAATGAGAGGCAGGTGCCACTGGGATTTTCCCCATCACTTATTCAAGGCGTCAAAGAAAAAATACAAATGGATGTGTAAAATAGAGGTAGTTGTGTGAAAAAATGCAGTAAATTCTGATATTTCCTTGATTTTTATGGATGCAGAAAGAATAAAAGTCTAGGTGAGATATACTGGTCTATAGTGAGCTCAGTCCTTAAAGGGTTAAAGCATGTCAGTGACTGTGCAAAAGTCTGGAAAAAAGTATTTAAAAATGCTACTCAAGAGCAGTGTTTAGAGTTTTTTTGGGAGAAATTTTGTTTGGCAAGAAGGATACTGAAAAGGCCTGATTTTTTAATTTTTTTAATTTTTTTTCATGGATTTGAGCAAAACTGCGTCTTGCCCCAGATTTTACAAGCTAGTCTTCAAGTCAATATACGTCTGCATCTGATTATCAAGGAGTTTTGTCAGCGAATCAGAAAGTGCGGGGTTAGCATGCTAGCTTGAGATGGCAAAACTCCAGTCTGGTGTCTGAAAGTTGTGAAAAGCACCAATAAACTGATCACGGTGGACACATAAGGACATTTAAGGAATAACTTTGGATTTCTGCAGATCTTTTTCTGGACAGGACAGTAAAAATAAGGTAGGATATGGCCAGCGCCTTGAACAGGTGGAAAAAGGTGGAAAAAGTTGAACGCAATGTTGTGTTTCACCATTGTCTGAACTAAAACTGTATACTTAAGTGTGCACATTTATAAAGTCTATGCCTAAAGTGTTACAATAAAGAGTATTTTTGGGTGATTATTTAGTATGACTTTTATCTTGGGGTATTGTGGATAGATACGCCGCTCATCTCATCTTATAAGCAAACATTTATGAGGCAAAACAGCACCTCGAAACATAATTTGTAGACACCATATGGAAATGAATCCAATTTGGCCATAATATATTCCACGCGTCTCTGCCACCACTTCTCAAATCCGATATAATGACACTCTCTTCTTACCTGGCGCTTTTTCTAACTTTAAATAGACGCTCCTTAAGGCAGCCCCATGCCGCGTTGAGTCGACGGTAATGAAAACCGATCACTTTTCATTTAGCTCCTGTGTGTGCTGCCGCGGCAATGGTATAATTGGGTTACACAATTAGCACTCGCTGGAGAAACAAGCGATTCGTAGCCCTCGGCGTGTTTAAAGTGTGGTTGTAGGCAGGAATTGGGGGCTTGATTGCCTTGGTTCAGGTACCGTGAGGGGATCAAAGTGTGTCTGTGGTTTAGCTGACAGCTCACAGATAGTGGGGTAACTAACAGCTGAGATGGAGGAGAGGACTGAGATGGAACAAAAGTAAAGAAAAGTAAAGAACAAGGAAGAGTAGAGGTAGAGGGAGTTACCTCAAAGTATAATTGGCACAGTCTGTTCTTTGCTGCAAAGTTGGGTGTTGTACATTTTAATTAAAGTAAGATTTGAATTTGATTAAAAGACTACAGGTGCAATATGTATCTGGCATTATACTTACCTTTCTTGCATTTATTCAGTTCTGGTTGCTGCGTAATATCTTTAACAACATGCATTCCTGTCATGAGTGAGGCAGCCTCTCCACAGATTGGACCAGTAACTCGTCCTGGTAGCTCTACCTGCTGGTCTCCCTGGTGATAGAGCTGTTTAATGCTACCGAGGGGGACATTTCAGGCAGAGCTATAACATATTCATGGAGACAACCAGGAAAAACATGCATCAGAAAAGTCACACAGTGCATCATTACAGCAATTGAGATCTTAAAATGCTAAATAAACTTGTGTTCATTCAAAAGTATGTACTATACTCTTTTTCTCAACTCTTTTGTACATCTATGTATTGTTTTGGCCCCGGGGAAGACCCAGGACACGCTGGAGGGACTATGTCTCTCGGCTGGCCTGGGAACGCCTTGGGGTCCCACCGGAGGAGCTGGAGGACGTGTCTGGGGTGAGGGAAGTCTGGGAGTCCCTGCTTAGACTGCTGCCCCCGCGACCCGGCCCCGGATAAGCGGAAGAACTTTTCCACCTTCAAGTTTTCACTTTTCCACACTCAAAGCACTTTACGCAGACACTGGAGGGTTAAGTGTCTCGCCCAAGGAAGCAACAACATTCACCTGTGGGAGCTTCACACCGCCAACCTGTGGGTCAGTGACCGCTCAACCAATATCGAGAGCAGGTTTCGAACTGTCAACCTTCGGCTAAACAAACACTGTGCTAATGTCGCCCGGTGCATCTCTGTAGACGTTTTGCATGTCTGTATGAAAACGCGATGGGTTTTATTGATAATGTTTGCTTTTTGACGTTCGATCCCAAGCACTATACCCCACTTCCTTTTGTCTATGGGTTTAAACTTGGTTATACTGACATTTAACCACTCCACAAGAAGTTTCATGGATATTTAACTGATAAAACGATAAACCATACAAACCAACACACAAATGCGTAGTGCAAGTAAAAGACAATCAACTCCAAAAAAAACGAATAGCTGGTTTAGTCCAATTTAATTTGAATCAAATCTCAAAGATCCCTTTACATTAGGTGCAGACTAGCTCGTTTTAGCTCAGCAGCGATCACGAACTACGACCTCTCTACTGAGCATGTTGCATTGTTTCGTTCCGCTATGTTAAAACGAAACTTTAAACGACATGTATATTTGTGCTGCGGAGAGCAAATACCTTGTGAGTAGCACAGTTCCTACCACGTCTGAAAATCTAATGCTATTCCTGCCTACAGTACGGTTTTATCTATATGACAGTTGTTTTATTAATTACTAGACGCACCTGAATGTTGCATAGCCCTCCGTTCGTTATCTAGTATACTCTACTCTATACCAATTTTCAACCATAAACAGTCCCTCCAATTTAAAAGTGAACTTACTTACAAAATCGCCACTCATGCAAAAACAACTGTGGATGTTGTGTACTAATTAGGGAGATGATGAGCTCCATGAATAATGAAGCAGCCATATGTAACACGGAGTGAAGAGACGTTCGGCCAGAAGAAAGGGGTTGATGAAATAGAATGCAAGGTCTTCATTAGGCCACTTGTCTTCAACCTGCTTTAGATCGGCACTGCTCCAGGACAGCGTGTGCTCCCGGGCCTCATGACACGCAAGGAAATCAGGCTTTGAAGCTCGCTGTGGTGGACAAACACATTATAACACAGAGAAAAAAAAAACACATTGACTACAGAGAAGAATGAGATGGCGCAATCAGGACAATCTCCCAGTTTTACGCTACAAAGCAACCAATCAGAGACCATTCACAATCAAGGGGTTGGGAAGTCTAAAGTGACTTGTAGTCAGAGAGGCATTTCATCACACTTTCATCAGCAGAGAGTGGGTGTTTTAAAAAGTTTGTTCAGAAATAAGCCACTTTTACTGAGTGTTGAAGCTGCAATTTGGGGTTAAATGATGGTTTAGTTCAGTCACATAGGGCTTAGCATTGTTTATTATGCAAAATCAACTTTTTCAAGCTTTTAACCAGATTATAGTTGTTTCCCTTTCTCACTTACCCTCTCAAAGGTGTACAGGGTGGCCCAGAAGTCAATGACAGCTGAAAAAAAATGTTTCTTTTGTTTTTTCAGAGCATTTAGAACGACCCTTCTGACATTAATCTGAGCAAATACAGCACCGAGGAACGAACCCTCATTGTACAGTGGTACTTTGAGTCACATGGGTCAAATTCACAAACCCAGCGGTGTTACCGTCGACATTTTAATACCAGAGATGCCCCGAGTGTAAATGCCATTAAAGGAATAATACGTGTTTTTCAAAGACAGGGGGCAGTATGTGATCTCCACAGACCTGACTAGTCCCAATTTTGTCCTGTGGGGCTATCTTAATGAAAAGGTGTTTGTGAATAAACCTCAGACAATAAACGACTTAAAACATAATATCAAGGATCAAATAAGAGACATAAGCCCGGAAATGCTTTAAATGTTCTGTAAAGTCTGTTGGATTGAGCTGTTCAGTGTGAAACCCAAAATGGTGGACACTTAAAAAACATGATTTAAAAAAAAATGGTCATTTTTTCCCCCTAGTTTAAGTAGTGATAAGTTCAAGTGTAAGTGAACAATTATAACCGTATATATTGCCAAAAATCTCGGACGGTTCAGTTTATCTACTGCTAAAATTTGGTGAGTATATTTTAAGAATTATAGGAGCAACTGAAGATTTAAAAGTGTCAGAGACTTTTGGACCACCGTGTATTTAAAGTGATGCATGTTTGAATGATCTTTATACTCCTGCATTCAAGACGTCATTGCCCCGCCCCCCAGTACACGCCCACTGCCCTGTACTAACTTCATTCTCCAATTGAATTTTCTTCAAATTATATCATGATCCAAGGGTGGAGCAAGTAAAAATGGATGTTTTGTGGATAGTTTAAGAAATCCCTCCGCCTTCCAGATGCATTTCCATAGAAACAAAGTGAACAACTGGACTAAAAAGAGGTTTTTGTCAATCCTCGAGAAAGCATTTGGCTAATTGTGAAGACATTATGCTCATTCACGTTCAAACAACCAGCTAGCAATCTGAAATTTAATACTGGAATCAACTGGACTTATAACAATTATTTACACAAACCAGGTGATGGACCCACTAACAGAAAAGTTGCGTAGTGAATGTTTAAAGTCCCCAAAGTAATAATAGTTTCACAAGGGGAATTGGACAAAGAAAAGCTTAACAACCAACTTATGTGGATTGGGCACCGAAAGCAACTCTTAGGTCAATTTCTCTAAGTAAGTGTAATGCTTTTTGGAGAGTCTAAGAGAGTGGAGTCAAGATGGTTAAGAGCTGAGGTCTGGCTGATGGTAATGCCTGCAGATCAATGGAAAGAGGTGAACAAGAAGCACAAATTAGCAGCAGTTAAAAAAAAAAAAAAGAGTTTCAGACGCTTTGGAAAGTTTCTAACAGGAAGCAATGGGCTTTATTCTCAGTGGATGCTTAATTAAAAGTTGGATAATTATGTTATTGATTAAGTGTGCAGGTCAAACACACTATTTAGTATTTTGCCGTCTGCGTTGGCGGAGTAGAACTGAAGCTGGTTGTTAGCGACGTCCCACTTTGCCGTTGTGCAATCCTGCTCCATGGCAAGCTTTCGGGACAAACTTGGCGGTAGGTGTCCCCTCTGCTCCCAGCTGTCCTTGCGCTGCAGGAGCATATCTGGACTGTCTAGCCTTTTGTGGATGTGGGGTTGAATGCTTTTCTTCGGGCCTAGTGCTAAGTATGGCTTTGCTTTCCAGCTTGAAGCACTGTAACATCTTGTACTCTTGGAAACGAGGATGACAGAACGAGAGAACCGCATCTCCTGACTGACTCAAACCCAGAG
Organism: Periophthalmus modestus; assembly: GCA_019594935.1. Lineage (NCBI taxonomy): Eukaryota > Metazoa > Chordata > Actinopteri > Gobiiformes > Gobiidae > Periophthalmus > Periophthalmus modestus. Next base: position 5,629,371 of record JAIEZT010001243.1, read on the forward strand.
TCTCGTGAGCAGCTCTTTAACTTGGTGATAACAGTGGGAAAATCTAATGGATTAGATGCAACCATAGCTGTTCCTGGTGTAAATTCCACTCCTGCTGACTCAGGACACAGTGTTCGCCGTGATACGTGATGATACATGGTTGTCGTGGTGCAGCTAAACCAAAGGGTCCAACTTCTTCTACTCCTTCACACAACTGGTCCGTCATTACAAACAGCAAACAGGAAAAGTGCTCAGATCATCATGCAAGTGCTAATCAGAGGCAACCACTAGAGCTATCAAACAGACTTAACGTTCTTGAGATGAACGAATCTCCATGTTTATCAAGTCAAGAGCAGTTACTGTCCCCTCTGAGACCCTCATGGGACATCAAAAACTTCCTACGTCATGTCTGCGCTGACAGAGAGTCATGGAAATCCATTAAAGTTCTGGTAAGATCCCTCTCAGAACCTGGTATTCATACATTACCAAACAATATTTTATTTTATCAGCTATTGTAACTTCTAAAGAGGAAATATGTGATGTTTTTAATGGGCATTTTATCTCTGCATGTGATGTTTTGGATAATTATGGTAATCCTTCTGATCTTGATTATGTTGACTCTGAACTTGGGCAGATAAGTCACGTTTTCTCTTTAAGACCTTTCACTTACATGGAGGTCTAAATGCTCTCCGCTCCATAGACCCAAGCAAGTCCACAGGAGCTGATGACCTTCAGCCAAAACTTCTATTACCAGCTGCCCAAATTCAATTCAGCCTCTATTAACTATTTTTAATGAATCAATTAAAATGGCAGTTATACCAGAATGATTAAAAATAGCACATTTTTCTTTTACATAAAGGTGGGACAACTAAAAATCTACATCATTTCTGGCCATTATTGAAATGCCCTTGACTTGCAAAAGTTTTAGAAAAGATAGTTGCAAATGAAGTTACAATTTATTTTAATAAATGTTCAATTTTAAAGTCTTATTAATCAGGTTTCAAAAGGGCATAGTACTGTCACTGCAACCACAAAAGTTTTAAATGACATTTTCACGGCTCAAACAAAACACGATTGTGAAGCTCTGTTTATTGATTTAACTAAAGCTTTTGATTCTGTAGATCATAAAATCCCTCTTGAAGCGTCTGAAGCGTATTGGATTTGACAAGACAAGACAGACAAGTAGCTCCAAAATTCTCTTTCAAACAGGACCCAGGCAGTAGTAGCCAACAGGCTTCAAACGTTTTTAACTTTAACCAAAGAAGTGCCCCAGGGCTCAATTCTGGGCCCGCTACTTTTTCCAGTATTTATTATTTCACTCAAAATCTTACATTATCATTGAATGGAAATAAAAATATATGATTTTTTTGGGGTGAAAACATATTTAAGTGATGTGAAAGTTAAATCGTTATATCTACATCTGTATATCTTTACACTAAATGGCACATTGACTAAAAGAGTCACCTATAAATATCTTGGATTTTTAAAATACATATCTTGGTTTAAACTGTTTTTAAATCAAAATTTTCTAGAAACAAGTCTTGTATCCCATTGAACTACAGAAAAGGCACTGTTCAAGCAGCCTTTCTTTCTGTACTGGATTTATAGAGATAATACACATGCAGACTTCAGCCTCGGCTTTGAAACCTTTAGACTCACTCAGCCCTTGTTTCATAACAGGAGATGAATCTTAACCCCGTCACTGTTCGTTGTATGAAAAAGTAAGTTGGCCATCGCTCTTTCTGAAGAGAGCAACACTGTATAAAATGTATTTATAAGAGAATACTTGATAGAGAAGCTGAATATCTCACCTGCTCGTTGAACTCTGATACAGGAACTTTTAATACAAGATCTGTCTTGTCTAAAAACTGGCTGCACGAGAACTGAAACGGGGGGGCTTTTGATTATTTTGCTTCTCAAATGGAATACATTTCAAGGACATGCAAAACTGGATACACTGGTGCCGCTAATGCACTTATGATCTGGTGACTCTGGTACTCTCATTGGGCTCTCCCTGCAGAAATAAAGATACATGAATGAATGATCTCCTTTTCTTTTCTTTAAGCTTCCATTAAAGAGAGGATATTGCACTTCTATGACCTATTCTATGACCTACAAATGAAATATTTTTACTTTTACTGTTTTGAAATACCATATTTGCAGAAAAAAAAAAAATTAATTACTTTCAGTTTCAAGTCTCTCCTCCTTCAGAGCGATATCACAACACAATCAGCATCCAGTCCACTAATAAAACTACTGCACATCACATCAGGTTTGTGAAGTTGTAGCGCATCGTTTTTTATCTGCTTTTGTATTTTTATAAAACATGGCTGTGCGGGAGCATGTGTTATAGTTTTTTTTGGTCTCGAACAGAATCGGACTGCTAAACATAGGGGTTTATATACAGCCTGGGACAGATCACTGGATTACTCAAACATGCATGGATGACATAAACCCTCTTCAGGCATGTTTTTGATGAGTGAACAATGTTATAACATGGTAGAAAGCTCTAAACAGGTGGTTTTGCATAATACCTTTGTCAAGCTAAAAATTAGAGAATAAAATATTGTTGCTCAAGAACATGCATTAAAAAAGAACACTGAGAAATGCCAGATGCCCTTTAATTCGATTCAATTCATCTTTATTCGGGACTCATTTTTAAAAACAGACAAGGACAGTGACATTTACATTTTAAAAAGAGCCACACCAGTGTCTCCACGACTCGGACTGAAGCGGATTGCACTGAATCTTATGTTTGTGAGTGACATTATTATTTCATTTTCGGACTTATTCAGCTGCAAATAAAACTGCACAGTGGTCCCTCGCTATATCATGGTTCACCCTTAGACCACCTCAGTCTCCTCAGTGCCGTGTCTCCTGTCTGAAAAGTCACTATTAATGAATTAAACAAGAGAGAAATGTGAGAAAATATTAATGCATGTCTGAGAAAAGTGTATAAAGTGTGTGGTGAGGGGTTTTACAGCCTTGGAACATATATAATAACTGTAAAACATAAAGCTGAGTAGTTAATTTCACCTGTTGTGGTTTATTTGTGGAACATAACCCCCACGATAAACGAGGGGCCACTGTACATTAAAGTTCTTAGTGCAGCAAAGTGCAGCGACAAACATCTCTGTCGCACTCGTCCATCCTCAAGAGCATCTGTAAAACGTCACTATATCCCACCTGCAGCCTTTGGAGACCGGCTTTTTTATAAGAAGTTCAGAGGTTTATGATTTAAACATCAACTTTACATCATCAGAACACGAACCAAACTTGAACATAACATCATTATCATCTGCCATGTCTGCAGCGATACACCCAAGGTATTTATTTTTAGTTGTAACCCTTCATTTCTTTATGCTGCTGCGTCCAATTTAAAAGGTCTTTTTACAGCAACGACGTCGTAAGGAACTGAGGAGTGATTCACAACTGCATTTCAACCCATCAATCTATTTTTACTAAAGTTATGGCAGACATATTTTTAATACTCCAAATCACCTCCAAAGTTTGAATATATTACACGACATTAACAACTGTCTAGTGCAGGACAATATGTTTATGACACTGACTGTGTATTTGTCATTTTTATGTTCGTAATATGTTTAATGCGTCTGGGTGTCAATAGTGAACCACAGCGGTGCAGGAGTGAGCTGTGAGTGAAGTCGTTTAAAAGCAGCAGCACCTGTCAGACGGCAGGTAACAGGCGCCTGACGGGTGAGGGACAGGGGACAGGCGAGCGGGACGAACAATGTATTTCACTTTATAGACGGGAGACGACCTAAAAGACCCACCTAAATGTTATCAGAGAAGAGTAATAGAGAAGAAAAGCGATAGAAGCCATGTGAGAACTTTGTTACCTCCCCAGAGTCGTGTTTGAGTAACCCTGCATAAGAGGAGGAAGGGGGACAAAGGAGACATGGGAGTTGAGGGTAGAGTTTGCACATTTGTCGAAATGACAGGCGGACCAAAGATTCAGAACTCAGGTGAAAAGTTTAACAATGTTTATTTACAGATAAAGTTGGACAAATGAAGGTTGACGGAGCCGACAGTTGAGAGCAGGTCGTGGGAGGCGGGGTCAGAGTCGAGGGGGTTCGTACCGGTCGAGGTGAACTGAGACGGAGGGTGAGAGGTTCGTACCGCTCGTGGAGAGCTGGGTCGGAGACGGAGGCGCGGTGCAGGTTCAGGGAGCGGGATCTGCCAGAGACCAAAGACATCCAACAGAGTGAAAAATAGTGATGTTACGTCTGTTTTGAGACTTCGGAGTGTGTGTCGAGTAATCAGTAAAAATCCAGGTGAAGTGTGGTTTGGAGCGTGGTTTAATGAGCGATGACGTTTGAACCTTCCTGAAGCACTGTACCACGTGACTGATTCAGACGTGTTTTGCTGGTTTGGTGTGAACCGTGTGTCATTTGAAATATAAGACACAGAGAAACTCAATGGAGTCGACCCACGTCTTGTGTTTGGTGTTTGGTTTTTATCTGCGAGTGTTAAAATGATGGAACCAGTGACAAAAAGAAAGTTTTCCCCTGTTTGGGAGAACTTTGACTCGATCACTCCCAACAAGGTTTGTCTTATATAGTAATTATAAAATGAGGGAGGAGCCACTGCAGGAGAAAGAAAAGAAATAAGTTTCCAAATGTTTCACACTGGCCTCATGAACCTGTGACTCCAGCTTAATTTTTTTTCCAAAGCAGGAGAAACCCTCACAAACAAGCAGAACCGCCTTAGTCCTGAGTCTTTAGAGAAACTACTTTTTTAAAATAAAAACTAATGAGAAATATTGGGGTTTAATTCTGTTTATTTAATTAGCAGCACTACTACAAGTCACACGAGTACATTTCTATTTCTAATGTGTTTCACTGTTGTCCCATCACTGGTTTTGTACATTTGTTCATTGATGGCGCTGAGGTGGAAATTGTAGTACATTTTATTGACCTCTTGATGGCGTTATAGAGTATATGAATCCTGATAAAGTGTCGGTACATGTGGCACAGTTACTGAAAGTATCGATGCTTCATGGGGCTTCATCTCATCATCACTAGTGAAAAAAGGCGTAAATGCAAAAACGAGACACTGAGTCAAGCCGAGCAGCACCACTGAGGATACGCTGAGTGTCCTCAGTGGTACTGCTCGGTCCTCGGTCCCTTTGCCCTCCCCAGATGCAGCTTGATTATGGATTAGCTGCAGGTTTGCGTGGGAGGAGCCCGAATCTCCGCCCAGCTCCAGGCTCTGACACAGACGGGAGGTGGGAAAACAGCACAAAACACAGGACAGACTGGGATCTTGACAACATTTCTGTATTTAAAAATTCATTAACATCACCCATTTTTACACCCAGATGTGAGCTCGACAATCCCATATTGTTTTTTAATGATGATGAATTGTAGTGTTGATGATGTAATGTTTTGGTTGGATAGTTGACTATCCAATCAGAAAGACAAATGAGCCAGCTGCCAGTTCAGGTAACATAATGACCCAAAAAGACACTCTCAGGTCTGAATTCTCACTGCTATAATGCTACATTTAAAGAGCCTTTAACTGACTTTTTTTCCTTCTAGTTCAGGAAAACGCCTTTCACTCGATAAATTTTATTGTAAAAGTAGTTATTAGCATGTAAAACAACAACAAAACAGACAGAGAGACAGAATGATACAATCTATACATTTTTATAAGGCATCTTGTTGGAAAGCAGTTGTTTTTCTGTCATGGTTCAACATCAGTGTGAGAGATGGCATTAAGTCCACTCATCCCACTTGTCATTGTTCTTGAGTTCCCCAAGTTCCCATATAATGACTGTATATAGAAGTGGAATAAGTGAGTTTGACGTCACCCACAGCGTTCAGCTCTAGTCAAACGACGGCTCCATATTGGGATTTCCGACCGTGAGTATCATGGCAACCAAAGAGCCAATCCGGAGCAAGGTTGTTTAGCAATGCTGTCAATCAAACCTGTTGCTAACGCCAGCTGGATCGACCTCGAAAAAGAAGGCACCTGATTTGTCTCTTATTAACGGTCATATCTTGAGTTACAAACAAAATAGTGGAATAAAAATGCCAGGATAATGTAGAGAGCGATCAATACAAACTACCAAAATGACGAGGCTGACGGCAGCAGAGAAGGGCGATAGTTTTCCAATGTAAATTAAACTGGAGTCAAAGTCAATAGAGCCGGAAGCTTGCCCATGCTCATGCAACGGCTAGCAGGTTAGCTATGTCCATTTGTATGCACAGTCTATGGTTCTTATACATAACCATAGTCATTTTTCAACATAACCATAGCCTACATATGCACAAAATGAGCATATAGCACGTTTGAAACACTTTGGGCCACATGTTCATTCAGTAAAAAAAGAAAAAATATGGAAGATTTTCAGAACTTTAATGCAAAAATATAAACATCCATATCCCCCAAACAAGCAAGAACAAGCCTGATCAAAAGAGTTCAGATCAGAAGACTGCTTTAAATAGAATTTGTTCAGAACCGTCCAAAACATGGGCAAAGCATTTGGTAAACACATTTCTGAACTTCTGCATAGGCCTCGCAGACTTGTGTCGGAGTTAATGCCCAAAGAGGCAGAGAAACGTCCAAGAATATCTACTTCTTTTCATTTCCAACTCCATCTGCCCTAGTTTCGCTCTCCCTTCAGTGACCCCTGAACAATGCCACGCCCACGAGGGACCGAGCGACAAAATGCAATCAGAGCTGCGGACTCAAAAACCCGGTTCGAGACCAAGATGATTCCCCTCGAAAGAGTACGAAGACGGGCAAGTGTGAAGTCTTCCAACCCAGTGACGGCGTACGACTCGTGAGGACACTGGGGGAGGCGGGGAGGGGGGTCGGTCCCCGGAGAGACGAGCAGCGACAGTAGATTTCTCAGCGAAGAGGAGCGGAGGTGATCAGCAGTATCTGTCTAGCAGGAGATATATGGACTCAGGTGAAATACAGCCTGAAATTGCGAGTTATCAATTTATAATAGAGTGTACTAAAGGAGCTGTACCTGATTTTTACTGTCACTCATTTCCTCACTTTTCAAATCCATTTCCAGCTTCCAAATGATTCACTGCGATAAGTTATGAGCACTTTTCACAACTTTCAGAGACGGAAACGACTTTCAAGGGCGGAGTTTTGCCGGCGTTATCGGCTGATAAAATTATAAATATTCTAATTAGATGCTTCCAGCACACCCATGTCTTATTTTGACCCTGAGAGCTGCTGTTAATGATGGGACATTTGTGAACGACAGGGCCGGTTCAGCCTAGAAGCAGACTAAGCAGCTGCTTAGGGCCCCGAGGCCACCAGAGGGCCCCCAAGAGCTCATACATTTATACTGAAAAAAATATAATATATAAAGTTTTATTGGACACAGGGCTTGTTTTTAATCTATAGTAGGAAAATATCTGCTGCTGCTACATGTGTTTTTGAGTCAGGCAGAGGTGAGGGCAGCTATGTGCTAACAGCTAACACATTAAAATCCACCAGAAATGAAGAAAAAATGTCTAGAATTTAAAAAATCTTGTATATGTGTTTGTGTTCTGTTCTTGTGACGGTGATACTTGTGACATTCTGGATGTTTTCAGTCTGATTTTGGTCAGATAAATTCAAATACAGCTGGTCGAGGTGATGAAGCAGAGTCAGAATAATGTGTCAAATGTGAATCACCAACAGCTGAACCAAGAGACAAATTCAGCTTAGGGCAACTTGAAAGCTAGAACCGGCCCTGGTGAACGACTCGGCTCTTTTGAACGGTTCCTAAAGTGAACGGCTGGAACTAGATCTAATTTTTTAAAAGAGCCGAATCTTTTTATTTCCAATTTATATGTATTTTTAACTCAGATTAGCGCTAAAGCAACACAAGAATCAGCACAGAAGCAGGGCGGAGATCAAAAAACACATTTGGGATTATAATACAGTATAATACAGTTATTATTATCATTGTAGGGCAACATTTTATTTGGATTTTCATTTTTCCACAGGGTAAATGCTTAAACAGATCTTCGTGGTCTCTCTATTTCTCTCTGTGATTAGTTTCTTGTCATATAAACAGTCAAAGATTCAGATCCCACAAAGGAGCGGGGTGCCCCATCACTCGCTGCTTTTACCATTTTTGCACAACCGCATGGACAAAAGATTGCGACTGATTCGAAGTCATGAATTTAAAGTCAAATCTAGTCCAAATTCATGTTGAAACGAAAAGAAATAAAACACATTTTTCTAATAATGTAATTCTGAAGTTATATCACTCCATTTTCAGCAATTTACATTCAACAATAGTGATGTTAGTGAAAGAGTCGGCTCTTTTGAACGGTTCCTTAACATGAACGGCTCGAACCGGATCTCAGTTTTGAAAAGAGCCGAATCTTGTTATTTCTAATTCGTTTGCATTTTAATACTGATGAACCGACACAAGAATCAGCACCGAAGCAGAGCGGGCGACACGAGTGACAGAAAAACATTTGAAATCATAATACCAGATATTTTAAAAACTATTATTATTGTAGTGAAACATTTTCTTTAGATTTTTGAATCATTTGTGTGATAGTTCTGTTTCCCCCAATCCAGATCCATGTGCCAGTCCTTCTTTTGTCACCTCCCTGTTTTCCCTGCAGCTGCCTCTCATTTTGCTAATCAGCCCAGGGTTGCCTATATATACTCCCTCGCTGCAGTTAGTTCTTGCTAGATTGTTGAACACTCAAGACCAACTCTCAAGCCCTGAAAAACTCTGATATACCTGTTGTATTCCTGATATCCTGAATCTGCATTTGAGTCCCTGTTCCCAACTTTGTTTCCCCAGCCTGTTCCCTTATTTGAATTCCCAGTATTGGAAGACATTTCTGTTTATATTAAATAAGACCTTATCCTCAGTTGTTTACTTGCCTGATTTTCCATACTCTATATTACCTGCTCAAGGACACTTTCCGTTGTAGTTAACATTTGATTACTCTATTGTGTTGCGTTTGAGTCCAGTCCCCCCCTGTTACGACCCCAAAGGGATCCAACATTTTTAGGGACACAGGCAAACAAAATAGGGGTTCAAATGTGTTTTATTATGATTAGGCTTCAGTGATAAAATAAAAAAAAAGCCAAACAAGTGAGGGAAAAACAAAACCCCTACTAAACCCTGTGCCCAACCAAAGAAACAAAGTAACAAAGAAAAGGGACCATGGTGGGCCGGCCAACGTAAAATAAGGTCGGTGCGCTGGACAGGCCACTCTATACAGAGCCGTAGGAGCTGCCAGCGCACCGCTATCCCTATCCTAACAAAAACCGATCCCCATAACTGTCCCTACCGAAATTAAAGAACGAAAATCAAGACATCCGGACCACCAGGCCAAACAAAAAGCTAAGCTAACAAAAAAGCTAAGTTACCCCAGCTGGGAGGTGCCGGCAGGGCACAGCGCTGGAGCAGAGCGCGCGGATGGACGTGCGCGCTCTTGCGCAGGGAGGCGGAGACCGGCGTGCAGCGGAGCGGAGGACGGAGAGAAGGGCGAGGACAGGAGCGAGAGCGAGCACGTCGGGCTCACGCTATTTATAGGGCCCCGGCGCGGGAAAACTAAAAATCCCAACCCGGAGGAAACAGCAAAAAACCTACTAAAATAGTTGATCTCAAAAATAATAAGAGATTTAAACTAACAAAAATGCACAAGGAAAAACTATGACCTTTCTTGTGATTTAAACTGAAAAAAATAACTAGATAATTAAGGAACGTAAAGGGGGGAAAAAGTGCCTAAACTAAACACCCCCCCGTGACAATTTGAAAGGGTAAACTCACTCCCACTCTCAGTTTGAACCATTTAAACAGATCTTAGTCTTGGTTGTTTGTCTCTGAGTTTAGTTTATTGATAAAATGATTTCTCACTTTGGCTTATGCAAATAAATAGTAAAAGAGCCAGTCTTTTGAACGGCTCTTTGACATGAACTGATCCAAAAGTTTCAGATCAAAAGTCCCATCACTATTCAACAATAATGTTTTAGATTTAAATACCTTCACAAATCTTTTTTAGTTCTCTGAGCCTTTATGCTGTCCAAGTCTATTAATTGTATATATTTTATTTATTTATTTATTTATTTAATTAAAATTTTATTAAATTAATGTTATATTATTAATTTATTTATTTATGTGTATTAATTGTATTTATTTATTTATTTTTATTGTTAATTAATTTATTTAATTTGAATGTTATTTATTTATTTAATTTTAATGTTATGTATTTATTTTATTTAATGTTAATTAATTTATTTTATTTATTTAAATGTAGTAATTTTGTCTATTTTATTTATGTATTTATTCATTTTATTATGTATTTATTTGTTTTATTATTTATTTATTGTTGTTTGTTGTTTTTTTTTAAATTTAATTTTAATTAAATTTATTATAAAAAAAAAAAAAAAAAAAAAAAAAATCTAAAATGTTAGGGCAAATCTTCCCTGTTTACAGCAACAAGCAGCAACTACTCAGACACGCTCCACCCAAAACTTATTCTCAAAAGCAAAGAACAAAAGCCTGGACAGTCAGAATGAAAATAGTGTTTCAAATGTTCTTCCTGACCATCCAAACCTTTGCGGTGTAAAGTTTTCTTCTGTTTGAACACATCCTTGAAGCGCTGACCTTTGCTGCTTTTTTCTTAGTCGTGAGAGATACGTTACGTCTCGCCAAGCTACAAAAACAAACCCAAAAAGATTAGTTTGCTGTCATAATATTTCCCCTATTCCCAGTATCTGGCTTCACACCGACTTTAAGACTCCATTTCATTCCCTTTTCAAGAGCTCCACTTCTACGCTTGATTAAAAATTCTCCAGAGTACTCATGGGTTTTGAGTACTTTTCCCCAAGATGTAATATTTAGTTTCTGAATCTCAAAAAGTCAAAAGTGCGTGTGTACTGTTTGTCCCTCAGTGCAGCGCTTCAAGGCTAAAACGCCAATTACTTGATGAAAAAGGGAGACAGGAAGTGCCCCGGGTGGAGAGATGGGGGAGGGGCTTAAGACAAACTGCTCCGTCAGGTGAAATACTGTAAGGAGGAAGCTGCCAGCGCCTCGAGGTTTGGCACTGGACGAGATGTTTCTCAATAACTCCCCGCATCAGCAGTACACGAAAGAGCGCCCCCCGGAGTACCTGCCCTGCCATATTATACCTCACCCCCTCGTACCCCACGTCCCCTCCCGCCGTGGCCCGACTTTGTACATGTGTGTTCAGGTCACGTGGCGGTGCTGTGTTAGCGCCTTGTCTCGTGGAGAGGTGATGGTGAAGGATGGTGACCTCGATGATTCAGGAGTTTTCGCGATCGCTGATTTAGTTGGAAATAAACGCACAACTCGGAAAGGTCGTTATAAATGTTGGTGCGGAAAATGGTCAGAAAGCGGTGTACATGTTTGGCGTACGGTTTTAAAACTGGGTCGTTTTGTGAATTCTGTTAGTTATATGGTGAGTGTGAAGAACTGATTGATTTGACTCATTCTTCTCAGTGAGGAGGAGAGGAGAGAGAGAAGAGGGGAGAGAGGGGGGAGAAGAGAGGCAAGAGAGAAGAGGAGAAAGAGACGAGAGGGGAGATGAGAGTGGACAGAAGAGGGATAGAGGAGAGGGTAGAGAGGGAGGAGAGAAGAAAGGAGAGAGGAGGGAGAAAAGAAGATAGAGGAGAGGGGTGAGAGAAGAGGAGACAGAGGAGAAGGGAGAGGAGAGAGAGAAGAGGGGACATAGGAGAGAGGCAAGAGAGGTGAGAGAAAAGAGGGGATGGAAAAGAGGGGATAGAGGTTGAGGGTAGAGAGGGAGAGAAGAAAGGAGAGAGGATGGAGAAGTGGGGCTAGAGGACAGGGGAGAGAGAAGAGAAGACAGAGGAGAAGAGGGACACAGGAGAGGGGAGAGGGGCAAGAGAGGAGAGAGAAAAGAGGATGGAGAAGAGGGGGGAGAGGTAGAGAGAGAAGAGAGGATAGAGGAGAGGGGAGAGGGTGAGAAAAGAGAGGCAAGAGAGAAGAGGGGAGATGAGAGTGGACAGAAGAAAGAGGGGAGAGAAAGGAGAGAGGAGAGACAAGAGAAGAGGGGATACAGAAGAGGGAATAGGAGAGGGGAGAGACAAGGGAAGAGGGGGAGAGAGGAGAGCGAGAGGATAAAGAAGAGGGGTAGAAGAGAGGAGATAAAACAGGGGAGAGATGAGGGAAGAGGGATAGAGGAGAGGGAAGAGAGGGGGAGAGAAGATAGGAGAGAGAAAAGAGGATAGAGGAGAGCGGAGAGAGAAGAGGAGAAGAGGGGACACAGGAGAGGGGCAAGAGAAGACAGAAAGAAGAGAGGATGGAAAAGGGGATAGAGGAGGGGGAGAAGAAAGGAGAGAAAGAAGAGGGGACAGAGGAGAGGAAAGAGGAGAGACCAGAGGAGATGAGTGAAGAGAGAAGAGAGGGGATAGAGGAGTGAGAGAAAAGGAGGACATAGGAGAGGGAAAGAGAGAGGTGAGAGGAGGGAGAAAAGAGGGGAGAAAGGAGAGAGAAGAGGGGATAGAGGAGAGAGGAGAGGGGGTAATTTGTTTTAAGGACACAGAAGCCTCTGATGCAATAGAACCAGGCTACAAATATGAAAGCAGGTACCATTTTCAATACTTTTCCTTATTCAGAAGATAGAATATTACATTTTGAACTGTTATTGAATTCATTTTTACATAATTCCATCGGCTCAGTCCTGGGACCAGCTCATCGTTGACCTTCTGATAACCCTGTGCTGCACTTTTAGCCATTGAACCCGTGAGCACTCCAGCGTGGTGCATAATTCAGCAGTACACACCACCCAGACGACAGGAGGAGCTGCATTTAAAGGACCCCACCCCAATTTCCCACGGATTTGAGCTTTTCACGTCCAAATACGACCACCGTGTACTGTCTGCATCTAATTACACATCGTTTTATTGTCTGAGCATCAGGAAGTGTGTAACATACTAGTCAAACTCCACTCTGGCCTCTGAAAGTTGTGAAAAGCACTTATGAACTCATCGTGGTGAATAATTAGGATGTGATAAAATGAACTAGTTTGTTTCTGACCTGTCCTGTTTTATCTACATATCAGGACACTATTTTTCATTCTTTTTCTAGAGTTCGGCGGTCTCCATCGACTGCTCTTTTTGGGATTCTTCCAGCCGATCACTCCTTCTCACTCTGTTTTGTTGACCTTGTTCACGTTCTTTCTCGGTCAGGTGGTCCATCGTGATGCGCTGGAAAGACCCTCACCCACAAACTCACCCTCAATGGATAAAAGATGCCCTCTCTTCCATGAAACTGGAGAAAATAAGGCACTATCTCAAAGACTCTGACTCTAAATTTACTGGAGTCTGGTTACCTTTTTTAGATCATGTCTTTGACGCTGGAGATGAGCTGTTTTTTATTTCATATATTCATGGATATCAAGTGGCAGATCGGACTATGTTAAATGTTTTAGAAGCATATGTTCTACCCTTTTGGGGGTGGGGCAAAAGCTGAAGTTTAAATCTGACAACTGTGTATATATTTTAAGGTGCGTACATTGTAAAACATTAATCTCTCATATTAGTCCTGGATACTACACGTTTCTATGTAATCTGTTCTTTTAAATTCTGGAAAACCATCCATCCATTTTCTTCCACTTATCCGATGCCAGGTCGCGGGGGCAGTCCAAGCAGGGACTCCCACACTTCCCTTACCCCAGACACTTCCTCCCGCTCGTCTGATGGGACCCTAAGCATTTCTCAGCCCAGCCATAGTCCCTCCAGAGTGTCCTGGGTCTTCCCCAGGGTCTCCTCCTGGTGGGACATGCCCACAACATCTCCCTAGAGAGGCGTCCAGGAGGCATCTTGAACAGAAGCCCGAGCCACCTCAGCTGCTCCTCTCGACGTGGAGGAGCAGCGGCTCTACTCCATAAAAAGAACTGAACCGTGTTTTCTAGAGTATAAGCCAATAAAAAAATGCATAATAATGAAGAAAAAACATATAGATCACATATAAATTGCATCTGAGTCTGGGGTGATCGTTCTTTTGTTCGGTCCAAAACTCTGGAACTCTTTGCCCATTGAGTTTTGTTCCATCACTGACCTGCCTCTGTTCAAAGCCAAACTTAAAACCCACCTATTTAGAACGACTTTTAACACCTAGTGAACCTGTGATACTTTCTTTATTTTAATGGTGTAATGTGCTTTGTTGACTTAATTGTATGGTATTTATTGTTTTTTTTATCGTGTTTTTAATGCTGTACAGCACTTTGGTCGGATTTGGTTGTTGGATGGTGCTATAGAAATAAAGTGTGATTGATTGAGTATAAGTCGCATCCCCAACCAAACTATGAAAATTGGCACTTCAAATCCAACTCTTGGCATAAACATAATTTGTTAGGCGTTGGATCCACTGACTCACAGGTTGGCGGCGCGATTCCAGCTCCCCCAGATGAATACTGTTGTGTCCTGGGCAAGACACTTAACCCACCTGGCCCCCAGTGTCTGTGTACACCGGTGTGTAAATGTGTGAGTGGTTCCTTGATGTAAAGCGCTTTGAATGACTTGAAGTTGGAAAAGCGCTATATAAAAATGTGGCTATTTACCCATTTACCAAGAAGTAAATCGGGTAGAGAGCCGTCATGTTTATTTGATCAAATCCACTTTGTTTGGGGACACGACTCAGTGCATTGATTTGTGTACATTTGTATTCATTACAGATGCCTGCCCTGCCACATTAATGCGACTTGTTTTTCCCGATTTCCTTATCAGAGTCCCTCTCCCAAACCTGCTGTCCCCTCAAACGCCTCAGAAAGCAGGATACAATTATAGATAGAGAGGTGTTAATGACATAAATAGCTGACAAACTCTCTGGAGGAACTGCCATTTTAATAGGCAATCTGTAATCACCTCGAGATGTCACCTTGATGTTTGGGGAGTTTATTGGAAGAGCAGCCCCACAGGATTTAAGGCGGAGTGGAGCTTTGATGATGAAATGGAGAGGGAGTATATGAGAAAGCTGTCACGCGAAATTGGTATGGTGACAATAAGACAAACATGCATTTATGTGAGATTAAATGGAAAAAGAGCCATTCAGAAACCATTTTTCTTTATTTTTAAGTAACCAAATGCACTGCCTGGCCGAAAAAAAAGTCGATTTAACTAAGCAAATAGGTCCGAGCCTCCTCCAGATGATCAGGTCGAGGTTCAGCAACAGTCTGTGCTCAGAGAAGAGGTCAGCTGACACCTGAATACACTGAACGACCAGGTTATTCCATCAATGGATTTTCTCTTCCCTGATGGGCGTATTCCAAGATGATAATGGCAGGATTCATCGGGCTCAAATAGTGAAAGAGAGGTTCAGGAGCAGGAGAATCATTTTCACACATGGATTGTCCACCACAGAGTCCAGACCTTAACCCCAGTGAGAATCTTTGGGATGTGCTGGAGAAGCTTTGTGCAGCATCAGACTCGACCATCATCAATGAAGCAACACTGGATGGAGATAAACCTTGTGACATTGCAGAAGCGAAATCGAAACAACGCCACAGAGAATGGTATGGTATTGTATTCTTTCATTTGGACAGGGACAGTGCACAACATTACATTAACCTTAAAACACAGGAGAGATGTTTGGTGCCAGGTTATAGCAAAGATACTAATTTCCACCTGTCGTCCCTGGACAGGCTCATGTTAAGTAAGAAGAGTTTGTTGTAGATGGATGAAAGACCTGGAAACATGTAGTACACACCAAATACAACACATCACACCTCTCAAATACACCATTTTTAAAAAAACATTCAGTTCACACACACACATACACAACCAAACCAAGTTATTCACACACATAATCAGTCAATTTCAGATGTACAAATCCTCTTTCTTCCACACATTGACTGACATGCTTTGACATTAGCCATTTCTTTGTCGCATGTGCAAACATTTGAAAACTTGTGCATGTTATAATCTCATTTGGCTTTAACTATTCCACAGACTCATGGCTACGATAGAGAAAGACGGTTTTGCGAAAGAGGTCCTGTGTGCCGTAATCAAACTAAAGGTGCTCCAACAAAATATTAGAGAGTTTTTTTTGGCCAAGCTGTGTATGAACTGATGAATTATAGCGTATTATAATGAAACACCAGGTTAGAGTTTGTATGCAGTACTTACGATGCTAAAATAAGTATATTCATGGGTTTCAGAATGATGAAAAGTTAGCGAAAGACAAAAGAAAAAGAAAATCCATCAACTGGACAAATACGTTGTAGGAGTGAAGACGTTTCGTGGCCCATCTGAGCTGCTTCCGACCAACTGAAGAAGCGAAACGTCTTCACTCCAACGATTTGTCCGGGTTTCTTTTCCAGTGGATTAGACCTGGACGACTGAGGAATCACACAGATACCGTTGGCGTAGTAAGTAACAACTCAAAACTAAATATTAGATCTTTTGGATGGTCAACCTTCTTCAAAATGGCAGTATATAGGATGCTGAAACCTGTGTGTTTTCCTCACATTGTAGGAACAAGTCAACTCTTCAACTTTAACCGATATCGTCACTTTACACCATGTGGCTGTAATGTTTAAGTGGCTGGTGGCTGTAATGTTTCTCCACGGATTTGAAAGTTGGTCATTTGAATCCCGCTCTCGACATGAACATCACTGGTTGAGCGTCAGATCCACTGATCCACAGGTTGGCGGTGCAATTCCAGCTCCAACTAGTGACTTTGTGAACGAGTCGATCTCTTTTGAACTGTTCCTTAGACTGAACGGTTGGAATTTGAGCTCAAATTTAAAAGAACTGAATCTTTTTCTTAATAATTGTATGCGTTTTTATCAGTATTGATTTATATTAACGCTAAACCAACACGAAAATCAGCACAAAAGTAGAATAAAGCGACACAAAAGAGAGATTTGTGCACAAAAAACAGATTTGGCATCGCAATAACAGGCAGTTTTAAAATTATTATCATTGTAGTGCAGCGTTTTCCTTAGATTCTGCATGATTCCAAAGCGTAAAACGCACTCCCACTCTCAGTTTGAACCATTTTACACACATCTGAGCCGTGGCCATGTCTCTCTGTGATCAGTTCGTAGATAAAATGAGTTCTCACGCTGGCTTCTGTCACATGAATCAAAAATTCAAGAACCAGTCTTTTGAACTCCTCTTTGAAAGGAACAGACCCAAAATATTCGGATCTCGTAAAAGAGACGAAAATCCCATCGCTGGCTCCTCAGATAAATGCTGTCATTGTGTTGTGTCCTTGGGCAAGACACTTAACCCGCCTCGGTGTATGAATGTGCGAGTGGTTTCTTGATGTTAAATGTATTGAAGGTTGGAAAGAGCTGTATAAAATGTGACCATGTGACCGAGGTTATAGGCAGGTAATTATGGTTGAGGGTAGATTTGGTTCACTGGGAATGAACTTAAGTCGACGCAATTTCACGTTTTTGCTACTTAACTGTGTATATCGTGTTTGAATAGCTATCTACTGTTCCTAGTCATTTCTGGCAGTTTTATTTTTTGTTGCAAACTAGGTATACAGTATCTGCAGTCCAGTGGTCATAGATATATATGAACTCTGGCTTCAGGAGGGGAATTTAAAGTATTGATACCTGTCACCTGTGTCACCTGTGCTCTTTATACCTCCAGATGCCTCCTCACTGTCTTCTTTACTACCTCCAAGTACCTTCCAAGTTTTGCACCTCTATTTGAAATGTGGTTGTGGAATGAGTTTAGGTGTTTTAGTCACACTTTAAACATACATATTTGTGGAAATAGACTTGATGTGTTTCAGGTCAATAACACATTTTGCGTGATTTAAGACAGCAGTGAAAATTACCTTATTGGTTAATTACTGCATAAAGTAAAACTGTGTATGAGCAAACAAAAAAAAAAAGTCAACGCAATTTCTACAAAATGCATGGAAACCTGTAAGAAATAAGGACGCAGAACACGGCACCCCCTTTAGCCAATCAGAACGCAGAACACGGCACCTCCTTTAGCCAATCAGGACGCAGAACAGGGCACCTCCTTTTTAGCCAATCAGGACGCAGAACACGCACCTCCTTTAGCCAATCAGGACGCAGAACACGGCACCTCCTTTTAGCCAATCAGGACGCAGAACACGGCACCTCCTTTAGCCAATCAGGACGCAGAACAGGGCACCTCCTTTAGCCAATCAGGACGCAGAACACGGCACCTGCTTTAGCCAATCAGGACGCAGCACATGCACCTCCTTTAGCCAATCAGGACGCAGAACACGTGCCTGCATACACTGTAAAAAAGTATGCAAACTGCATTAGTCCCTCGCAAATGAACGTTTTTGAGCTAATTTTTCATATTACTACGTGCGATACCTGCGGCTTAAAATCCGGTGCGGCTTGTACAATTTTTCTTTCTAAAATTAAAGCATGCGGCTTTTAATCAGGTGCGCTCTGTAGTCTGGTAAATAGTCCGGAAAATACGATAAGCCTTTGTGCCGTTTTATCTTGAGTTCATCCAAGTAACTTACTCCATGCCATGTTTCACTAGGGGCATAAGATCTCACCTTGTACAGGACGTCCCTCAGTCAGGGCTGGGAAATTGAATGTATGTGCGGCGGCAGACAAGGTTTTGTGCAAGGATGACCTGTTCTTTTGGGGCTCAGGGGTAAATGGCATTAAAATATTTACCTGAGCAAGTGCTGAGCTAAACGTGACAGCGGAGGCATGTCCAGAGTTCAGTCCCAGAGAAACACGAGCTGAATCTGCAATGAGACGCTCTGATCTGTGTCTTCTGAGGTGAAGGACAGTCGGTCTGGATCAACACTGATACATATGACAGTAAAAGGAATAAGTCTTTTGGTTTGGTCAGTATTCTCATTTTGAATTTTACACTGTATTATTCCTTCTATCTTGATTTTGACTGTATAAAGAAGTGGACCAAGTGGACTAAACCTGTTGGTAACGCCAGTAGGAGTGACCTCGGGGAAAGTCGACGCCTGATTTGTCTGTTTAGCTATGTCCATTTACATTTACAATCTATGATAATGCCCCAGTCTGGATAGTGAAAGCATGACTTTTTGTCGCAGACCAGGTAGAGAGTTGAAAGAAGTTTATCAGATCAGATGAATGAAGCTACAGGGAGTTTTCCAGTATTTAAAGCCCCAGAACAGGTACTATCTATAGAAGACAGGACTTATAAGGACTTAACTCTTTTTACATACTGTCCATATAAGATTAAGTTTTACAAGACCTTTAGATAGTAGTAACAGGTGACAAAAGCAGCTGGCTCTGGTGAAGACATCTTAAAATAAGCATTTGTCTCATTCTTACAGAGAAAAAAAGTTTAGCTCAATGTTAAGACGCAAAGTATTTAACACACAGTTTGAGAGTAAAATAAAAATCATGCTTTCAATTACTTTACTCTTAACCCTTGTGTTGAATAATGTGTCTTAAACATTGAAGTTGTTTCTCAGTCACTTATTTTAAGATCTGTACACTGGAACCTGCTACTTGGTTACATGATATTATTCATCTTTCGATCGACAGAAGGTCTTGTAATACATCTTTTCAGACAAGCTTTTTAGTGATGTAACAGCTAATGGCATTTATGACCTTGTACAGACAGTATGTAAACAGGACCAGCCTTCTATAGATAGTACCTTTCTCGGGGTATAAGTACTAGATGGCTCCTTTGTAATGTAACTCACACATGTACCTGCTGTCTGTAATCTTCATTCATCTCATGAGATAAAACTCCTTTCAACTCTCTACCTGGTCTGCAATCGCTTCCTTCACAATCACAGATATATTGTATGAACAGGGTCTTGAGGTCATCACATGTCCATTAGGTGCTGCCTGCATCCAATTATAAATCATTTCACTGTCTGATTATCAAGAAATGCGCGTTATGTAAGGTGTTTAGTAGCACTGCAGCACTACATCAAACTGGTATCTCGATTTACTAATGCTAAAGGTAAGTAACACTCTATGGAGACCAGCGTGGGAGACTGTGGACAGTAAGATACCAGCTATGTTCTGGTCATTTGGTTGTAAAGCAATCACCTCGTTCGACTGCCTAAAATTTCTTAATGTGTAATGCCATGAATACCAGAAGAGGACCCGCCTTCCACACGAACACACATTGGGGAAGCCTATAAAAGCTGTCAAACAAGCACATCTCCATCTATCCTTTCCTGAGAGTCCGTCGCTTCATTGTTCACTTTGCTTGTGTGGAACCTTCCTGACTTTATGTTTCAATTTCTTGTTCCTCTTTGACGCTTACACCAGAAACGAACATTCTTACAGTTAGCATGCTAGTTGTTACCTTTACTGAAAGCATGATTTTTTGTTGTACCACCTTACTTTTTAAACCTTAAGTTGAATACTTCCTTTGCACGGACACACAAAAAACTCATGGACACTCAACACACAAAGCTTCATTCATCTGATCAGATAAACTTCTTTCAACTCTACCTGGTCTGCGATCTCGTCCTTCACGATCACATTTACCGTGACAGCAAAACTCTATTCTGGTCTCTGCAAGCTGTGATTTGTGGTGTGTGTTGGCTAACGCTCACTCGCTCATTCAAAAGAGCAATTGTTCGGAAAAATAGCAGCTTTTTGAATGCAGCCGTTGTATTTATTTGTAGACAAACCATACAGTAAATATTACATAAACCTCCTTCCATTCGTTACCCAACATATTGGAGTTCTGTCTTTGATGAGACTATTCAATTTCGAAATTTAAGATGAACGCAGACAGCGGCACAGTCATTCAACCAAGAGACTCATTCAGAGGAGCCATAAGCGCAAGATAACCACATCAATTAGTTTTACAAATGCGGGAGTAGACAAGTAGACATAAATATTACAGTCAGTTATGAATTTCGAAGAATGCAGCTCTTGCAGATGGCGTCCGGCCTGCCCATGTCAATCTGTAAGACTCTTTTTATGGGCTTTTGATTTGCCCTGTCGCCGGTGAAGGCCAGTGAAAATGACAAATGACACTATTTTCAGTCCAATGGAGTGATTCAGAAAGAGACACGCAATTATCACACCTCTCCAAGCCTGAAACCTGTGCGTCTGAGCGGTCGGTGTGCGCTGAATGCAAGACAGTCTGAACATACGCAGGGTTAAAGGTACACTGTGGAGCTTTTTAAAACAGCTCGTGTCCATTGAGATGATAAGCTACTGTTTCGCTTGGGATGTTCCATTGACATTAAACTTCTTTTTTCATGCTTTTATGCAACTGCAGATCTTTTTATTACACCGGAATACATTTTTTCTTAGTGTGGGGGGGGGGGGGGGGTGTCCTCTCCACAGATCTAACCTGCAGTGGTGGAACAGAAAGTAGAAGTAGTAAAATACGACTCTTAAGTGAAATTTTTAGGTATCTATACTTTACTTATATATTAGTGCATTTTAAAGTAAATGCTTTTTACTTTTACTTCACTACATTTCAGAGCAGTGTCTATACTTTCTACTACACTATATTTTTGAACAGGACTGCAAAGTAAAAGTATTTTTTATTATTGTTTGAGACCTGCTGAAAAGGCTGAGGGTTTATTTTTATCAAGGTCATAGTTCGAGCCAACAGAAATACAAATAAAAACCGCTAGGAAAAATACGCTTTATTAGATCTCAAACTCAAAGCTTTATTGGATCTCAAAGTACATTTTCAAACAGGTATTTAAGTAAAACTATTAAAGTAAATGTATCACAAAAAATCTACCTGAGTATTTTTTTTTCCTCTTGTATCTCTACTTTTATTTAATCTATCCTCAGACCCAAAGCATACAGGAACAAAGAGAACAATAGGAGGCCATTATAGGTTGAACAGGGTCATTAAGGCTGAAAATGGAGATAATAGATGTTCACAGTTGTCTTCAGTGTGGTTAGCTCCTCCCTTCAGACAGATATAACGCAGTGTCCAGCAGTAATCTGACCAGAACTGAGGAAGTGGCTTGGATGAGCAGCGAAACGTCTTCACTCCAGCAACGCCTTGTCCATTTGACGAATTTAAACTTCATCTTTTGCTACTTTTGTTTAAGTAACACCATTGAGTACTTCTTCCACTACTGCTAACCTCTAACTTGAGGCGTTAGATAGGTTAAATGCCATACTGCGGAACTGTGGAAGTCGTAACATCTCCATGGAGACAAGCAGGTGGTTGGACCTTCCTTGGTTCCCCTTTAAATGTAAGAGAAATGTTACATATTCGAAGCAATACTGTGAACATTTCAAGGTTATTCCAGGTTTCTCCAGGTACTCATGTTGTTCAATCTCTCCATGCGGCTGTTCAGTCCAGTTAATACACAGCAATAATGTGTCCTACCACAACTCTGCACATGACACTCAGATCTATGTCGCACTGCAGCAGGTGAATATGGACCAGTGGATTCACTCTGACACTGCATCCAACAGATCAGTGTGTGGAGGCAAAACGACTTTCTCCAGCTAAACTCAGACAAGACTCAAGTCATAGTCTTTGGTTGACAGACACATAGAGAAAGTGTCAGCAGTCACCTCCAGTCTCTCTCTCTAAAACCTTCAAATCAGGCTGGAAATCTAGAGGTAATAATGGACTCAGACTTGAACTTTAACAGCCACATCAAATCAATAACATGTGCAGCTTTTTACTGTATGAAAAACAGAAAAAATCAAAGGTTTACTGTCAAAACCAGAGACTTATCCTGTATTTGTCTCCAGTAGGTTAGACGACTGTAACGTCCTGCTCACTGGTCTCTCCAAACGAGCCTTAAGACAGAACAGTACCTCCAGATAGAACACTGCTGCTCGGGTCCTGACTAGAACCAGGAAGTACTTCACACATGTGTCCTGTGTCTCTGGCTCCTGTGGCTCAGAGACTTTAAAGCAGCTCTGTGTGAACAAGTCTCTCCATGAACCAAAGAACATCTCACACATGTTAGAGCCACATGAACCATCTCACACTCTGAGGACTTCAGGGACCGGCCTCCTGCTGGTCCCAGAGTCAGGACTAAACATGGAGAGTCAGTGTTTCAGTTTTGTGCAGCTAAACCTGGAACAGTCCTGAAGATGTGAGACAGGCCTCGACTTTGACAATGTTTAAATCCAGGCTCAAAAGTGTTCGGTTTAGCTGTGAATATGACTGAAAGTTTGAATTACTTTGTGTCGAATTGTGCTGTACAAATAAACTTCCCTTCTCTAACATCAGACAGCGTGCGAGTGGACATCAGTATTGGTCAGGAGTATTTATCTGAAAGATTAGCTCGTTTCGCTTGATGAGAAGTCCCACCCAGATAATGACACAGGGATAACTTGAAATGAGTTGCACTTTTTCCACAGCTAATTATCGAGTGATTTGGGTGCGAGTTCTTCATAATCTTGTACCATAATGAGCCAATCTATGAGTCATTTAGGTCTCTTTAAGCCGCGGCGAGGAGCGAGGAGCGAGGGCGAGATACGACGGGAAAGAAAGTGAGTGTGAGACAGTCTGAGAAATGAAATCGTTTTTTTCGCGTGGGCATGTTAAAATCGCTAAAGGCGCTGTACCTGAACCGGATTTTAACTTGAAAAACTGAACTATTTTAATGGTTTGCAGACGTCCCAAAGTTATCCCTCACTTACCTTATGCATGTCGAGCATCGTAATTATAACAATGAGTTTGTAAGAGTTTAGAAGAGGCCAGGGCGGAATTTATGGTCACGGAAAGAAAACAACTAGCATGCTAACTGCACACTTCTGCTTCTCAGACAATGAAATGCTTTATAATTAGATGCAGACAGTACATAGCAGACGTATTTTGACTGGAATAAGACAGATTATGCTCAAATATATGGGGAAAAAAGGGTACAGGGTGTTTAATTAGTTATTTTGCATTTTTTAAACTTTTTTTGGACTTTTAGTTGTTTTTATCATCCAACTTGGCCCCAACTTTAGGTAAATATAAAGGTTCTTGTCCATCATCACAGTGGATTAGGACTGTACACTGTAACTGATTTACCAGAAAGTTTTATTGCAAAAATGTTTTTAAAAATCACAAAATAGGAATGTTCTTTGGCGATATACTGAAAATAAAATAGAAATATTTTTAAAAATTAACTTCAATCAATGGATGAAATGAGTAGTTTACTTTTGGGTCGTTATCGGGTATTTCAAACATAAATGTCACATTAGTCTGAATTAGACTGGAGCCTGTCTGCTGTGATTATCGACGTCGTCTCCTTCATTCAGTTTTCCTCTCCTGTTGAAACATAATCTTTACTCACTCTTTCTTTCTCCCCATCTCTACCTCTCTCTCTTCCTTCCCATCTCTCTTTTTCTCCATTTCCCCTCTCCCCATCTCTCTCTCTCTCTCCACTTCCCCATCGCTCTATCTCTCTCTCCCTCCTTCTTATCATCTCTCTCTTTCTCCTTCTCACCATCTGTCTCTTTCTCTCTCACTCTCCCCCCTCTCTCTCTCTTTCTCCCCATCTCCCTCTTTCTTCTCTCTTTCTCTTTTTCACTCTCCGCTCAGCTCTCTTTCTCCCCATCTCCCTCTTTTCCTCTCTTTCTCTCTCTCTCTCTCCTCGCCCTCTCTCTTGCTCTCTTTCTCCCCATCTCCCTCTTTCTTCTCTCTTTCTCTCTCACTCTCCGCTCATCTCTCTCTCTGTCTTCCTCCCCATCTCCCTCTTTCTTCTCTCTTCCTCCCGATCTCTCCATCCCCCTCTTTCACTCTCACTCTCTGCTCATCTCCCCCCTCTCTCTCTCTCTCTCTCTTCTCCCCATCTCCCTCTCTCTCTCTCTTCCTCCCGATCTCTCCATCTCCCTCTTTCTCCTCTCTTCCTCCTGATCTCTCCATCTCCCTCTTTCTTCTCTCTTCCTCCCGATCTCTTCATCTCCCTCTCTCTTCTCTCTTCCTCCCAATCTCTCCATCTCCCTCTTTCTTCTCTCTTCCTCCCGATCTCTCCATCTCCCTCTTTCCCCTCTCTTCCTCCCGATCTCCCCATCTCCCTCTTTCCCTCTCTCTTCCTCCCGATCTCCCCATCTCCCTCTTTCTTCTCTCTTCCTCCGATCTCTTCATCTCCCTCTCTCTCTCTCTCTCTCCTCCCGATCTCTCCATCTTCCTCTTTCCCTCTCTTCCTCCTGATCTCTCCATCTCCCTTTCTTCTCTCTTCCTCCTGATCTCTCCATCTCCCTCTTTCTCCTCTTCCTCCCGATCTCTCCATCTCCCTCTTTCTTCTCTCTTCCTCCTGATCTCTCCATCTCCCTCTTTCTCTCTCACTCTCCGTTCATCTCCCTCTCCCTCTCTCTCTCTCTTTCTCCCCATCTCCCTCTTTCCCCTCTCTTCCTCCCCCGATCTCCCCATCTCCCTCTTTCTCCTCTCTTCCTCCCGATCTCTCCATCTCCTCTTTCCCTCTCTCTTCCTCCCCCGATCTCCCCATCTCCCTCTTTCCCTCTCTCTTCCTCCCGATCTCTCCATCTCCCTCTTTCTCCTCTCTTCCTCCCGATCTCTCCATCTCCCTCTTTCCCTCTCTCTTCCTCCCGATCTCCCCATCTCCCTCTTTCTTCTCTCTTCCTCCCGATCTCTCCATCTCCCTCTTTCTCCTCTCTTCCTCCTGATCTCTCCATCTCCCTCTCTCTCTGAATAGTATTTGATTAATTACTGTGAGGATGTGGATCAATGAGCTCTTGGTCCATTGAGTCCAAACAGAAACATCCTGAAACAACTTCTCCAGTTTCCAGATAAAACTCCTCCTGGTGCCACGTCCTGATCTGTGGAGATACTGAAAACATAAAAGGACGCCGCTTTCCATCTTTGCACCTCGACCTTTCACCTCTTAGATTTTTATATAACGGTATTCTCCCTTTTTCCTCTTGCAACACAACTCTGCGATCCTGCTCATGACCACGACGGGACACCTCAGCCTTTCCATTTCCTCTTCGTCTTAGTCATATTTTCTTTAACAAATCTAAAACCTTTTACACCTTCATCTAATGCAGCTTTTTGAACACCACCCTCAGGCTTCCAGGTTAATTGGCCCATGTTCCTTAACCCTCAGGCTGCCCTACCGGCATTTATGTCCATCCTGGCTTTTTTTTTTCAAACTTTGGACTATTTTAATCCAGTTATCATGTTTAAAGACACCAAGTTTTGTGGAAAGGCCTAATTCTTGTTCAAGTTTAGTTTAGTTTTTAGTTTAGTCCCAAATTTTAGCCCTTCCCAAATGTTACCTATGACCCTAAGGACATAAATGCTACTGCAGAATAACACTTATGACCTTAAGGACAAATATGCTACTGCGGGATAACACTCATGACCCTAAGGACATAAATGCTACTGTAGAATAACACTCATGACCCGAAGGACATACATGATACTGCAGAATAACACTTATGACCCTAAGGACATCAATGCTACTGCAGAATAATACTCATGACCCTAAGGACATAAATGCTACTTAATAATAACACTCATGGCACTTATTTTAACCCCTTAACTGCCAGTTTGAAAAGTGTAAAACTGGACTCTAAAATTGAGATATCTCCCAGAAAACAAACCACTGAACAAAGAGGTACAGTTTTATGTGTCTGAGAAAGCTTCAAGTTTGTCTGAAATTTGAAGTTTGTGGCTTTTAGTTTTTGTGTAGGATCAGTTTAAAGTCCATCCTGAGCCGTCCTTCCTACCGAGTATAACAGGGCCTTAAAAAAACTCAGCAACATCTTAATCTTTCTGTAACAATGGAAATGTAATCAAGTATTCAGTTTGTTTCATTTTATTTTTATTGACATTGTCAATGTTGGTATTTTTCACTGAATTAATCTTTTTCCATTATGAATAATGGAAAAAACATGAATTTCATGTACTCCACACACAGCATTTAAACTGACAAGAAATAAAAATGTAATTACACATTTATCATGTTTTCTCAAAAATAAAACCAATTATCAATAAAACTATGTTGTATTGCCATTGTAAACACATTTTAAAATAAAGGCAAATGTCCATAATGAAAATGCATCTTTCATGATTTCCTCTGTTGAAAAGTCCCTGTGTGAACAGCCCAGGCCTTATCTGAAAGTTTCAAGCCTCAAGACTCAGGGCCAACAGTAAGTGAACATTTTTTACCATTGAGGAGATCAGAGCTGTTGTGTAAAACTTGCGTCACTCGTTGCAGACGACAATGGCCTGTTTAAATTCAAGTGAGTTTGAGACGTTATATCAAAGCTCATGTTTGTCCTAGAGACGGTGGAGGACGTGAGTGGGATCTTCAAGTCTCTCATTTTCAGTAAAGAAAACAACACATGTCTGTTGTGGATCCAAAGATATGAGCCGTTAAAATACAAAACTCTTTTCTGTCACATGTTTCAAACATGTGTCAGCAACGGGTCAGAGGCACGCTTTTGTCAAATTGTAAAAATGATGAATTTATTTATTATTATTATATTTTTCTCTCAAAAATCAAACAATGAAAATTGTACTTATAAGTATATTTATGTTTAGTTTTTTCATTGGTTTTAAAAGATTTAAACATTCAGAGACTAATGGGAAGGACATTTCAGAACTAACTTTAAACTGATGCTACAGAAAAGTAAAAAATGCTCTAAACTTGAAGCTTCCAAGACACATAAAAACAGACCCCATTATACCCTGACTTCTGTTTTACAGAAAATATAACAATGTTTAGATCGTTGTCACACTATGTGAAATTCAGGTTTCAGGAGTTTTATAAACTTGATATTTTTGATTAGAGCAGGGATAGATGTTTGGATTTAGTCAAAAAAAGTATAAAAAAAAATATTAATTTATGAAGACTTTACAGCTGTTTTTGTAAGAGGACATTTATGTCCTTAGGATCCTGAGTGAGACTTTTTAAAGAGAAGCTGGAGGGTTAAGCAGGACTCTTAATGCAAGTTTTTTGAAAATCTACCTTGATCGAACGTGTCGTGTGTCCCACTGAGGATTTAAGCATGAATAATGCCTGGTGGCTCATTCTGTACATGCACACACGTATGTGCATATTTGAATTTTTCACTGTACTGAATCTATGGCCCTCGACCGGCCCTTTACTTTGTGTGTTTGACTATTTGGCCCTTACTTGCCTTTGGTCATTGTTTTACACCACTGCTCATAGACACTACTGACATGTGGCCAATTAAACCAAAGTTATGTCCCCAAGTCCATCCAGCAAGTGACTGTTTGGTCTAATTGTAACTAAACTACTTAAATAAGGATTACATAAATACAAACTAGAATAAAAAGAAAGTACCACTCTTTCTTTTTAAAAAGCGCTGAATAATTTTTACTTCTCAACCTTCATAAATCTCTCTTCTGTAATCTAACTTCAGTTATGTAACCAGGGCAAACTTTATATTGAAGAAAGACTCCCATTAGTCATGTTGAAAATTGACTCTGGAAATGAAAACAAATCAACCATCCAAACTGTGCAATTATACAACAGCCCAAATTGACTTTTTATCCTTGTGCCAAAACATATCTCCATAATATCTGCGATGTTTTAGCTCACTAGTCTTGTTTAATGCCATCTCTTCCCAAGCTGCCTGGAGTGATAATATGCTATTGCTCTGCGTGCCTTTCAAAGCAAACCCAAAGTGTGCCAGATAATTGTCTATAATAGATTTTCTCTCCACGATCAAATAAAACCTTTACTTCTGAAGCGAGGGAACAAAACCAATAACAGCGCATTCATATTTTAAAAGACGTAAAACTTAATACCAACAGCCCCAAGCGGGAATTGCCAGAACAGTCTCGACTCTCGCTCCCTCAGAATCCCTAATGCTACATGCTACGCTTTTTATTACTTTTTTTTTTTTCCTTAGAAGATTATATTTATGGCTCTTTTACCCCCTGCCGTAACCTTGACAACCCTCTCCGCCCCCTCGGGCGTGTCGGCGAGCTGAGAGGGGTGTGTGAAAGAGCAACGAAAGTCAACACAGGAAATATGTACCATGACAAGGCAACGTGAAGTAGGTGGGCAACCTTCTGGAAATGTCTATGCACTGCTTCACATGGACAGGTTTTGTGGATTGATTGGTGCAGTTACAATAAAGGGAAACAAGACTTTTATGGGGTATTTAACAGCTAACACGTAACAGCTACCATCGTGATCTAAATGTGTCTGTTTTTGGGAGGTGACCCGGACGCAGTAGGGCTCAGCGCATCCACCCGCCTTCGCTCTGTGGCTCCTTTAGCTCGACTCCACCTGCCACAACTTTAGCCAATCGCACTTTAGCACAGTTTGCCCATATTTATTGTGAATTATTACATAAATGCTTGGACAAATGGTTGTAGGAGTGAAGACGTTTCATCCAAGCCGATTCTTCAGTTCTGGACAGATTATTGATGGATATTGTCTCCAGTTTCAGCCTTAACGGCCTTTTTCAACTTTTAATGGCCCTACGTACACTATTGTTCTCTTGTTTCTTAGTTTACTTTGGGTCTGAGGATGGAATTACATGTCTCAGGTCCCCATTCCTGTTTAAGGAAGGGTTGAATTACAGAGACATATTCATGGAGAATTGTGATGTGGGAGCATGGGTGACGGAGGCTTGGAGGCGGAGCATTGGACAGTCTTGGAGTTAACTGTTCGGAAGGTTCAAAATTTGCTCAGGAGAGATCGCTAAGCTGCTGAAACATGCCTGAAGAGGTTTTGGATGTCGTCCAAGTTTTTGAGGAGGCAGCAACTTTATAACGAGGTAGAAAACTAAAAAAAGAAACAGATTTTGTCTAATAATCCCTATTTAAATTATTTCTTTGACACGTGACTAAAGTTTTAAGCTCTTTCCTGTAGCATTTATGTAATAATTCACAATAAATATGGGCAAATTGTGCAAAAGTGCGATCGGATAAAGTTGTGGCAGGTGGAGTCGAGCTAAAGGAGCAGCCACAGGGCGAAGGAGGCGGGTCCTTTACACATTATTATTAATGAAAGACACGGCACAACAGGGGCCATGACAGTCACCGGTAAAGCTCCCCAAGTTCAGACAAGCATGACTGACAGGTGGATTAGCCAATCAGGGACAGGTATGGGGCATCTGCATTGAAACAAATATGGCACAAAAGGAATAAAAAACTGAAAAACATTGTGGATTTCTGCTGAATCAACGAGCGGAGAACTAATCTGAGGTGAGACGAGTTTGAAGTTTAACTCAAATTCACCAACACAACTCAAGTGGATAAATGAGAACAAAAACAGTTATATCTTGCTTTTATAAAGAAGATTTTGCAGTATAAAAACAGACTATTTCAAGTATTTGAGTCTAAGTAATGTATTTTTTATTGCTGTGTCAAAACTTATGTCGAAAATGTTTTGAAGTAGCAACACAATCTCTCTTAAGAAGCTGTAGTGTGAGCGCAGCATTAATAAAACACAGTATCTCCACATGCATTTGACAGAGAGACGCCTCCTCTACACACTCAGTACTTTGGGGTGTAGGGCTGTCGTCAACTAAAGAAACTCTTGTTGGACTAAAAACACGTCCTGTCGATCGATTACGCAACTAAAAAGAGGCGTGACAAAAGCTCTCAAAACTATTATGTATCTCATTCATCTGTCTGCACTTACAAGACTTCACCTGCACGAGTTCAGGCAAAAACTACAATTTATGCAGAAAAAAGTACTTGGAAACAGGTCTGCCACGAAGCACGATGTCGCTACAGAGAAATATCACGATAAACGATAATACTGCAGCTACTTTACGCCACTGACTTCAGCTAACTCACTCACTGACTTCTCCTTGTAGCAGTTGTCCCATATAAATCCAATTATAAATCAACTACCGCATTTTCCAGACTAAGTCGCTCTGGAGGATAAGTCGCACCAGCCAAAAAATGCAAAATAATGAAGAAAAAAATATATGTAAGTTGCATTTTTTGGGGAAATTTATTTTACAAAATCCGAGACCAAGAGCAGACATTTTATCTTTAAAGGTAAATTATAATAAAATAGAGAAGAACAGGTGAATATCAGTACAGCGGCGAACGTAACACATTTATATTTATTCAGCTGCATGAAGCACAGACAGAACTGAACATGTGTCTCGTTTGTTAACGTCAGATATTACGTTACAGAACTAAAGCAGAAAAAAACAAGCTAACAAGTTTACTCTGGATCTCACTCCAAATCACTAAATCCACTGAATTCTTCATCCTCGGTGTCGCTTCGGAACAACTCCACCTGCTCCGGAGGAAGATGAAGCGTCGTTTCCTTTTCCATGTGGCTTCATCAGACTCAGCAGAATATGATTTTCTTTTAGAGGCATTTTTGTTTTGTCTTTCTCAGATGTCTTTTAAATTAGCATAATGTTGAAATTTTATGGTACAGGAGTAGTAGATACTGGTACAAGTCCAGAGCGCCCTCACGTGGTTGTGTATATATATTAGTAGTATATTATAGTATATTTTAATCATTTCACATAGTAGCATCGGCCAAACTATGAAAAAAAAGTGGAGAAAATATGGTAATACAAATTTTGGTCGATTAAAACTCCATCACCCAATTAATCGATTGAACTAAAGACCAGCAGCAGCAGCAGCAGCTTTACTTTGGGGCAATTTGCTTCGAGACAAGCCTGGTACTGACACCGGGTTTATAGGTAATGTCCCTGAGAGCAGAGATAGCGGTGACAGAACTTCATTTCTGCTATAGTTTCACTCATCACTCAAGGCTAAAATGCCCCGCCGGCCCTTAGCCTGATAACGCTGCTCAAATTAAAATGCAGGACGAGCCTCAATCAAACGGTCAAGGTCAGAAGTCGCTGAGAAAAGTGCTGCTTCGTGAAGTTTCGGCTCAGAGCTCGAGAGAATGACAGGGCCGTGATGAGGTGGCCTTAAAACGCAAGAATGAACTTTTACATTTACATTTTGTGCAAGTTGAGAAGCACTTCTAGCTCCTATTTTATGCGAAGCTGACTTTTTGACTTTGCAAGGTTTGTTTCAGAAATCTTGCTCTTTTCACTCTGAGGGAAACAAAAACTTCAACTGGTGCCTGACTGAACCCCCGTGTACGAGTCCAGGGGAAGAAAGTGAACTGTACAACTTAAACCAGCTTGGGACAACAAAGTCTAACTTAACTTAACTACTTTCAAGCTATCGATTCTTGTTTTTTTCTTTTTAAGCTGTCAAACTACTTCTACAGCCTCAATATCTAGTACACATCCAACAGTAGACCTTTTTTTGTGATCAGATTTTTTTTTTCATCAAGTGTTGATATCAGTTATAAAAGTTACACTTTGATGACATTTTTTGCTCTATACAAACCCCACACGTCCCACCTGTTTTCCTCGAGATCCCTTTTGATGGGCATATACAAAGAAGAGAGAGGGAAAAAAAATAAAAGTACACAGTAACGATTAAAAATATACATATAGTAATAATAGTAGTAGTAGTAAATATGTAAAATCATACCTAACAGACAATAACACATTTTGAAGTTCAACATATCGCTGAAAGAGACAATAATACTGAAACAAATGAAGGCCACTGACCACAACCCAAGAGCAGATTTAAACCACAAAACTATTCTAAATCTACAATATTGTTAAAAAATCATGAGCTGCAATAAATAAGCAGCAGAATGAAACTCTTTAGATCTTAGTTTGCATCTGTAATGAGGCATAGACATTATTAATTCAACCTTTTATGACTTAAATCTTCTCGTAAAGCCAAAAAGTCGTGCAAAGAAACAACAGGCCAAGGCTCAAAGTACATTTTCTTGTGGAGGATCTGACTCCTGCTTTTCACCAAGCCTGAGATGTTGCTCAGAAGGGCATTAAAATGAATGAAAAACTTATTGCCTTGAAAGGAATTTGTCCCACCTCTCTCCATAGTAATAAGCAGATGACACCACCAAGCCAAGTTGGAGGTCTGTGCAGCGCAATCACTTTAAGACTGCATGTTTTTCGAATCTTGCTAAACCCCAGATACTTTTAAAGCTGTACTGCGGCACTAACGAAGCAATAACATCACCACGGAGACGAGCAGGTGGCGCATCTCCATCAGAAAAGTCACATACTGCAGCCTTACTCCTCAGACATTTAAAAAAGCTTCATGAAAAACTCAATTTGCATAAAATATTCCGCGATGTCTGGAGGTCTGGTACTTCAACCTGTGAGTCAGTCTATCAAGGCCCTTTTCTAAAGCACCAGTTTAGGGTCATTTACTGCATTATCCATTGCTTTGGGTCTCTCTTTCCCAACTTACATTTCTTACTCTGAATAGTTTCTAATAACGCTGCAGAATACATCGTAAAAGTATCAATATCGCAATACTGACTGATGCAATAATCGATGTTGCGATACCATCAAGGTTCTCCATCAGACAACAAAGCATTGTGTTTTTATGCAAATGTTAAATAAATGTCATGATCCCTGTCTGTTCCTGCCTCGTGTGTGAGCTCTGCCCCTCCCTCACGTGTCTGAGCCTGGAGCCGGGCGGAGTCCTGGCTCCTCCTTCGTGCACCTGGACTCTATCAGCGCAATCAACGCCATTTGCCAGGGATAAGAGGAGCCAGGACCCTACACTCGGGGTCAGATCGTCTGTTCGTTTATCTGTTGTTTTACCTGCTCGTGTTCCTGTTCATGTTCCTTTCTGGACTCCCGCCTTCAACCCTGTTTCCCGTCTCCGACCCTGCTCCTGGAACCAGCTCAGCAATCTGCCTCCCTGCACCGCTCTGGACTCCCGCCTCTGACCCTGTTTCCCGGTACCGGTATTGTTTCCCCCGTCGGTGTCTCTACACCTCTGTGTCTGCCCTGGACCCCAACCTGCGCTCCTGCACCCAGCTGCTCATGTTATCTACCGTCATTTGCTTGTTTTGTGTCACTTCTGTCAATAAACACTGTAAACCTGCCCGAGTCCTGCATCTTTTGGTCCGCCAGTCTATTCCTTACGACAATAAAGCTGATTCTTGGTGTGACAGTAGCTCAGTTAGCAGAGTGTTCATCCACTGATCCGAAAGTTGGTGGTTTATATCCTGGTCTCGATATAAACATCATTGGTAGAGCGATCAGATCCACAGATCCACTGGTCTTTGGGGCGATTCCTGCTCCAACAGATGAATGCTGTTGTTGTGTTCTTGGGCAAGACACCTAACCACTTGACTGTCTGTGTACACTGGTATGAATGTGTGAGTGGTTCCTTGATGTAAAAAAAAAAAAGTTTCACCAGTAAATTAAAGTATGTCATATTCATTTAATTATAACTGAAATTATTGACCTCTTATTGGCCTGGACGTCTACCTAGGAAGGCGCTCCGGGCATGTCCCACTGGGAGGAGGCCCCGGAGAAGATCCAGGACATGCTGGAAGGACTGGCCTGGTAACGCCTTGGGGTCCCACTGGAGGAGCTGGAGGACATGTCTGGGGTGAGGGAAGTCTGGGAGTCCCTGCTTAGACTGATTCCCCCGCGACCCAGCCCCGGATAAGCGGAAGAAAATGGACGGATGGATGAAATTATTGAGTCAAATATACAGAAATATTGTAATTGTCGTAACGGTGAAGTGTGAGGCGGACCAAGAGATGCAGTACTCGGGAAGGTTTACAGTGTTTATTTAAAGTTAGTGAAAACTAGTGCTGTTCAGGGAGCAGGGGTAGTGGGACACGGTGCGTGGTGAGGTGAGTGGTGAGGTCCGGCCGGGGAGGAGAGTGGAGTGCGACGCCGAGGTCCGGGGGCGAGGAGTGCGGGTACAGGAGCAGGACTGGAGCAGGACGAGAGAGCCGGGACGAATAGCCGGGTGCGGGTGAAATCCAGAGACGAGGTGAGTAGCATAGATAGGGTGCACTGTACCGGAGAGCAGGGAGAGCCGCAGCAGAGCCAGGAGCGCAGAGACGGGTGAGTTCCAGGAGTCCGGGTCTGGCAATAAGGTAGGTAGGTCAATCTTAGGCAAAGAGCAAAAAGACAAAAAGGTGAGTAGCAAGGCATTCACGTATGCACGTTGACGATCTCGCGTCGACTGTCTGTCTCCTGGGCTTCTTATCCTCGAGTAGATGCGGGTGATGACAGATGAGCTCCAGGTGCGCGTGGGAGGAGCAAGACGCTCCTCCCACGACCGGCAAAACGACAGACAGCAGGGGGAGAGGGGCACAACAGGAGAAAACCAGGGCAGGAGTCACGTGACCGTGACAGTAATAATATCGATATCACAGTTCGTAACAGCCATATCGCAAACTTCCCAATATCGAGCAGCCCAAGTTTCCAAATCAGAATCCTGAATCTGAACTTTTACAAATTATATTAGAACAAAAACAAGTCAAATTTCTGAACTGCGAGGCCAGAGGACATTGGCTCACTTCCTTGTTCCAGTGAATCATGTACAATTTGCATCCTTTTTTCCTGTCGTTTTCTTTCATACTCTTTCGCTCCAGATGTACGCGCCTAATGACTGCCAGACTCATTATTCAACCCACTGCCTCCCTGTTTTTGATTACTATTCTCTGCCAGTCCCGGGCTAATTTATCCCAATTTGCTTGACTCTTGAGCTAATTAAACCCCAAATTTTGCTTAGCGTTACAAAGACCTCTGGCTGACTGTACCGCGCCCCCCTCCCACCTGTTTGTACCCACGTCCTGCCCCTTTTGTTCAGCACTTTGGTCATGTCATTTAAAACTTCCAGGACCTGTTTTTTAAGAATATAAAAATGAATTATAAATGGGCCGTCAGGGGAATTGCTCTTTCAGATGAGCAGCTGCGTTTTGTGAGTCAAATGCCCCAAATTTCTCCCGACTTGTTCAAGGACTGCGGCGGAAAGTTTGGAGGGAGATTAGTTCTGCTTGGTTTGTTCAGATCTTAAGGGTTTGGGAGAGAAGATGTAACTTCAGACAAAAAGATACACATTTTAATGAAGGAATGGGCCTCTGTATAATGCATTTGTTTTTATCTGACAGTGGAAATATAGCCATCGTCAAATAAATTCTAGGCTGTCCAAAGAATTTGCATTAAACTTTTAGCAAATACATGTTATAGTTCAAAATAATATCACTATAAATGGAGGCACACACGCTGTAATGTGGCTAGTCCATGACATGGGCCTAAACTTAAAGCTAACAGGTAAAAATGACAATACTTGAAGTTTAAAATGTTTAACTGCAACCATTTTAATTAATAATAAAGTGGCCTGTGACAAAAGACATGAATATAAGTGCATCATAATTGATTGCAAATGATTTGTTTGAATTTCTGGTTACCCATGACGTCTGCCGTGTTAGGTGTTCCGGCAAAATGAGTCCCCAGGCAGTCGGAGCATCTTAAGAAGGTTCCGGGAAAGACAGCTGTGCACTGAGGAGGAAGGGTGTCCAAATACACTGCCTGGCCAAATAAAAACTCACCCACCAAAAAAAAAAAAAAGGTCTCACACTCTAATATTTGGTTGTTCCACCTTTAGCTTTGATTACGACACACTTCTGCAATGTCGCAAGATTTATTTCCATCCAGTGTTGCATTAATTTTTCTCCAAGATGTTGCATTGATGATGGTCGAGTCTGACGCTGCACAAAGCTTCTCCAGCACATCCCAAAGATTCTCACTGGGGTTAAGGTCTGGACTCTGTGGTGGCTCCATGCGTGAAAATGATTCTCCTGAACCTCTGTCACTATTTGAGCCTGATGAATCCTGGCATTGTCATCTTGGAATACGCCCATCAGGGAAGAAAAAAATATGGAATAACCTGGTCATTCAGTGTATTCAGGTGTCAGCTGACCTCATTCTCTGAGCACAGACTGTTGCTGAACCTAGACCTGACTCGTACCTATAGGCTCGGACCTGTTTTGCTTAGTTAAGTCCAGGTGGTGACTTTTTTTTTTTTTTTAAACCAGGTAGTGCATTTTAGCTTTTGTATCCAACTCATCTTCTACAGTTAACGCCGATAAGTGAATATAGAGCTCTATTTTAATAACAGATCTGATTGAATTAAAATTAACACTGTTTTGCTAAAGCTAACTTTTAACAGTATTATTCAATTTGCTGGAACTTACCTGTGCTGCAGTGTGGGAGTCACCAGTTAAGAGAGGGGCTTTATTGTGTTTTTTTTAGTAAATATTCTTCTTTTGTGTTGGTAATAAATGCACTTGGGTCTGCACTGGATAAATCGTCTTAGCTTTGCTCTGTTCCTCGCCAAAACTGCGAAGGTTTTTATCCGAGTGATTACACACACGTCGATATCTTAGCTCATATTCCCACCTGCAAGGTATGTAGAACTTTTCATAGAATATTCATTTGTATCTCTAGATATGAAGTAAAACATGTTAAAAATTGATATCTGAAATGCTGATTTATTTGATACATTGATAAGAAAGGTGTTTATCGGTTCTTTAAGGTCCTATAATAC
This sequence comes from Periophthalmus modestus, assembly GCA_019594935.1. Classification (NCBI taxonomy): domain Eukaryota; kingdom Metazoa; phylum Chordata; class Actinopteri; order Gobiiformes; family Gobiidae; genus Periophthalmus; species Periophthalmus modestus. The sequence continues at coordinate 5,666,571 of JAIEZT010001243.1, forward strand.
GCAAAATTGACTCTTGTGAGCTTTAAGCCATGTTATAATGTCGTTCCCTCCTCAAAAACATATCTGGAGTTGTGTTTTGTTTCATTCACACATTTCAACTATCACGTATTATCAGTTTGTTACATCTCCAAAACTCAAAATGCTCTGTTCCACCTTGTGATGTCATAAAGTGGTAGTTTTCAAGTTTACAGCTCCTTTTACCTTTAGTTCAGTAGAGATAAGTGGCAATTCCAGGGCTGAAATCATCCAAATGATTCTAGTGAAGGTGTGTGGAGTTTTAAAAACACAGTGAGCAGCACTTCCTGTATTACCACATGATGACATCACAAGGTGGAACTGAGTGTTTTCTGTGTTGAGAGAAGACTTAAGAACTCCTAAATAGACAGGATCTCCGTTAAACATGTGAATGAAACAAAACATAACTCCAGGTCTGTCTGTGATGACAGTCCAGAAAATAGTGTAATATATGTCCTTAAAGTTGGAAGCCTGTGCCTCGCTCGTTTTTGTTGCCAGATCCTGTGGCTAAAACCAGAACCAGCAGCCAATCATTTCGTAATTAGAGCTTTCAGTAGTTACAACAAAGAGTGTCAATTTTGAAGATTTGGAGCTTTCAAACAAGACACGGACTGTCCATATAAACTGAGAAGAGCCAAGCTGTGATTATAGATTGTCTAGTCTGTTTTTGAACCAGTCCGAATGCTTTTTACACCACTTACTTCTCAGTCCTTATATCTGTACTTAAATCTCGAGAATCTGCTGAAACGAACCACTGCAGGTGTAAAGACTTAAAAACAAGGTCAACCCTTTAAACTGAGCTGAGTGCACCACTTTAATAGTAAATGGATCAAATTCAAAATCTTCATTTAAACCCTGAGCCGATTTCCATAAAACCCAAAACTGTTGTAACGTTTGAGCAGACGGGACCAAAGAGTGCAGAACAATATGTGAAACAATACACGCAATGACGGTACAATCAAGGGTGTGAGCCAGGGTCCAGTGACGTGGATTGCCGGGATGAGGACAGGGAGTGGCCGATACCGGAGCGGGGAGGCAGGGTCAGGAGCAGAGCCAGAGATGAAGAAGCTGGGAGAGTCCAGGGAGCAGGAATCTGGGAGTAGCAAAAATCCAATAAGTATCAAAAAGCAGGCAATAAAGATCAACTAAGCAGCACTAGAGTAGTCACATTTGACACTCGGACGATCTGACACCAAGTGTCTGGTCTTGGCTCCTCTTATCCACGGCAGGTGGCGTTGATTGCACTGATGGGATTCAGGTGCGTGTGGGAGGAGCCAGGAACTCCGCCCAGCTCCAGAGTCAGGCGGGTGAGGGAGGGGAAGGAGAACACAGGAGGCAAAAACAGAAAGGAACATGTGGATCGTGACACAAAACATATTTAGCAAGAATATAATGTGTTGCGTTGCCACATCTACACAATATGAAACTTTTATTTTCATATTTTTATTGATGTGGGGACAAATATTATACTGTCATTTAAACAACAAATGCATACACAACTTTTCCATTTTTATTTTAACTTTTTTAATTTTAACTATTCATTTATTAATTTCATTTTCATTTTAACAAGAACTAAAACTTTAAAAAACACATTATTATTATTATTATTATTATTATTATTATTATTAATATAAATGAATCACACAAATATTAAGTGAATAGATTAATAAGAAGAGCATCACACAATAAATATAAAAAATAAAATAAATAAATACATAAATAAATAAAAAATGGGGGTGGAGGTTGGCTTATACAGTTTCAAAAAAAGTCAATAAATGGTTGCCACTTTCACAATATTTTTAAAATGAATCATATTGTTTTTCAGACTCTCATAGTCCAACATAGGGACAAGAGCCAGATTTCCTACTACTGATTACATTGTACTTTTCCATGAAATATCCAAAAGGTAAATTCCCCTTGTGTATTAAATATGCCTGGCCCATAGAATGTTATGTGATTTTATCTGAAACTCACAGTATATCAGAATCTATCGCATCTATTCTGGTCGAACTCAATAATCCACAATCCCTCAAAGGGTCAATACATGTTCCAGCCTGAATTGCTGTATTCGGGTTTATATTAAAAGGAGAACCGACATCCATATCCCTGCTGTGTCCTAGAGCGACTGCCATTATAAAACCCTAATGCGATCGTCTATATTTGACCCACCTTCTCTTTGCTGCTAATTGTTTGAGTGATTGATGGGCTTCAAAGACGGGACCACCATATCTCTGCCTGCTGCACACTAGATAAATCACCGAGTCTTTTCTAATAGGCCAATGCTAAACCCGAGGAGGTCTAAAAGCCAACTATATGCACTCCCTTTTAAAGTGCATATGGCAGGTTTTCATGATGTTCTAATTATATCTTAGTCTGGTGGGGTATTACTAGTGTAGAGATTCGATGCCATTTTTGATATCCAAATGATCATTTTCAATTTAATTCAGTTCAATGTACACTGCCTGGCCAAAAAAAAAAAAAAAAAAAGTCGCCACCTGGATTTAACTAAGCAAATAGGTCCGAGCCTCTTTCAGTTGGTCAGGTCTAGGTTCAGCGACAGTCTGTGCTCGAAGAATGAGGTCAGCTGACACCTGACTATACTGAAGGACCAGGTTATTCCATCAGTGGATTTTTTTCTTTCCTGATGGGCATATTCCAAGATGACAATGCCAGGATTCATGAGGCTCAAATAGTGACAGAGGTTCAGGAGCACGAGACTCATTTTCACACATGGAGCCTCCACAGAGTCCAGCCCTTAACCCCAGTGAGAATCTTTGGGATGTGCTGGAGAAGCTTTGTGCAGCGTCAGACTCGACCATCATCAATGCAACATCTTGGTGAAAAATGAAGCAACACTGGATGGAAATAAATCTTGTGACATTGCAGAATCGAAATCGAAACAGTGCGACAGCGAATGTGCAAATGAAGCTAAAGGCGGAACAACCAAATATTACAGTGTGAGACCTTTTATTTTTTGGCCAGGCAGTGTATATGTGTAAAGCCCAAAATCACAGCAGCAGTTTCTTCTTAGGGATGAACATGAGAATTTATTTAACCAACAGACAGTTAGAAAATCAACAATGAAAGAGACTGTAAGAATTGTTCGTTTCTGGTGCAAGCGTCAAAGAGGACCAGGAGACTGAAGTATAAAGTCAGAAGGTTTAATGAGTTCCACACAGGTAAAGTGAACAATGAAGCACCAAACTCTCAGGAAAGGATAGAGAGAGAGTCCTGAGATGTTCATGTTCACGGCTTTTATAGGGTCTCCCAATGTGTATGTGTGTGAGGCGGGTCTTCTTCTGGTCAGCATGTTGTCACACGTTAAGAAAGCTTTAGGCAAAATCAAACAATGTGATTGCTTTATGACCTTCTCAGGGTGGAGGTCACACAGTCCTTGGTGAATAGGGGCTACAGATGAAGTGGCTTTAATCACAGGTGTTATCTTCTTGTCCACAGTCCTTATAGTCCCCCACACCGCTCTGCATCTGATGTAGCGCTGCATTGATAGAAAATACCTTACAAGACACTGACAACACAAGCAAACAAGTAAATGGAGAACTGTCCCAGAACATCCCCTGTCCTTAGACCCTCCTTCTCACAACGAAAAACTCAAAAAACCCCAAAACAAAACAGTGGGAAAAAGAGAAACCTCGCGGAGAACTACAGCGAAGGATCCACTCCCATGGACGAACAGACTGCAGATGTGTCCAGGACTAAAGCACATCCATTTGCAAAAGAGTCTTCAAGTCTCTAGGGCCAGAGTCCACTCAGCTAAGGGACAGAGGAAGGCCCACTCACGACAGGACGAGAGCTACCCCAGTCCGCACCGGGCCATCCAGCCAGGCGAGCCAAGGGAGGGTCCAGCCAGATCCACGTCCATTTTAAAAGCTTTTTTTAGACAACACTATTTGCAGATTACGCCATGGGGTCTTACACTAGTTCTGATAAAACTCAAGGTGAAATTGTTCAGGAAAGGTCATATTTGATCCTCTTGATACTAGTTTTAGTACGGCTTAGTTTCAGTTTTTCATTAGGTTATTTTATCCACTGACTGCCTCTTAACTGAGAAGAAAAGTACAGAAACACGTGAAGTAGCTGCGAGTTCTAACACAGAATACATCTACTTACAAATTACGAGCATGGAACACATTTTTCTGATGGATTAAACAACTTCAAAGAGCCGTTCAAAGACTGGCTCTTTTACCATTTATTTATTTATCTGACAGAAGACAACGTGAGAACTCATTTTAACTACAAACTAATCACCGAGAAAAACAACCAAGACTCGACTTGTTTAAAATGGTTCAAACTGAGAGTGGAAAGAAAATGTTGCACGACTATAATACCACCCTAATTAAAAAAAAAAAAAATTTTAAAAAAAAAAGCTTTATTTATTTGTAATGTTTTTCTACACAAAATCTCTCTCTATAGTAAAAGAAAAATTCAAATCAGTTTGATTTTTTTTCTTTTACGATGGATCATATCTGGATGACTGAGGGGTTAGACAAACCTCTCACTCATATTTCCTCCTCTGTATCTGTGCTGATCCAGTATAAAAAGGCATAAATATTGGAAAGAAAACATGATTTGGTTCTTTGAAAATATGAAATCCAGTTCCAACCTTTCACGTTAAGCAGAGGTGCCCAAACTTTTTTAATCGAGGGCCACATCTCAAAACATATTCGATGTGGAGGGCCACAGACGGGTGATCAGTGCCCTGCTTTAAACACAGCTCTGTGGATTAATAAGGTTTGAAACACATTCATTTTAGTCTGTATCACACTGCAATGTGATGTTTGAGGATATAGTGGTAGAAATAGTTTAATTTGCTGTTTAAAGTTCTGCTTATGATCAATTGGGCCGGTTCAAGATGGACACAAGCGGCTGAAATGGGTGGCTGCGCTCTCCCTTAGAGACAAAATGAGGAGCTCGATCACACAGGAGGAGCTCAGAGTAGCGCCGCTGCTCCTCCACGTCGAGAGGAACCAGCTGAGGCGGCTCGGGCATCTGTTCAGGATGCCTCCTGGATGCCTCTGTGGGGAGTGTTCTGGGCATGTCCCACCGGGAGGAGGCCTCGGGGAAGACCCAGGACACGCTGGAGGGACTGTGTCTCTCGACTGGCCTGGGAACATCTTGGGGTCCCACCGGAGGAGCTGGAGGATGTGTCTGGGGTGAGGGAAGTCTACGAATCCCTGCTTAGACTGCTGCTCCGGATAAGCAGAAGAAGATGGATGGAGGAAACAAATTTAAGGCCTAGGTCCGTAACAATTACTCAAACATGCAATAATTACCCAAAATACAACTTTGACAGAGTAAATGAGGAGAGGAAACAACAATAACATGGTTTAAAAATCTCTATAAAAAAAAAGACCATTTTGCATTATAGGTCTGCTTTAAATTGCATTATGTTAACTATATTTTGGTGAAAAAGTACTCTAACCTGTCACATGCACTTTAACGCCTCCGGGTTGTTGTTGCAGATAAAGAATTGAACCTGCCATCAGAGCTCGAGCGAAAGAGCGGCTGCTGGAATGACACAGCGATTCAGCACAAAATCTAAAAGAGAAAGGGCGAGATTAGGTCAGTGTGGAATGCATTTTGGAAAGGAACAAAGTGGTGTAAAGAACAGAGGCACAAAACCGCGGCATAGGCGACTTTCCAGTGTCTTTGATGGTTCTGACAAAGCCGCTCTGAGGAGACGCTCTGCCCCTCTGGTCAAATTCTCTCTTTGTGTTTCATTTTTAACCAGACTCTGCTCCTAAAATCACTTTTGTCCCCTCTATTCCTTTATGCTGCTATTCACAGTCTGTCCCTGCATTTTTTGGGCTTATTACACTGCAAAAATGAGAATGAAAAGTTTACATAAGATATATTTACTTGAAAAGATTTAGAAACAGGTTACATTTTACTTGAAATAATGTGACAAAATTAAAAACTGGGGCACATAGCTAAACAAATAACAATAAATCCCCCCTTTACGGTTTGCAGGCATCAAATTGGTCAAAAATAGGGACACCTGAGACATTTCTTGTATAAAACTGTGACAAATTAATGGTTTTGGATAAATCTACTGGGACAGGGGGACACAGGGCTCAAAACTGGGACTGTCCTGGGTCAAACAGGGACATCTGGTCACCCTACTTAAAAAAATTAAAAATAAAATAAGAATAATACAATTTGTGCACATAAATAGACTGAGAGCTAGTTCATTTGAAACGTTTTGCAGTGGTTCAAACCTCTTACACAATGAGTTTATGAGCGCTGTTAAGAACTTTCAGACGCCAGAGCTGAGTTTTGCCGTCACTGTAATGTTAAAAAACAATTAGCATCAGCTTTAGCCTACTTCCTGATTTCTGAACAAAAACCTGCTGCTGCTTTTACATCACACATTTTTTATCTGTACTGGGGAACGTGCAGGGCCGGTTCTAGCTTTCAGGGGGCCCTAAGATGAATATGTCTCTGGGGCCCCCGACAGCAGATACCTCCCGGTTCAGCTATTGGTGATTCACATTTGACACATTCTGACTCTGCTCTCATCACCTCGACCAGTTGTATTTGTGTTTATCAGACTGAAAACATCCAGAATGTCACAACTACCACAGTCACAAGAACAGAACAAACATATAAGGGGGGGGTCAAGATTTTTTTTAATTCTAGACATTTTTTCTTTGTTTCTGGTGGATTTTAATCTGTTCCAGTTGGCGACAGTGGCTTAAATTTACATTATAAAGGTCCTCGGTATAAACACATAGCTGCCCTCACCTCTGCCCGACTCAAAAACAAATGTAGCAGCAGTAGATATTTTCCTACTACAGAAATAAAACAATGTGATTGTTTTAGAGGGATATTTAGCCTGCTGCAAACACACAAGCCCTGTGTCCAGTAAAACCTGACATATTATATTATTTTCAGTATAAATGTATGGGCTCTTGGGGGCCCTCTGGTGGCCTCGCGGGCCCTAAGCAGCTGCTTAGTCTGATTAAAGGCTGGACCGGCCCTGGGAACATGTAAAAAAATCAGTGCAATCTTTTTAAAATGAAGGAAAAAAAAACTCTTTTCAATTTCTAACATTTTTGATTCTTACTATTTTGACTAAAATGGGACTAAACATTAAAACTCTGCCCAAAACCACATTAAACCGGGCATGTTCAGGAAGGCTAAAGAGGAGGATGAGGTGCGTGATGTCGACAAACACCTGAAACTGAAGCCAGGTTGTGCCCATTTTATACATTTTTACCACAAAGCTGCAAATAGACTTAGTTTGCAAATTCGACCCTGTAATAATGATTCTTTTGATTAAAATTTGCAGATCTCACAGTTGTAATATTGACCACTTGGGTTCAAAGACAATGATACTGTAGAAGTATCTTAGTTTAGCGCTTTGTCCAGGGTCAGTATGGATTTGTTTTGCCAAAAGCTGAACATATCCTATTTTCTTATTTTCCTCCTACAAACCCTTTTTTTGCACCTTCTGCCCTTCTTTCCTCCAGTCTTGCCTGTGGGTGAGTGTTAGGGCCGGTTCTCGTGCATGCAAACCACGTCAAATCTTTTTTCGATATCTGACCGAGCACCTGGTCCACGCTAAGCCGCAGAAACCAATCCTTTACCTCAGCTGGCCCATAAAACTCTCCCCATTCAGGAGCTCAGTGAATCCTCAGCCCGGAGCGTCAGGGGGGAGAGGAAAGGAGAGGAAGAGGAGGAGGAAGAGGAGGAGAGAGCCTATATAAAGGTAATGTTTTGTTTGTGCCGCAAACGCAAGCAAGGAAAAACTAAAGAGTAAAGTCACCAAAGAGAAAGTGGGTCAGGGCTGTTCTGGGATGTGTTAGCGTGCCCCCGGTGACTGGCAGGGCTGTGGTTGTGTCAAGATTTAGCTCTTCCAGAACAAGTGAGTGCGATTCCCCTTAAATGAAATAAGATTCGAGTCGATTAATTCTATCAGAGACCTCTTGTCTGAACCTCAAATTGAGTAACGAGTAACTGCCCTCACAAACCCTCTGAAGTCTGAAGTTTGGCGAAGAACAAGAGGGTACAACAAAGGTGTGCAAACATTTTTCCACGAGGGCCACGTATTGAAACATATTTGAAGCGGAGAGCCACAGACCGGTCATTCAGATGTGTGTATTTAACATAACTTTGACGGTGCCACTGTATCTTTTATTTAGGCTTGTAAGCGTTCATTTTAACATCACTGAAAGGCGCTGTTGAAATGATCAATTGGGCCGTTTCAGCAGGTGTTTTGAGAGTCTGGATTCACCTAGGGAAATGACCCGAAACCAGCAAGCAAACAAGTCGAAGCTGTCATGATTCAAATTTTTTGTGTGTCCTGTGCCGTCCCTTCTGTGTTTTGTCTGGAGCTGGGCGGAGATTCTGGCACCACCCACAACACACCTGCAAGCCTCAGCCTCTGGAGAACAAAATGGGCTGAGGATTGTTACAGAGGCTGCCAGATCTTCTCGTCATCTTCCGGTATTTCCACAAGTCATCTTTCATGTCATGCTCCGGTTTATTTGTCCACGTACCCACAGTGATCCCACTCTTTGGAACCACTCCACACGACCTCGACCTCCAACCCAGCTCTTCACGACCGTCTCCACTCCTACTCTTTGTTTAAACCTTTTACCCGAGTCTGAATCTTTGGTCCCCCTGTCAGACATTACAGCAGAAGGGCAAGTTTCAGGGTAAACTCTTCTCCTTAGGGCAGTTACTACTAATCAAGCTCCCCTCAGGAAACCATTCACCTTATTCAGGAAGTTGCCGTGGGCGCCGCTATTGCCATTCGGGTTGTATTGTGTGAGATGTGTAATGATGTTTCTTGTAATTGTCCTGCAGTGGACGTGATGCAATAAAAAAAACCCAAACAACTTTGAACCAGTAACTAACGAAACCTAGCACAGGATCTGGAGATGAGTCCTGGGCGCCTCACTGTGATCAACCAATGTCTCGGTGCTTTGGACGATGGGTCAAATGCAGAGGACACATAACCCTACGGGGGGCAATGAGCTGCGCCTCAACATGCTGCAAATCATTTCTGATCTCACCACTCTTTACTTCTATTCTGAATCATTTCTCAACTCCCCTAACGTTAGCTCACTCTACATCTGCCACTTTATATTTGTGTGTCTGGATTTCTCACAAAAGCCGACATTTCAATGCTCTCTTCGCTCAAAGCTGTTCCACGAGGCCTTTACATGCATGACCTCACATCGACTCTGCTTTTCCTCACAACACAACCACTGGTCTGCTACAATCCGCGCTTAAGAATGATAATCGACGTCCTGAAGGAGCAGCGGTCGGAACGTATTGAGCCGCCGTGATGCCTGTTATTGAGGCCGACTGGGCACGCTCGCCCTTGGACTCTACGCCCCGGACAATGACCTGATTGAGATGCAGTGACAGACGCCGAGCTCTCGCGCTGTGAAATGTTTCCAAGCTGGAGAAAAAGCAGATTCGAGCAACGGATTACGTCAAGATAATGGAATTGTTCACCTCGGAAAATGAGAGAAGGCGTTTTAGTGATAATTTCAGTTTGCTTCATTTCTGTCCAACGCTCCTATCCAAGCTTCCCATTTCCCTCGCAGCCACACACACATTGTATGTTGTATAATAGTCTGACAATCCCCCATGTGGCAAAGTGGGACAGAAGATGCATACGAAACAGTGTCACATTAGGATGGCAGCTTTCACGTGGAGGTGTGGTGCTGCATGTTTTAAAGTGAAACTGCATAAATGAGGTAAAGGTGAGTGAAGGTGCTGTAGTCTGTGACGACATGGGCCAGGTGCGCTAAAAATATCTCTTGAAATACTGATATATTCATTCTATTTTTGCTACTACAATGATGGACCCATTAGCTGGACAAAGGTTAGGAAACGCATTATGCAAACTTGACTTTTGACCTTTTAACAATGTCATAATGTTGTGTATTTAGATTCAACTACACAATGATACTGTAGAACTGTACAAGGGTGAATATGGATTTTCCTTTTGCCAAAAGCTAAACAGATCCTATTTTCTTCTGTAACAATGTTCTGAGTACAGTGGTCCCTCATTTATCGCAGGGGTTACGTTCTAAAAATAACCCGCAATAGGCGAAATCCACGAAGTAGTCAGCTTTTTTACAATTATTCTATATGTTTCTTGGCTGTAAAACCCCTCATCACACACTTTATACACTTTTCTCACACAGGCATTAACATTTTCTCACATTTCTCTCTTGTTTAAACACAAAGTTCAAACCTTCGTCGGTGCCTTTGTCGGTGCAGAACGTTTCATCGACATTGTGGGTTTTGTCGGGGAGAAAACTTGCAAACATACAGCACTTCAGAGTCACACTGTGATCCAACATTTATGGAAATTTGTCTGACACATTCTGTACTGTACAGGAGACACGGAGGAGACTGATGGACAATGGTCTACAGTCCCTCAGCCAATCAGGACGCAGAACACAATGGTCTACAGTCCCTCAGCCAATCAGGACGCAGAACACAATGCACGTTCATACACCGTTAAAAAAAAGCATGCAAAATTGTGAAACAGCGAAAAATGAACCGGGATATAGTGACAGACAACTGTACTCAAAAATGCTGAGTTCACATATTGGCTGTTTAGTTGCATCATAGATAAAATACCAGGCTTCTCTCTATTATTAGGTTTTAAATGACATCACAACATTCTATTGTACAATAATATGAGGGACAGTCAAAACTACTATGACCCGGGGGGCCAAATGCGGCCCTCAGACCTCTTGCTGAACTGGCCCAACTGATCATAATCAGTACTTTTAACAGCAAATTAAACTATTTCTACCACTATATTCTCAAACACCTCATTGCAGTGTGACACAGACCTAAATGAATGTGTTTCAAGTCTTATTAATCCACAGCGGCTCTGTCAAAGCTGTGTATAAAGCACTGCACTGATCACTGGTTTATGGCCCTCCGCTTCAAATATGTTTTGAGATGTGGCCCTCGATAAAAAAAAAAAAAAATTGGGCACCTCTGGTCTAGTCACTGACAGAAATGATCAGGGTCAACATTTGTGCATTTACCGTTTAGATATTTCATGGCAAAGTACAGTGTAATCCATCAGGAATCAGGAACATCTAATCCTCACATTCTACAATCTGAAAACCAATTAGCAGAACATTCACAAAGAAAGTCTTCAATTGCTTACTTTCTCTAAACGATTATTCCCGTTGCTGACAGCAGAGGGAGCTCCAGCGCCTAAATGCCTAATTGGAAACTGAAGTGAAGTTTATCAAGTACTTTTTCCATAGGTGGATGTTATTTTAAGCGAGAGAATGTGAAATACGAACAACGAAACTCATCACGCATATTAGTGACAAGGCAATAAAACTCTCTCCAGAAGGTACATTAGCTATAAACTCTTTTGTTAATTAATGCAGCTGACATTTAAAATAACTATGTTCCAGGGTGTCGTTTTTCTATCTTGTGAGTTACAGTCTTTATATAACGGCTCTTTATTACTTCATAGTCCCACCCATTCATTACATGCACACAGTGAGGATTTCTTGCACCACAGAGGGGTAGCCACCACGCGGGCTGGGGGGATTTGGACGTATTAAGATCCATGGAAGGGGGATAGAGACGAGCAGGGAGCCAACTGGGAGAAGACAATAATTCAAGAGCTGCCAGAATGGTTCTAAGAGGCCGGTTCCATCTTAATTCCCTAGAGAGATGTGCACTTAGGCAGTAAGCTAGCAGGCAGCGGATCAGGCAGGCTTTAGATACTGCTGCACTGCTGGAGTATACAGTATTTTCCTGTGAGCATATTTTAGGAATGTGGTTTGTAATTGCATGATACAAACCAGTAATCTGCACTTGACTCTTTTTAATAATTGTTTTCTGAGTTGATTAATGTGTTGTCCGCTGACCTTCGCCTATTGCGCTTGCAGAGAGTGATTCCTGCAGTATTTATGAGTCCACAAAGTCACAATTCGACTGTGTACAGAGCCATTAGACGACCCGGAGCCACAGGTGAAGGGCCCAAACGAATCAGAACATCCGTGCGCTGACCTAAATAGGCAAATCTGAGCAGAAATACCGAGTTACTGAACAATGAGCAGAGAAAGAAAGACGTGTGTTTTTCAGCAGAGGTTTGACTTCTCTGCGCGCTCCACATTTTGTATTTCGCCCATCGGCTCAAAGTACTCGTCTGAAAGTTCCACCTTTTCCTAAGTGCTGTCCCAGATTGCTAATGTGTCGAACTTAAATCTGTGTGATCAATCTGATATCAATCTGGCTTTTGTCTTTCTGCTATCTGAAATAACATCACCAAATACAGCAGGTGGCTTATCCAACAAAAATCTGCACACACACACTCAAATCTGATTATTATCAAACTTCTGATCCTCTAAGATTATTTAAATGACAAGAAAACTGCAAAATTTGAATGATCAGAGGGAGCATGATCAGAGAGAAGTGAGATGATGCTGTAGCTGATTACATTTCATTTTAATAGTTTTTTTATTTAACCTTTATTTAACCAGGAAAATCACACTGAGATCAAAAGTCCTGTCCAAGCAGCAGCAGCAAATAAAAAATACAGTTGCATAATTACAAAAAGACAAACAGATTATTAAAAAAATTATAAAAAAAACAAGTGCGTGATGTGGAGTCAGCCTCAAGACATCTCAGTTTAGATTTAAAAGCGTTCAAGGAGATCAACTCTGTCAAGTTCCAGTCTTTCTGCAACATGTTCTAAACTAAAACTGCGCGGAGGACCTGCTGGTCGCCGATGTGGTGGCAGCTCCAGGCTTTTATCCCGCAGTTGATTACCGGCGGATCATCAGCTGGTGGGTGGATCTGGACGGGTGGAGGCAAGGTCGAATACAGAAAAAGGGCTGGTCTGTAACACCTGATCACATTTAGAGCCACTGACGATAGTGCAAACTTTTGTCATTATCAATACAATTCAATATCTCCGTGAGTATAGTATGTGAGTGATCTGTGGTCCATTGGCACTGACAGGCAGCTACTTACAACCGAACTAAGTAAAAAACAAATGAGTTTGAGGGTGAGGGTGCGTTCACACTTCCTGGTTTGAGCTGAGTTAGTCCTGATCTAGACTAGTTTTGGTCCTGTTTGAGTCTTGGTTTATGTTTAGTCCAGTATTAGATCTAAGTTTTGTCCCAATTTTGAGTGTGTGAAAGCGTGAACCTCCCCTGAATGCCAAAAAACAATATTTCGTATTATTATCCTGACTTACAAGCCCATATTTCTGTACTCTCGCCCATCTCTGCATGTCACCGGACCTCCTCTGAGACGACATATTTCATCCAGTCGCTCAGTCTGTTAGTTCGGCTCGACTTGTAGCATCAATTTAAAATGGTCCTGAGGCATTGTGGATTTACATGTGTCTCTATATTTGATACTTGCAGCTGTCATCGTGTGGTGACGGAGCACATTCGGAGACTCCTTCAAGCACAAATCTCATCAAGCGAAGGCCAAATTCTCTCTGGTGTCAGACTTTCAAAGCCCGATCTGACGCGTGAAGATCCGCTCTTCTGTGAGAAACAAAATGCAAATGAAATGAGCAGACGCACCACGGCCTACGGCAGAAAAGCTTTTAATTATTATGACAAATCTGGGGAAAAACAGGAAGGAGTGAACGATTTGACCTTGACGAAAATGCTGTTTTGTAAGCAACCTGTTCACTACTGCAAGCTAACATAATATTACTGTCACCTGTTGGGAAAATATTTTAATTAAACTCGCTGTACCATTTTTCCCCCCTGTGTATTTAAGCAAAATTGCCCCAGTTCAGATATAGTGAATAAGCAGCTCTTGAGGTCGAAATAAGCCCAATAATCAGGAAATGCACCTTAGCATGCTAGTTGTTGTTAGCTTTACAGTCGTGGTAAAACTCCCCACTGGTCTGAGAGTTGTGAAAAGTGCTTATAAACTCATCGTGGTGAATATTTAGGATGTTCAAAATGTATAAGGACACAGGAATATCTTTGGACCACTGTAAATCATTTGAAATTAACTTTTTTTAATTATTTTTCGTGTTTTTAAGAAAGTATAAGACTGATATGTTCTGGTAAAGATGCAGCAATTCAATTATTATTATTAGTCTGTTAATATTGTTCTGTTTAACCAGTGACTTGAGTTAAGTTTATCATATGAGTCATTCAACATTCGTATCACCTATAGACTGACATCTGACTGACTGATATTTGCTTTATCTTCAAAGTTAAATCTGTCAACTGGACAAAAAGTTAAAGGAGTGAAGACGTTTCGCTGCTCATCCAAGCCTCTTCTTCACTTCTGGTCAGATTTGTGGTGGACACTGCTTTGAAACTGAAAACAGGCCTTGTTAACAGTTACAGCCTTAATGGACCTACTGGATCACTCCATTGTTCTCTTTGTTTCCTTTGTTTGCTTTGGGTCTGGGTGTGTAGCTATATATGGAAGGAAGATGATGTCTAAGGCCCTCATTCCTGTTCAAAAATGCCTCTTTAACTCCCCTCTCAATCCATTTCTTTTCTCTGGTTTAGATCTGAACTTAAAAGTGTAAATCAGAAAATCAGAATCAGAATCAGGAGACCTTTTTTCCCCATTGTCAGTGAACACAGCTCACAAACTAGGAACTTACTTCGGTGAAAAGTGACACATAAAACACTGAATAAGTACAAATAAGAGCAAAGTTAAAAAGATATGCTTAAAAATAAAATACTTAGAGGTAGATATATATATTTAGTGCAGATATTCTAAAGTGACAATGGTACAGATATTATAAAGCAGGTAAATTTACAAGTTAGTGAAGTTATTGGCTTGATCTTATACCAATCAAATGTTTTTATAGAAAATTTGACAAATTTCAGGGTGATCAAACCCAAAAATCATCACAAACCCGACTCCCTGCTAACACTCTAACACTCTTATCCACTCCAGGTTCGCTCCAACCGCTCCAACAAAGGGCACCGTGAAGGAAAAAGGTCATTTTCAGGCACCAGGAGTTTGTTGAAGATAGAATGAGTTATTGATCCTATTGAACCAGAGTCATGCATGAACAATCAGCCCATTCGCATTATTCAATCGTTTATCGAAAACTAAGAGCTTTTAATGAGTTATCGATACCGAGTGAGGTGGATATTGAACTAAACTCGTGCATGAGAAATTTATTTATGACGTGTCGTCAGGTGCTCCACGGATGCACTGTGCCTGTGGCGGTGAAAGAACTGTTCAGTCATTGTAATTCTAGTTTAAACCGTGGAATTATTACTAGATATTGAGACATTACCAAGGATTTGTGCGTAGGCATACACCATTCCCCATGTATTTGAGCAAAATGTGTCATGCCCCTGTACAGATCTACTGTTTAAGCAGCTCTTCAGGTCAAAATGAGTCCGCTCCACGCTGTCTTCATCTGATTAAGAGCATTTTACTGTCTAATAATCATGAAGTGTGGATTAGCATGCTAGTTGCTGTTAACTTTACCGCTCTGGTCTCTGAGAGTTGTGAAAAATGCTTATAAACTCATCGCAGTGAATAATTCGATTGCTCTGAATGCATAAGCGAGGAATAACTTTGGACTACTTCCATGTAAGATTAACTAGTTTTGTCATTTACATTTTTAAGACAGTAAAAATCAGGTACAGCGCTTTTAAGTACAATTATTTTTGTTATATTTTGAGTTTGCTTCTACGTCTAGAAATGTTTTCAGGAGGGAACCGAGCAGTGTCAAGATTTGTCTATTTGAATTTTAATTAGCCCAGAGGTGTCCAAACTTTTCTCATCAAGGGCCACTTATAAAAACACAAAGCTGAGGGCCGATTGACTGGTCACGAATACAGTGAATACTTCAAATCTGTGTTATTATTACAAGTTAGACTGAACCACTCGACCTTTATTCATGCTACATCCTCAATCAGACACATTAAATATTTGATATGGGCTTGTTAGTAGATTTTCAGACATGTACAGTAAAAAGTTCTGTTTAAGGTAATATGGGCCGATTCACCTGGAAGCTTGAGGTCCAAGAAAAATTGGTCTGAGGGCCGCATTTGGCCCCTGGGCCGCAGTTTGGGCATGCCTGAATTAGCTTATTAAATGATACTTACCATTTTTACAATATTTTTTACAAAACCATGTGACGTTTTGCATTACCAACCAAAGTAAGACATGGCAAGTTTATTTGTACAGCACAATTGGTACACAAAGTATTTCAAAGTGCTTTACAGAATAAGAAAGACGTTAAAAAGAGGCAGAATAAAAACCTTTCAGTCATATGCAGCTAAACAGAAGAATTTTAACCTGGATTTAAACATTGTCAAAGTCGAGGCCTGTCTCACATCTTCAGGTAGAATGTTATAGGTTTTAGCTGCAGAAAACTGAAACACTGATTCAACATGTTTAGACCTGGTTTAGACCTGATTTAGTCTTGGTCTAGTCCTGGTTTAGTCCTGGTCTAGTCCTGGTTTAGTTCTGCTTTAGTCCTGCTTTAGTCCTGGTTTAGTCCTGGTTTAGTCCTGGTTTAGTCCTGGTTTAGTCCTGGTTTAGTCCTCAGACAGTGAGATGGTTCATGTGGCTCTAACATGTGGGAGATGTTCTTTAAAGTCTATTCATTTCATTAA
Source organism: Periophthalmus modestus (assembly GCA_019594935.1). NCBI lineage: Eukaryota > Metazoa > Chordata > Actinopteri > Gobiiformes > Gobiidae > Periophthalmus > Periophthalmus modestus. The sequence goes on from JAIEZT010001243.1 coordinate 5,683,181, forward strand.
TTCATTACCAGCACAGTATTATCCCTTTTCAAGCTCTCATGAACACTTTTATGTTTGCTTAAACACACACATCAGTGATATCAAGTTTGATAATTACTATTTATGCCTGTTATATATATTTTTAAGATCGTATTATCGCACCGAGCACCTCCCCATGTCAATCAAATGTCTGTCTGTCAAATGAATAATTACAACTCTTTAAAACACATCAAAAGTGAAATTCAGAGTCTAGTTTTGAAAGTAAAGAGAATGTATTTGTTGTAAATCTGCAGTGAACCCTACCTGTCTGGATGGAGGAGAAGCAGAGTTCGTCTCAGAACGTTTGCCTCCATCAGATAAGTCCTCGCTCAGACGATGTATTCAGGCATCTCCCGGCTTACGATGACTGCAGCCGATCCGCTTAGGTAGACTGCGAAGATTAAAACACACCATTAAAGTCCGTGATAAGAAATAGAGCTCAGAATCTGACACCGAGCATCATTCAGAATAAACCATCCGTGGGTTTAGGTTGTGGATTTTTATATCTAAGTAATTTTCCGTATCATTTTACTGTATTCCATAATGTATAGCTCGACTGTTATATAGCCAGGCTGATTTGTAGTAAGACAGAAGCCTGGCTGAAAGATGGTGGACTAGTTTGACCAGCAATGTGAAATGGGAAGGTTTTGTAGGTTATTAAACATAAAAGTGAATGACTAAATAGGTCGAGTTGGAATATTGGCAAGGCGAGTTTATTTGTAGAGCACAATTCAACCACAAAGTCATTCAAAGTGCTTTACACAATAAGAAAGACATCAAAATCACATAAAATAATCACAAATAATCATCATAAAATTAACATTAAAACAGAAAAGTGCAGAATAAAAACCTTTCAGTCACATGCACATTTAAACAGAAGTGTTTTGAGCCTGGATTTAAACATTGTCAAAGTCGAGTCTGTCTCACATCTTCAGGACTGTTCCAGGTTTTAGCTGCATAAACTGAAATGATGATTCTCCATGTTTAGTCCTGACTCTGGTCCCTGAAGTCCTCAGAGTGTGAGATGGTCCATGTGGCTCTAACATGTGGGAGATGTTCTTTGGTGCTGGTTCATGGAGAGACTTGTTCACACTGAGCTGCTTTAAAGTCTCTGAGCCACAGGAGCCAGAGACACAGGACACATGTGTGAAGTACTTCACCTGAGCACAGGACACATGTGTGAAGTACTTCACCTGAGCACAGGACACATGTGTGAAGTACTTCACCTGAGCACAGGACACATGTGTGAAGTACTTCACCTGAGCACAGGACACATGTGTGAAGTACTTCCTGGTTCTAGTCAGACCCGAGCAGCAGTGTCTGGATGTACTGTTCTGTCTTAAGGCTCGTTTGGAGAGAACAGTGAGCCTAACCTACTGGAGACAAATGCAGGATAAGTCTCTCTAAGTCTAGTTTAGACAGTAAACCTTTGATTTCTGCAATGTTTTTAGGTGATAAAAAAGCTGCAGATATTAGTGATTTGATGTGACTGTTAAAGTTCAAGTCTGAGTCCATTATTACACCTAGATTTCTGGCCTGATTTGAAGGTTTTAGAGAGAGAGACTGGAGGTGACTGCTGACACTTTCTCTATGTTTCTGTGGACCAAAGACTACTCTGAGTTTAGCTGGAGAAAGTTGTTTTACATCCACACACTGATCTGTTGGATGCAGTGACAGAGTGAATCCACTGGTCCATATGATGAATTTATTACAAAAGTTGAAAAAATCAGATTAAACATCCACAAATACAAAGATAAAATTGAATAAAATAGACACAATATGAGCCACAATAGCTAAAATGTTTAAAAAAAGGCTTGCAGGGAGTCAGTGAAGTCTCGTCCAAATGGGATCGCGGCCCGACAGTCGACCTGGGCCCAGAAAATCAAGCCGCCAGCAGAGATACGCAACAGAAAACAATAGGAGGGGGTTAGTACAGCTGGGTCCCGATGGTTCGATCGCAGTGTCTCTCGGGCCCCCTTCCTATGGCTTCCGACACCGGGGGCACAACAAGACAGGGCGACAGAAAAAGGAGGGTTGCCATCGCGACAAAAACTGGGAGGAAGGCAACTAAAAGCACAGCAAACCCATGCAAACAACATGACAACACAAATGTATAAGTCCCAAGATGTCGGATTACACATATATGTAATTATAATAATCCTCTAAAACATCTGATGCTTATAATTGTACAAACTAAATATTAAAGCCATGAAAGATTGGGTTACAACCTTTTTAACGACAATAAAAATGCATTAAACATACAGTGTAAATACAAGTTTATTTAAATAATCGACTTTTTTGAGCTTTTTACTATGTTATAATGTTGTTCCCTCATTGAAAACATGCCTGAAGTGGTGTCATTATATGTTATTCATGCATGTTTGAGTCATTTAGCGATCTCTCCCGGGTCCTGTTCGATCCCACAAGGCGTCTATGTCATCCCTGCTCTTGCGCAGAATTTTGCCATAATACATGATACAAAACAATGACTACGACTTCACAAACCTGATACAATGTGGAGTAGTTTTATTAGTAGAACGGACGCTGATTGTGTGTGATAGCGCTCTGAAGGGGGAGTAACTTAGCTTGGAGAGCAAAGAGAATGGGGAATCAAACTGAAACTAGTTGCAGGTTGTTGTTTTCGGGAATAAAGCATTTTTAAAACAAAAAAAAAAAAGATAAGATGATCTAAATATGTAATATGTGGTAACAATAAATACTTACTACTTTTTAAACTATTTCTACTGCTGTTTGTTAAGAATAGCATGAGCACATTTATGTTTTTCTTTTTTGTTTTCTCTTCTATGGTCGTTGATTTGCTGTTTCATTTAACTTTATACTACTGTCTTCCCACACGCAATACTCTTTTTTTTTTTCCAATTCATCCTCTGCCTCCGTTTTGTGTGGGCTTTTCTTTGTTAGCTACAATTGCCAAATCTCTTGCCAGTACACAATCCAAACAGCCAATATTTGTACAAAACCTGGGACGATGAAGCCAGGCCAAAACGACTTGGACGAGGCAGTACTCTTTGAAAACAGTTTGAAATCTGTGCCCACAAATTTCACCTACACTTGATGGATGGAGAGGCCTTAGTGTGCCATTTTTCATCGTCGACTGGCAGAATTTGAGCAATTAAGAATGTAAATGCAAGCTAAAACGTGCAAGCCAAGGGATAGGTAAATAAAATCCCAAAAAAGTGCTGCCTTATATGGACCAACCCCATGCAGTAAATGCTAAATTCTGCCCTACTTTTGGCTTTCCTGGGTGGTGTTTGGCCTTTTTGTCGGGAATTTGCATGTTAACCGAGTGGAATTCCTCGAGGTGCTCCAGTTTACCACATCAACGAGCACAACAGTTAGTTACTCTTATCCAAGAAATTCACTTAAGACCTGAAGAAGGGTTCCCAGGCGCTGCACTGCGACCACCCCAACCGCTCCTCGCCGACTGCCCCATGTGTACCGAAGTCGTAGACGTCACCCACAGCTTTCAATTCCAGTTAAATGAAGCTCATCGAGGCGAGCAGGTATAGCGCCGAGTTACATATTTGGATTTCCGACCACGAGTATCATAGCAACCAAAGAACCAATCTGAAACCACGCTGCTGAAGGCCCCTTCCTTGGTTTAGCAGCAACGCTGTCAATCAAACCTGTTGCTAACGCTACCGGGAGCGACCTCAGGGAAAGAAGGCGTCTGATTTAATGTTCATATCTTGAGTTACAGACACTACAGTGAAATAAAAATATGAAGATCATGTAAAGTGCGTCAATATGGACATTTTAAGATCAAAATGACGAGTCTGACAGCAGCAGTTACAGAGAGAGGGGCGACAGTTTTTCAATGTCAAGTGAATTGGAGCCAGAGTCGATGGAACCGGAAGTGTGCCCAGGATCGCTTCCTATTTGGAACGAACACGGTGGCTAGCAAGTTAGCTATATCCATTTATATGTGGTATGGAAAATCCTTGAGGGACAATAGCCTTTGTGCACAGCGTCACGCTAGCTAGCTCGCTGTGTCTCAAAGCTAATGGCAGCTGTTACTAAAAGCATTAAATATAAACTAAACAACAAATTAAAATTAAGATTACTCAAACAGAAATAGCCATCATTTAGAAATGCTAAATAATTGGGTAGTCTTTACTTTGAGACATTGTATTACTATTATCCCTCAGAATTAGCATTAGCATTATCTTTGAGGCATAAACATTTTTCTTTCTAAAGACTTGATGTCCACTGCTTTGCCTTTAAACTTTTATTATTTATAGTGTGACTCAGAAAAAAAAACTACAGAGATAAAATTGGACAGGAAGTAGTGATGCTAACAGTGAAGTTGCCGGCGCTTTTTTACTTTATTTTAAATTATGCTTGACTCAACTGGATGCTTTTTCTCTCTTTCTTGCTACAAAATTAATTCTCTAATATTTAGTCAACATGTTCACCACTTTACTACATTATTTTGACGTAACTATTTCTTGGAAGATTTCTTTGTGATACTATTTGGACTTTAGTTTTTCAAATAATGCTTTTACCACATGACAGACGCCTCCAGGAGAACTTAGAAAAGTGCTTATAAGTGATAAAAACCCATACTTTCCAATAACAGAGATACAAACTCATTAGCACTCGCAGATCAGAGACGACTGTCAAGCGTTGTGTGATCGGCTGCAAGTCTGCGCGCTCTTGTTAGCTCAGACAGGAGTGGCTGTGTAAATCTAGGCCGGATTAGGCAGAATATCCTGTGGCGTTTCTGTCTCTATAATGAAATAAGTGAAGGCAGCTCCTGTACACCCTGCAGAGATATCCGCTCGCACCTCAGATCTCTCCCATGCAAAAACATCACGGTAACGGGGCTATTTTATCTCAAACTGGCACTCAAAATCAAAATGCATTGACCCGAGGTGGGCGAGCAACCTTGAAGAGCAACGATCCAAATTTAGCTGTTTGTATGAAAGTGAAATATTTCGAAACAGCAAAGGTTGGAGTGTAAGTGAGGAGATTTAGTGATCTTAGTGCTGGTGGTAGTGTAAAAGTCTCGTTTTTGTGGTGTGCTTTTGTATTGTAAAGCCTGGATCAAATAATCTAGTGGGGTGACAGTAGCTCGTTTGTCCACTGATGTGAAGACTTTCGGTGCGATTCCACCTCCCACAAATTAATGCGGTTGTTGTGTCCTTGGGCAAGACACTTAACTCACCTCACGTCAAGTGTCGGCGTACGTCGGTCTACGAATCGGTGAGCGGTTCCTTGATGTAAAAGTGACTTGAAGGTGGAAAAGCGCTATATAAAAATGTGACCAAGTCTGAATTCTCCGTTAGTTGTGACTGGATTTTGAAGGAAAAAGAGGACACCACATCGAAATTGAAACCAAACCCAGACAAAACCAGGACTAATGCTGATTTCATGCGAATGTCGGGTAGTTCAGATTTCTTCGAGCATCCAATCATGCGCTTTTTGGTGGAACGCTAAGAACACTGTCTGTTTGTGACCCAATATTTTGAGGAGAAGCTACTGCCTACAGTGGTTATCCTAAATTTAATATGCACTTGAAACAAAATATCTCTTTTTTGTGAACTCTTTTTTGATTTTCACCCATAGAATGTGTAAGGAAGTGGACTAGGTGAGTGTGACGTCGCCCACAGCGTTCAGCTCCAGTCAAAAGAAGCTCATCGAGGCTAGAGCGGTTATAGCGGCGAATTTTGAGCATTGGCGTTTCCGACAGAGTGTATCGTAGTGACCTAAGAGCCAATCAGGAGCGATCTGGTGCAGGTCTTCCCCCCCTCACCGCTGGTTTAGCTGTCAATCAACCTGTTGCTAGCGGGAGTGACCTCAGGGAACGAAGACGCCTGATTTGTCTGTTATTAATGTTCATATCTTGAATCACAGACACAATAATAAAAAAAAAATGTTTGTAATCAATAAAGTAAAGTGAATTGGAGCCAGAATCGAGCTGTGCATGTTCACTTCCTAGTTGGAATGTGGCAAATGTGTTCAAATCCCGCTCTCTACATAAAACATCATTGGTTGAGTGGTTAGATCCACTGACTCGAAGGTTGGCGATGCAATTCCAGCCCTCACAGATGAATGCTGTCGTTGTGTCCTTGGGCAAGACACTTAACCCACCTTACCCCTAGTGTCTGTGTGCACTGTTGTATGAATGGGTGAGTGGTTCCTTGTTGTAAAGCGCTTTGAGTGCCTTGAAGGTGAAAAAATGCGCTATATAAAAATGTGACCACATATACAGTTTATGCTTCCACCGATCAACGCCACTGACATCACAACTCAAGTCCTCCACGCTGCGTCCAGAATTCATATTTCTCGAACCTGAGCAAACGACTTGGTGCAAAGTTCATGTCAGAATCAGAATCAGAATCACTTTTATTGATCCTCGAGGGGAAATTCTCTCGGTTATCAGATGCCACGACCACAGGATAGAAATTTAAGAATAAGAATAAAATGTCATTTAAATAAGAATAACATTTCGTGCAATAAGAATAAAGTGTCAACAGTGTTCAACAGTGCAAAAAACAGTAAAAAAAAATACAAAATAAAATAAATAGATGTACAAATGGTATATTGGAGTATTGAAGTGATTGGTTACAGCACGGAGTTTAACAGTTTGATGGCGACAGGCAGGATGTGCAACTTCTGCTCGGAAAGTCCTGGTTATAAGTCATGGACCTGGTTATAACCCAAAGCTGAAAACATGTGTGGATTTAACTCAATATTTTACAATAAACATGATTTTTATGTGACTCATGTTGTGTTGAGCGTGTGGTGGTTCTTTGAAAGAGTCACTGAGAGCTCCAGAGGGGTTTGCTAACCTACAACCGAAATGCAACGCTATAAATCCTGTATTCACTCATTACATCCTCGTGCAACCAAGACAAGAGTCCCAAAACTGTGAGAATTGAACCTGTGACCTGCTAGTTATTGGTACTTTTAATAAATCACCAACAGTCGAAGACCAAAGTTTTGCCCCATCATAAAAAAGTTTCTTTTTGGAGCAGTTATGTGGTGATAGGTTTTGAAGTTGAAAACTTTTATTGTGCAGTTTTGTCAGCGATTCCCTGCAGCTTCTATTCTCTGATGATTTGTTCAACCTGAAACCAGTTTGTGTCTGGACCTGGAAGGCAAAAGCGAGTCTGACAATGGACCGACAGACTGACCTCTGCCTTCTCCTGGTGTGGGAGCAGCCAGACAAAGTACTAGCAAAAGTACACTACCATAGTACTGATAGTATTAGTTTTTGTGACAGTAGTAGAAGTTGTAACAGTTTAAATGAATGAACTCATTGCAGTAGTTGTAGAAATTCATAAATAAATGTATATCGCCCACTGCTCCTGACAGGTCGCCCCAGTTGCGTTGAAGATCGGGTCAAAGGATGAAGATGAGTTTCTCTGTGGGGACAATAAAGTGTCTCTAGGATCCTGTGTGGTTTATTTTTACTTTAGTACTCGTTTCTGTGTAGACTCTGCTCACCTGACTGGGCGACAGGTGCGTCAGAGGAGAAGTACTTCACCGAAAGGTTAAGAAAACTCCCGCACACTGTCCCACTCTCGTTTCGGTCCCTCTGACCTCTTCAAACTTATTTTAATCTATTTTATTCAAGTAATGTTTTCGTTTTCTATTATTATTGAGTTATATTCAGTGATGGATGGAGTACTCAGTGTTGTTACTTAAGTAAAAGTACAAATACAGAGGTAAAGTTTGTAAAAATAAAAGTATCACATGAAAAATGTACTGATGTAAAAGTCTTTAAGTGTCTGTTTAAAAATGTACTTTAAGAGGAAAAAGTAAAAGTATTTCAAGTATTGTTCATTTGTTCAATGTAAATGTGGAGATGTCAATTAAAAATGATAAATATTTTGTTCAGCAGTAACAATATGAATCTTTTTTTTTTCTTGAGTTTTGTGTATTTATTTTTTAACTTGAAAACTTTAGTACTTTTTACGTTTCAGTCCAGTTAAAAAATGTAGAGTAGAAAGTACAGATACTGCTCTCAAATGTAGTGAAGTAAAAGTAAAAATGATCCACTGTAAAATATACTTAAGTAAAGTACAGATACTAAAAATTCAACTTAAGTGCAGTACTTTATTACTTTTACTTTGTTACCTTCCGCTGCTGGTATATTTGACATTTGCTGGAAAGTTCCACAGTTTGGCCTTAAACACATCTCCCTGTATCTGCATTTATTTCATTATGGGTATTTTTTATACTCCAAAAAACATTGAAAAACACTAATGCCATGCCGGTGGTGGACCTTTCTCCAGAAGTTGCATTTTGTATCTTTAAATGCAGATTTTGAGTTTACATATTTTATTTTCAGATTTTTTTTTAAAGGCCCTGAACCTGATTTTTGTTACTTTATATTTGAGCTTGTCCTAATACAAATATATTACATAAGCAGCTCTTCAGGTTCAAGCAGACTGTTTATATAAATGGACATAGCCAACCTGTTAACCACCGCGTTTCAAACAGGAAGTGCTCAAGGTCGCGCTTCCGGCTCTGGCTCCAATTCACTTTACATTGAAAAACTGTGGCCCCTCCCTCTGTAACCGCTGCAGTGAGTCTCATCATTTTGGTCTTAAAATGCTCATATTAACCAGCTCTACACGATCCTGGTATTTTATTTCGCTCTTGTCTTTGTAACTCATGATACGAACATTAATAACAGGTAAATCAGGCGCCTTCTTTCCAGAGGTTGTTCCCACTAGTGTTAAAAAAATCATAATCTTCGAGGGCATGAGGTATTTTAAAAAAAACAAAGATTAGAACAAATGTGAAAACAGCACATTTGTGTAACAGTGGAATAGAGTAGATGAAAATATGAAAGATTGTAGAAAGCTGAGCCGTTTCAAAAGTTTGTATAAAAAGAAAACTATAAATTCATACAGTTTTGTTTTTTTTTTCCTCTCTTTTTTCTTTACTGTGTTCAGCAGCTCTTTGTAGTATTCAGCGTCATAAACTCTCAGGATTCTGCCTATTCCTTTTTCAGACTGGTGTATTTTAATTTTTTTCCTTGATTTAAGACTAAAATGTTGAGAAAGAAAGAAATAAAGTATCAACGTATCAAAGTTAACAACAGGTTTGATTGACAGCTTTGCTAAACCAGCGACAAAGGCGGGAAGGGGCGTTACCTTAAACAGCCTCGCTCCTGATTGGCTCTTTGGTTGCTATGGGTGACGTCACACTCAGTTACTTCACTCCACTTCTTTGTACGATCTATGAGTCAAAGTAAGTCTCCTCTGGTACTTTCTGCATCTAATTATAAAGCATTTACTGTCCAACCATCAGGAAGTGCACTGTTAGCATTAGCGTCATGGCATAATCAGTTTATAATCCAGTTTATAAAACCTCGTGGTGAATAGTTAGGATGTTCAGAATGCATAAGGTAAATGAGGAATAACTTTGGACCACTCGAAACCATTTACTAGTTCGAAATCAGGTGCAGATTTAGAGATTACTCATTTAAATGTTCTTATAAATGTGTGTATTTACAGACTCTTTGCCCAGTCCCCTTCTCCTCCTTCAGACTCTCTCTCTCTCTCCAACTTCAGTGGCTGATACTCTGTCGCTTCCTTTGGTCTAATCTCTTAAACTCTCAGTGTTCTCTGCCTCCTGCTCCGTCCTTCACGCTCAATTTACTCCGAGTGGCATCCATTCACCTCCAAACCCTCGGCCCGCAACACCATTTTTAACATGGAAACCCCAGCGGTAAAAGTCGATGGGTACAAGAACAGAAAGAACAGGAGAGAGAGGAGTGAGGTATTGACTCGACAGCACAGTTTGATCTTAGAGGTGCTAAATCCAGGTCTGACAGGGAAGATGGCGGAGATGAAGGAGCCTGACAACACTATCTGGACTTCAAATAGAGATGCAAAAGCCGGTGTCTTTACTTCGAATGTTAGTGAGCGCAGATCTTGTTTGATGCAGTCATAGTGGAGTCTGCTATAAATGCAAGGTTTGGTGATAGATACAGGCTAATATTGTGGATAAATGCAACTAAAAACTGGGTTTGAGGGACAAATAAGGTTTATTTGAGTGTTTATTTGAAGGGACAATGCACAGGGTCATAAAGCTTGTGCAGTAAATGCTACGTACCGGCCTTGAGCTTAAACCTGAAGACAGAAAACTGACAAACTACATCTGCTCTGGTTGCAGCCAATTAACTTTTTGACCAGCACTTACTTACTTACATAGCGTAGTTCAACCTCAACATATTTGTGAACTATTTGCATGTTTGCGACTTGGATAAACATATTGCATTATTCCTCCACTCTATACTCGGTAGTGGTCAGCAACTATTGTAGCCACAGATGCCCTGGGGTAGGTTGATGGAAACAAGGCTGCCAATCTGTGGCATGGACCCCTGACCATCACCACATTCATACTACAAGGCAATGTGAGTGAAGTGTCTTGCTGAAGGACACAATGACTAATTTCTCGCTGCTGCCCTCACTGTGGCACCGGGTGTTCCCAGCGGCCTCCCATCCAACTACGAACCAGGAGTGACCCCGGTGAAGGTTAAAGTCCCTCACAAAGCCGTGTTCAGGTCAAAGTCCTGATAGTAAAACACAGGTTAAAGTCCTGTATACAGGTTTGAGTCCTGTGACCCACCGTGCACAGGGCTTGACTGGGGAGTTTTGGGTCCCTCAAAAATAATAAAAGCACGGGGTTAGAGTCCCCAACTGGTGCGTAATATTGTGACGGTTATGTTATTGTTAAAGTCCCTCACGTAGAAAGGTTCTGTGTTCAGGTTAAAGTCCTGTATACAGGTTTGAAGTTTTGAATTGTATAGTTTTGTGTGATTTCAGTGTCTTTCTTATTCTGTAAAGCTCTTTGAATTACCTTGTGTGTTCCGTGAATTGTGCTATACAAATAAACTTGCCTTGCCTTTACTACTACTAATACTACTACTATGTGATGGAAATTTAAGTATATTCATGTTGTGTCTTTAAAAGCATTTGAGCTGAGTCAATCTGTCAGACGCAGAACAGGCATTAATATTTATTTATGTGCAGCAAAAGACGAAGTTAAAATCTGTCAAAACTGGACAAATCGTTGTAGGAGTGAAGACGTTTCGCTGCTCAAATTGGTCAGAACCGAAGAAGCGAAACGTCTCACTCCTACAACGATTTGTCCAGTTGACAGATTTGAACTTCGTCTTTTGCTGCACATAAATAAATATTACCCAGATAGCCTATTTTTCATCCGTGGTCCCTGGACCGATGTTAATTGATCATCATCCATAAAACATAGGAAAGATTAGAAAAGTATAAGCAGTGCAAGTTAAAATTACAAATGTACAAACAGTGGAGTTAAGGCAGTTCACAAGTCAAACAATAAGAACATTATATACATTACGAAACGAAATAAGAAACACAGGACACACAAGACAGACAGAAGAAGCTCACACATACAGTACAGAGTAGAAGCTCTTAGTGATCACAGGTTACACGGGTTAATATGTGTGAAGACTCCATCCCACAGGAAACTCTTGTTCTGTCTAAGTGTAAAAGTTCATTATCATATGGGTGTGGAACAAAAGTGACTGGGACTCAGAGACTTGGGGGGCCTGGGGTCATGTCTGTATCTGCTGTAACAAAAGAATAAACCTTTTTTTCTGTATTTCAAAACTCTTTGGGCTTGCAATTGTAATTTTTTTCCACATTAACTACTCCTACTACTATTGCTGCTACTATTACTATGCCAAGGAGAGTTTATTTGTATAGCATAATTTATACACACAGTAATTCAAAGTGCTTTACAGAATAAGAAAGACGTTAAAATTTACATGAAAAGATAAGACAAACACATGGATAAGTCTCTCTAAGTCTGGTTTTGACAGTAAAACTTTGATTTTGCTGTTGGTAAAAAGCTGCAGATGTTATTGATTTGATGTGGCTGTGAAAGTTCAAGTCTGAGTCCATTATTACCTAAATTTCTAGCCTGATTTGAAGGTTTTAGAGAAAGACGGGGGTGACTGCTGACACTTTCTCTGTTTCTGTGGGTCAAAAACTGTGACTTGAGTCTTGTCTGAGTTTATCTGGAGAAAGTTGCTGCCAGTGAGACGTAGATCTGAGTGTCGTCTGTGTAGTTGCGGTAGGACACAGTATTTCTACAATCATTACAGTCTTTTATTTCTACCAAACCTCCAACACTCCAGTCCTTTTTTAGTTGATGGTATATCGTGATATAGAGTCATGAGCTCTGCATTTCCTGCCTCGTGTGTTGCTCATTCCCTTCCTCACCTGCCTGAGTCTGGAGCTGGGTGGAGTTCCTGGCTCCTCCTGCGCACACCTGGACTCCATCAGGGCAATCAACACCACCTGCCGGGGATAAGAGGAGCCAGGACCAGACACTCGGTGGCAGATCGTCCGTGTGCTTGGTTTGTTGCCTGTCTTTTCCCTGCTCATTGGGTTTTGCTGCTCTTCTTCTTTCTGCTCCCTGGACCGACTCTGCTCCTTCGCCTCCGGCTCTGCTCCTGACCCTGCCTCCCCGCTCTGGTATAGTCTGCCTCGTCTTCGTCCCTGCACTTCCCGTCATTGGACCCTGTCTCGCACCCCCCGCTCCCTGCTCCGGTACCGTCTCCTCGTCCTCGTCTCGTCACGCCCCCCCCGGACCCAAAGAACAACATATTCAGAGTGACTTATTTTTCATGCCATGTAACGTCAGACAGTGGAGTAAAAAGTACTGTACTGTAAAATATGTATCTGTGATCTGCTTAATTACATTTTAAAATCGATACTTTTACTTTACTTCATTTCAGGGCAGGTACTTTCTACTTCACTACATTTTTGAACAGGACTGAAAAGTAGAAGTATTTTTTTTATCATGGTTTGCTGAAAAGGCTGATGGTTTTTTTTTTTTTTTATCATATTCATAATTTGAGCAAACACAAATATAACAAGAATAAATAAAACCAACTAGAAAAATATATGAATTCAGTTGTTTCTGTTGAAAATTCAGCACAAATGTTTATTATAATCACTCCATCTGAAGCCTTGTAAGACCGCAAAATATGAGCAAAACACTTTAATATTTTACTTTTAAATACATTTTCAAATGGGTACTTTAATACTTTTTCTTAAGCAGTTTTTTTTTTTTTTTTCCATTTGTATTTCTCCGGTATCTGTACTTTTACTAAAGTAATAAAATTGAGTGAGTTCTTCTTCCATCACTGGCTCAGACAGACCTTTACTCTCCAGGACAATACGGACGGCACAGTCAAAAAAAAAGAAAAGAAAAAATCAATTGTTTTTTTTTACCAATAAAAAGGTCCGAGTGTAAAAAGGAGGCGGGGCTCTGCACTTTGAGCCTCTCTGTAAATGGATCAGTCTGAGGCACAACTCTGAACTCATCCATCAACAGTTTCCAGGACAGTGTGTGTGTGTGTGTGTGTGTGTGTGTGTGTGTGTGTGTGTGTGAGAGAGAGAGTGTGTGTGTGTGTGTGTGTGTGTGTGTGTGTGTGTGTGTGTCTGCTCCCCTCTGTGTGTGTGTGTGTGTGTGTGTGTGTGTGTGTGTGAGTCTCTGCTCCCCTCTGTGTGTGTGTGTGTGTGTGTGTGTGTGTGTGTGTGAGTGTGTGTGAGTGCGTGTGTGTGTGTGTGTGTGTGTGTGTGTGAGAGAGTGTGTGTGTGTGTTTGTGCGTCTTTGCATGTGTGTGTGTCTTTGTGCGTGTGTATGTCTGTGTGTGTGTGTGTATCTGTGTGTGTGTTTGTGTGTGTATGTATCTGTGTGTGTGTATGTGTATGTGTGTGAGTGTGTGTGTATGTGAGTGTGTGTATGTGTGTGTCTGTGTACGTGTGTGTATGTGTGTGTGTGTTTGTGTGTCTTTGTGCATGTGTGTGTGTGTGTGTGGAGGTGTGTGTGTGCGTGTGTGTGTGTGTGTATTTCTGTGTGTGTGTGTGTGTATGTGTATGTGTGTGTGTCTTTGTGCGCGTGTGTGTATGTGTGTGTGTCTTTGTGTGTATTTCTGTGTGTGTGTATGTGTGTGTGTGTGTGTGTGTGTGTGTGTGTGTGTGTGTGTGTGTGTATGTATGTCGCTGTGTGTGTGTGTGTGTGTGTGTGTGTGTGAACCTGCAAAAACCACAGCCCTCACTTCACATTATTCTCTCGAGTTTACAGAAGACATGCTGTTTCTCACTAATTAATTTGTTACGAGAGAAGATGATTTGAATTTTCATATTTTCTCATTGTAAACTCAAATGTTATAAGCTCATAACTTGCGCATATGGAGATGTTAATGTCTTGTATTCACAGGCCTGTCATCATAATCACTACTCGACGTATCGTTCAATATGTGAAGTTGGAACCACATATTTTTGGGGTCAGTCTTTATCGTGTGGACTTTTTATTTGCACTACTGTAAAAGTTTGGTTTATTTTTGGCTGTATGATCAGATTTAAGCTGTAAAAGTTTGAATTAATCACTTCTATACCTCATTACAGATACAAACTAACAACGAAAGAGTTTCATTCTGCTGTTTTTTTTTATTAGCACATGATTTTTTAGTAATACTGTAGATTTAGAATAGTTTTTGTGGTTTAAATCTGCTCTTGAGTTGTGTCAGTGTCATAAATTATTTTCAGTATTATCGCTTATCTTCTATATTTACTTCAGATATATCAAATTTCAAATGTTGTTATCGTGACAGGCCTACGCATTTGTTTAAGTAACAAAAAACAAAAAAATACCTTGGAAACACGCTCTTGTGAGTAGAGTCAGCTTTCCACAGATCTGGTGGCGCCACCTACTTGTCTGGGGATGGAAATGAAGGTGACGATCCTCAACTAGAAAAGTTACTTTGTGCACCTCTAATTCCTGAAACACTTATATGTTTTTGCTAATAGTTTCCTGGTATAGATGGACCAGACAGGAGCACTCAAACATGCATGAATCATTCAAAATCCAACTTTGAGATAGCTAATGATCAGGTACAAATGTTTTTTTTTATTTTAAATCCTTGCAAGGTCATAAAAGATGATTTTGTTTAATAATTTAGGGCTAGCCATTCTCTACATTTTTTCACATTTCTTCCTGTCATGCACAAAAAAGTATTTATTCAGCCACCAATTGTGCAAGTTCTCCCACTTCAAAAGACGAGAGAGGCCTGTTTTTCATCATAGCTTCACTTCAACTATGACAGAATAAAGAAAAACATCGAGAAAATCACATTGTCTGATTTTTAAAGAGTTTATTTGCAAATTATGGTGGAAAGTAAGTATTTGGTCAATAACAAAAGTTCATCTCAGTACTTTGTTATATTCCCTTTGTTGGCAATAGCAGAGGTCAAACGTTTTCTGGGAGTCTTCACAAGTTTGGCCCATTCCTCCTGCAGATCTCCTCTAGAGCAGTGATGTTTTGGGGCTATCGCTGAGCAACACGAACTTTCAACTCCCTCCAAAGTTTTTCTGTGGGTGTTGAGATCTGGAGACTTGCGAAGCCACTCCGTCGTTGTCAGGTTGGTGTGTTTGGGATCATCGTCATGCTGAAAGAGCCCGCCATGTTTGTAAAATGGGAGTGTAATTTGATAGCCTGGCAATAGAATAGAAATACCATGGGAACTGGAATAAGGATCCTTCCTTATCCCATATTTTCCACTGAAAATGCACCTCTGACGATCACTAATGACCTTCTCTTGGCTTCTGACTCTGCCCTTCTCTCCATCTTCATCCTCCTTGATTTAACAGCAGCCTTCGAACACACCGCTCTCATTCAGACTCCAATCCATCGGAATATCTCACACTCTTTTCTGGTTCACTTCAAATCTCTCTGATCGTAGTCAATTCATTCAACTTAAACCTCACAGATCTCACTCCTTTCCGGTATCCTCTGGGGCCCCTCGCCTGGTTTCATTTTCCGCCCACAACATCCACTTTCACTGTTGAGCGGATGACACCTATTTACTAAACCTTCTTCATCACTTCCTCCTTACTCCCAGACCCATCAATTCCTGGTTCTTCTCAAATTTCCTCAAACTGAACAGCTCCAAAACCAAAGTCCTCCTTGCAGGAAACTCTTCCACTCTTGCTAAATCCAACAGTTTCTCCATTTCTATCAATGACTCCACTGTTCTTCCTTCACCTTAGGTCAAGAGTCTGGGTGTCATCCTTGAGAGTACACATCAATAATATCACCCGCTCTTCCTACTTTCACCTCTGGAATATCTCTCGTCTCCACCGTTCTCTCACTCGTCACACTGCTGCTGTTCTACTCCACAGTCTTGTCACTGCCCAGATTGACTACTGTAACTCTCTCCTCTTTGGTCTCCCCAACAAATCCCTCCAGAAACTGCAGCTCCTTCAAAATTCTGCAGCTCGGATCATCGTGAGGACTCCCACCATGCAGCACATCATCTCCATCTTCAAACAACTTCACTGGCTTCCCATAAAACAAATAATCAACTTCTTCACCGTATTTAAAGCTATTCATAACCTCCCTAAGACTCCCCTCCTCTCTTCAAATCATGACTCTTACCAGTTCAGACAATCCTACACCACATAACCAATCCCCTCACCATCTTTTTATTTTACAATTCGACTTCACTTGTAACTGGTCAAATCTGCAAGGGGATGCAAGTTTTCTTCACATATCTCAATTTATTTTGACGTGACGAAACAGGAAACAGACACATTTGAGAATTCCAATGCTTCTGTATGGGCTGATGGATATTTCTGATCGACTTAAAACATGGGCACAAGTACTACGTAAGAATAATCAAGGAGATTTACAGTATCCAGGCCGGTCACAGCTTTCAACACCAAAGGACTAGCTGTGCATGATGCCAGAAAACAATAAAAAACAAACTACTACTCTACTTATTTAACTTCAGGGTGTCATTTCTTCACTCATGTAAGCTAACCAGCGGCTGCCAGATCTTTCTTTTTTCCCCGATACAGCGTGATGTGAAGAGAAGTGGAGAGACCGCAGGGGGGGGGGGAGTGAGTGTGGAATGAAATGAAAGCCACAGAAAGCAAAGGATGTAACAAGGTAAGACAAGATGAGCCCGGACGAGATGAGCTAAGAAGAGACGATTTGAAAGAAGAAGAGGAAGAGAGGATTTAAAGGGCTGTATCCCATTTTTTCTATCGATTTGAGCAAAAATTTGTCTTGCCCAAGTGTAATGTATATTGTGCTATATATTACTTGTATTATACGCAGCTCTTGAGGTCAAAATAAGTCAGCTGCGCACTGTCTGCATCCTGTTAGAAACGTTTTATTGTCACTGTCTCACTGAATGAAAGGACGTTTTTTTTTTTTATGTAAAAAATTGACTTTTTTGAGCTTTAAACCGTGTTGCCCCTGATCAAAAACATGCATGAAGTTGTATTTTTGCTTCATTCACTCTGGTTTAATTAAATCACTAATCCACAGTCTTCAAATGCTCATTTTGCATTTTGCCAGTTTAGTCGCGTCATAGATAAAACTCTGAACTTCTCCTACACAGGTTTGAAATCCAAAAGTCATAAATAGACTCATTCTACTGTCCAATTCTGTCCACAACAAATAAACGGCCGTGTTAGCGTAGCATTCATTAGGGATTAGGACCTTTTTTGTTTAGTTTGCCATTGTTTATTCCCCTTGCTGACAGCAGAGGGAGCAATGCCCTAAAGCCTCACTGGAAACAGAGGTGTTGGCGTAAAGTACTTTTTCTCGAACAGGCATATAAGCAGGCTAAGGAGCTGCTTAGGGCCCCGAAGCCACCAGAGGGCCCCCAAGAGTTCATACATTTGTACTGAAAATAATCTAAAACGTAAAGTTATACTAGAAACAGTGCTCAGGTGTTATATCTGTTGTTTTATCTATGCGTTTACACCCCTGAGGTACTTTTGAATGGCTGTTTTACAAATTAGATTAAAACATTTCAGTCTTTTGGTCATGTAAACAGAAATGTAATTGGACAAAATGATGAGAGCAGGGTCATAATGCGAGTCACCAACAGCTGAGCCCAGGTACATCCACTGCCGAGGGGCCCCTGAAAGCTAGAGCCAGCCCTGCAAATGGAGACATTATTTTAAGCTTGAAAATGTGAAATGCGTATCCGACAGTGACTAAAAGTATGTTTAAAAGGGAATTAATGCCACAAGAATGTATAATATGTGTTCTTTAAGTTCATTTGGAGTAGTGAAAGTTTGAATGTTGGTGAAGTAGCTCTTGTTTATCCTCTTGGCTCCTCTGGCTCTCACCTGCCCAGAACACCAGAACAGGGCTTTGGAGCTGACAGACAGTGGGACACACAGCTTCTCTCTTTCTTTAGACGATAAGTGGATCTGGCATCTTATCAACAAACACCCCGAGTGCCCACAGCTCCTTGTAGTGCACAGAATACACTGCGGTTCCAGTACAAAAGTGCTCAGCTGGTAGAGTTTTTTCCCCACTGATCCAAAGGTCGGCGGTGCGATTCCAGCTCCTACAGATGAATGCTGTTGTTGTGTCCTTGGGCAAGACACTTAACCCGCCTTGCCCCCAGTGTCTGCGTACTTCAGTGTGTGAGTGTGTAAAGCGCTATATAAAAATGTGACCCAAATATAGCTGCAGTATAAGTAAAACACAGACGAATGCAGATGTTGTTGTGCATTAATGAACCACAAGCTTCAGCAGTGCAATTATTTTACTGTAATTTTATTGTACATGGTCTAATTAATGTGTACTCCATAAAGAATTACACTCCAGTCTCCCATAATCTCATCAGAAGAAATTAAACCAGTTAAGTATACTCCAAAAGGATAACCTGCTTGGATTTACAAACCTTACAATGCTGCCGACTGTATATCCCAATGAAATGAAGTCGTCTATGTATTTGTAGCTTCAGGAAACATATTCTGGTTTTATATTCCATAAACACGACCCAGCTAAAAAAAAAAAATCAATTTGAACTTAGAGGGAAAGTGGATTCCTTTCACTTGACATGGGATGTGTTTCTGGAGTACTTTGACAAACAGGTGAATATGTATAGAGAGTGTTACCTGCACCCGCCCCCTCCCTATTTTTTATTTATTTATTCATTTATTTATTCATGTTAATTTATTATTATTATTGCTATTATTATTATTATTATTATTATTATTATTATTATTATTATTATTATGTATTAATTAATAAATGCATTTAGTGTATTTATTTTATTATATGTCTGTTGTCTTCTTTATGTAATTACTTTGTATATTGATTTCATTATATATTTTGCTTTACCTTTTAAAAAAAAACTTTGATTAAAAAAAACAAAAAAAAAAACATGACCCAACTCTGCCCACAGATATGAGATAAACAACTTTAAATTACTGTTAACAATTGTAATACTGATTTATTCTTAACTTAAGTTTTGGTTCTAAAGACAAGCGACAGTTTCAGTGAAAGTTACAAAATCCTGAATGGTCACGACCTAAACCAGCTGAACGTTCAAATGAGGCATGACCTGTCCATATACTGAGAATGAGAAAAAACCTCTGTGTCCATTATGTGCAGGTTAAAAGGAACTGCATGTACCTGCATGTACCTGCATGTACCTGCAGTTTAAAACTATTACTACAATCACAGTTGAACCTGAGATGATCCTTTTATATTCAGCAAAATGGCCACAAAATGAGAGACACAGTTATGTCATGTTTATGGAATTAAACAGCTAAATCTTACACAATATTCCTTTGATAAGGCAACCGAGGCTCAGTTTAGATTGTAATACATGTAAGAGGGCACGATACATGTAAGAGGGCACGATACATGTAAGAGGGCACGATACATGTAACAGGGCACGATACATGTAAGAGGGCACGATACATGTAAGAGGGCACGATACATGTAAGAGGGCACGATACATGTAAGAGGGCACGATACATGTAAGAGGGCACGATACATGTAACAGGGCACGATACATGTAACAGGGCACGATACATGTAAGAGGGCACGATACATGTAACAGGGCACGATACATGTAAGAGGGCACGATACATGTAACAGGCACGATACATGGAAGAGGGCACAATACATGCAAAAGGGCATCATACATGTAAGAGGGCATGGTATATGTAAGAGGACACAATACAAGTAAGACGGCACGATACATGTAAGAGGGCATGATACATATAAGAGGGCATGATACTTATAAAAGGGCACGATACATGTAAGAGGGCACAATACATGTAAGAGGGCACAATACATATAAGAAGACACAGTACATGTAAGAGGGCACAATACATATATAACAGGGCATGATTTATATAGTTCTTTTAAAACTTAATTGTGCAGTTTGCTTCTTTTCACATCTCCTTTTTCCCCAGCTCATAAATCAGAGTGGTGCATTTCCTCTGCTGGTCTTAACCCTGCTGTTGTTTTGTCATTTGTACCTCGCTCCTATGGACAGGGCCTTTGGGGAGCACAGTGAGCCCAGCGAGGTGGTGTGGAGGTGATGGAGGTGATGGAGCATGGAGAGGATCGGCGGTAACGGCAGGTGTAGAGTTCATTTGTCGTCATGTTGGCTACACACTGCACACAGACACAGTGACAAACCTGCACTGGCCCTCCCCCTCCGGCTCTGTGCCTAATGCTGCGTCCAGTCTGATTATAGCTTCTGCAGGAGGGAATCGCTGATCTCCTTGAACATTTTGTTTTGAGTTGTGGTATTATTGCAACTTCAGATTTTTTGCAAAGTTTAATGGTTCACCAACTGTATGTTGCTGTTCTGGTGGGAATGTTCCACAATATGGGATCAACTTGGTATTATCCTGAATCTACTTAATATGGAGTGTTTTTATTCTTCAAAATATCTTGGAAAAACATGTATATCTTGAGTGGGCTTGCCTCTCCACAGATGTTTCCTATAACTTGGCCTAGTGTTGGTGATGGATAAGTTGAATGCCATACTGTGGAACATTCAAGGCGGACCCCCCACCAGAAAAGCTAGTGCACCTTTACATTCTCTTGCAGGGTACTTCTAGACTATAGAAACTCAAGAAAGTATTGATTTAAACAACTTCATATTTTGGGGAAAAAATAAAATAAAATAATAAAATGCTAGTATAAAATAAATAAATAATAAATAAAAATACAAATTTAAATAAATAAATAATAAAATAAAAAAAATAATAATAATGTTAAGATACACAGTGTAAATCAAGGTTTCTACTTACTCTACTCACCTTTGCTCAGGACATTTTCACCTTTGCTTTTACTTTTGTTTTGTTTTAGTTCATTTTTTTTTTGTGCTAATGAAGCAGGAAAGTTTCGGTCTTTGCTTGACTCTTGGCATCAGAGCTGTCCTGCCCTGACTGTCCTCTCTGTGGACGCTGCATTATTTTAGGATATAGGACAAAATGTAAAAACAAGGTGATGAATGTGGAGTTTTCACAAAGGAAAGTTACTGACAGCGACACATCTGCAGAGCGATGTGCTGTCATGATGGGCAACGCACTTTTGTCTTAACTCTTTATATTTTTTAGCAGACTTTATATTTTACAAAAATCTTGTGTTGGATCCAGATGAGAGAAGAACAAACACATTTTTTTTCTGTCCACAAATGCACGAGCGCTTCCCTCTGCACATTCACAAAAAAACAAATAGTCTCATCTGTATTTTCGCTAAAATAGGCTAAAGTTCGTGTGTCCGTCACCATGTTTCGGTCCCATCTGTGGCCACCAGCGGCTGAACCCAGTCACAACAGCGGAGTTTAGGCAGGTGAACTCGCAAATATCACGAGAATTCACCTTGTTCTCATTAATTCTGTCTTGCTTTAGTTGCAGTAGACAATCATTGCATGTAAGTACATCCTGTAGCGCCTCGACTCCACATCAACCTCTTCAGAACAGCAAATGTGAGCGTTGTATTAATCCAAGTTAGACAATGAAACCATGAATACAGTGTTTAATTAAAAAGAACTGGTCAAACAGAACTAAAACCAAGTGACGTTAATTCAATAGAAGTAATCTTGCAAACAAAGGGTTGATTTACATGGAAATATAAAAAGTCTAATCCTCTTAAGTCTATACCATTGATCCATGCTGCACCTGCATCGAACATGAGGCTGACTGGACAAATGTTATGTAAATATTCAAGGAGGACAGTGGAGCGTCTCTAATGTATTATAATAGAATTTGTGTAATGTTGAAAGGCGCCATTTTGAAGACGTTTTACTATTCAAAACGAAGTCGTCAGCTTTATTTTTTTCAATTATTCTATATGTTTTGCGGCTGTAAAACCCCTCACCACACACTTTATACTTTTCTCAGGCGAGACCACGAAAGGTGAAACAAGATATAGTGAGGGACAAGTGTATTATCTAGTTTTGAATTTTGGACATATTTTGTGGGACAACAGCAGCTCAGTTGGTCCAGCGTTTGTCTACTGTATTTTCCGGACTACAAGCCGCTACTTTTTTCTACTTTTTAGCCACTGCGGCTTATGGTGCAGTGCGGCTTATACTTTTTTTTTTTTTTCCATGGAGCCAAAAACATTTTGCCCAGCAACAGTCGACCAATAAAAGTGATGAGTAGTTCACAGAGTCCAATGAAATTGTATGATCAATCTAGCCACTCTCACAACTATTGTAAATCAGTCATTCATTTGTACTAACCCTCATCGACATATAGGTTTTGCTGCAGGTGTATTTCTCAGTTCCTTTGACTCCGCCTCTTCGTCCTGGCGCCGCTGTAATGTCTCGTAATGTTCTTTTTCCTGAGTCACTGATCCACAAACTAAAGCAGATCCATCCGCAGGTTACAGCCCTTTTTGCTCCTTGTTCAAACTTATTCTGCTGTCGTCCTTATGTTATTTTCCTCCTTCTTTATGTTGTTTCACATGTAAAGTCTCTGTGGACGTGCGTCCAGAGCGTCCACAATGTGTGTCGGAGGCGTTTGAAACAATCTCGTTGGACCTTTGTATTTGAGACAGAGTCACGCTGCAGTATCCAATATTTTGGTAAATTTTTAGACTGAAACACGCATTCTGTCCTGTACAGGAGACACAGAACACGGCACATCCTTTAGCCAATCAGGACCAGAACAGGACGCAGAAGCCACACGGCAGAACACCTGCTTTAGCTAATCAGGACGCAGAACACGGCACCACCTTTAGCCAATCAGGGCGCAGAACACACGCCTGCATACACTGTAAAAAAAAAAGCATGCAAAACTGCACTAGTGGTCCCTCCAAATGAACGTTTTTGAGCTAATTTTTCATATTACTACGTGGGATACCTGCAGCTTAAAATCTGGTGCGCTCTGTAGTAGAAAAAATACGGCACTAATCTGAAGATGTCTGTGTGATCCCTCAGTCGTCCAGGTCTGATCTATAATAAAAGCCAAAAGTAAAATCTGTCAACTGGACACAAAAGTTGTAGAAGTGAAGACGTTTCCGAAGGTCAGCAGTTCAAATCCCTGTCTCGACATAACAACAGCCGTCATGGTCAGTGGATCTGCTTGATTTAAGCCTGAAGGTGGAAAAGTGCTAATAAAAATGTTAATGTTTACCATAATACATTTCCAGCACCATTTTGAGGATGTTTAATCAATCAGAACATATATTATCTTTGTGTACTGAGTAAATTCTGTTCAACCTTTTGATGACACAGACAAACAGCAACAATATCAAGTGATGCTCTTTAATACTTAACACTTTAACACTAACTTTGATGTCACTTCTTGAGCGCTCAGTCACAAATGTCTTTTCATTTCTGTGCACGCCTCAATATCACTTCTGCACAAAACTGCCATCAAAGTGATGTAGCTGAGTTATAATCTAATTTAAATCTTACAGTGTCACACCTTAGACGTCCAGAACACGACTCCACTATGCTAATGACCACAATGTATTCCTAATGGCCAGACTGAGCTAGTAATTGAGATGTATTAGCGTGCTGTGGCTAATATTAGAACACAGACGACAGCGCTCGTGTGTCCCGGGGCTGAACTCAAAAGAAAGGCTCTTGCCGTTCCTGATTCTTCTACAGTCTGAGTAATCACGCAGTCTACGAGTCACTGCTGCACTCTTTAAAAGGTTTTAGTCCGAGGTACTTAGAGCAGAGACTCAGCAGCTTCACACTGTGCCGGACTCCAGAAAGTGCTGATGTGTAAAGTGTGTTCGGTAATAGGGAGGATGTCTGATATGATAATAGGACTATGAACAGTCCTGCCCACCTTCAAGTCTGCTGACGTCCGGACAGTCCAATAACAATTACATTTTCCCAGAGAGTTTTGGAAAAAAATCAAATATTAACTAAACACTAAATCACTTTGTTGCTACTAAACTGTGTATATAGTGTTTTAATAATATTGTCTAGTGTTCCTATGGTTGTTTTTGGCAATTTTACAGCAAACTAGTTCAATTCTGCAGCTTTTTAGTCAAAAACATCGTAATCTTTCAGTTGCCCAGGTCTGATCCACTGCAAAAGACAAAATTAAATCTGTCAACTGGACAAATCATTGTAGGAGTCAGAATCACTTTTTTTTTTTTTTAGAATCAGAATCACTTTTATTGATCCCCGAGGGGAAATTCTCTTGGTTATCAGATGCCACGACCACAGGATAGAAATTTAAGAATAAGAATAAAATGTCATTTAAATAAGAATAAAATTTCGTGCAATAAGAATAAAGTGTCAACAGTGCTCAGCAGTGCATAAAACAGTAAAAATATAAGATAAAAATAAAATAGAGTCTATAAATAAGGAGTCTATAATAAGTATAAATAAGGAGTGAAGATGTTTCGCCGCTTCTTCAGTTCTGGGAAGAGGAACTTCAGAAATGAAAACGTTATCAACTAGGTAACGATTTGTCAAGTTGACGGATTTAATTTCACCTTTTGCTCTGGTCAAAAACGTTCAAAAACTGAGCATGTGTTGCCACTAGCGGCCACAGCAATTTCAAGTACTAGGTGACATCGCGCAGGACTACCCTGATTATAGCCTGGTGTTTGTAATTAGAAACACCTGGCTGAAAATGTGGCGTCAGGATCCTCCCTTCTGCTGTTTTTTCTAGCCGTGAACCACTTCAACGGCTGCACTGGAAGGTCACTTGCATCACTTCTGGAGCGACAAGACCCGTCCCATTTTGTGCACCCCACGAATGCGGCTCATAAATGGAGATCGGCTGTGAACGACCAAACTTTGCATCCTTCTATATCCCATCATGCACCGTACGTCTCTTCTTCTACGAGAGAAAATGGAGTCCGCGGCCACTACAGAAAACACTTTTAAATGCAAGTACTCGTTTACCTCACCTGCAACAGCGCTACATGAAGCTGTTAAAATCTGAATTAAAGGCCGCTGTTAATGGTTGCGGTTATGGAGCGGTTGATGTACGCTCCGTGGTGTAGGCCTGTCCCATCGCGGGCCACGGACGAGCACCCTTCATCGGCCGGGTCCTGCAAATTGGGACATGGCTCCTGTTGTTCCTCTTCTTCCCTTCTGTGTTGTCTGTCTCTCGGCTCACCTGATTGACAACTGGCACACCTGGATCCAATTTCCCTCAGTACCTGCAGCCTGGTTAAAAGGCCTGTTTTTTCACCCACTCCTCGCCAGTTCATCATTGATACTTCTTCAGTTGGTAGATGCGTTTGGCTCCATAAGTTCGTTTTTTCAGTGTGTTTGTACTACTGTTGGAAGCTGTCTGCCTCCAACATGTCTACCTCCGACCTGTCTACCTGCCTGCTTACCAACCCAATACCTCCCTGCACCTCGGGACCTCGCCAGCCTGACACTTACCACATTTACCTGATTAATAGCCTGGACGATAAACATTTGATCTACTTACCTGTTGTGTGCTGCTGTGCTTTTGGGTCCCAAGTAAAACTGTGACACGTGGATATATAAATACATATATTTCAAACTTAACTCTGGAGAACCCAAGAACCCTTTTCTTAAAATTATGAACAATGCATTAAATTACTGCTATAAGTTCACTGAACACTGAAATATCCACTTTTTTCAAGTTTAACAGCCAAATTTGACCCATCACAGTGGCTAATTTATCCAAAAAGAATATAAAACATACTTCTAGACATTCTGCAAGCTATTACTAAAAAAGATTAAAAACAAAAAACACGATTTAACCAACCGCTGGTTTGCTGAGAAGACGATTTTGTTTGGATAGTTTTCCAGCTCAACAAAACAGCATGTGGTCAGCCATCTTGTCACTACCACTCTGGCTCATTTCAGTTCAATATTTGTTAAAAAGAGTGTCATTTTATCCATATTATCTGTGTAGTTTTAAATAGTTTCCTTTCGTTCCTAGTTTAGGGTTTCACTCTCTTTTTCATTATTCGGACTTTCCAGCTCAGCACCATCTTGACCAATCCGTGATCATCCCTCCTCACTCCTCAACCAATCACAAGTCACCAGCGGAACCTTTAGTTGTCAGTTTTGCGTTCAGAACAGTCGCACCAGCCGTCTTTCCCGACTTCGTTTGGATTTTCTTCTTTTATTTCACCTAGAAGTGTCCGTGTGTCCTTGAGAAAGTCAGTTACTATCATTATTATAAGTATTTGTCGTTCGTATCACATTAATCCGGCCTTAATTAGTTCTATTTCCTTCGTTCGCGTTGCTGTTACGCAACTTGCGCCAGTGATGCATTCATGGACCAGCAGACGTTTGCATTTCACGACACTCTAGTGCTGCCGTGATGCATTCAAGGACACTGGGAAGTTTGTAATTTAGGCGAGAAAGTGCCATTGTTTCAATTTTAAGTCATTATTGCTGTGAGTGGTGTACAGTGTATTTTAATGTTTCCTGTGTTTCTATATTTGTATTTGCTTGTTGTTGTGTTTATTCTTACTATAGACTCAATGTTTTATTTGCTATAACATTCATAATATTTATTTCTGAATTTAGAAACCCTGAACATGATTATGAACAGTAAAGAGTGGTAGAGTGAACGACCTGGGGAGATGTGGATGTCAAACCCGTCCTAAACACAGTCCTTTTCCGAAGTCACAGGTTTGGTTCCTTTCCCAGCACCTCATTACAATATCCATCCACTAGGTGTCTCTATGCAGGGGCCAGAAGTGGCACTCTGGGCTTTCGAAGTTAAATTTGACATATTTTTCAGTTTGTTCATTAAATCATGTCGTATACTCATTAGTTAAACAAGGCTGATTAGGCTCAAACAGGATTTTAAATGTAAGTAAAGTATTTATTTTTACAAAAAGTCTATGGCAAGAGTAATTTTTCTTCTGGAGGCCGGACTCAAACAGCACAGAGAAAAGCGGATGTAAGTGTTTTCTGTCAAAAGATAAGCCTTATTGCTTGTTTGCTCGCTTATTGCTTGTTCTTGAGATAAAGTGCTTCACCTGCAGTTTTTGGATTGTAATGCAAATGTGTGGGATGGTCCGAGGATCAGCTCATCACAGAAACACAATCTCACCACACGATCGAAACAAACACGGCAGCTAAATGAAACGATTGAAAAAGAAATGACACAAAGTTAGGAACTGCCTCAACTTCTGCCAACTTAAGTAAAACAGACTAATGAGATGTGGGAGCAGGTATAATGTTTGACTTAGTTCTGGATCAACACAGTTTCTCACATTAATATTTAAGAAAGGCTTGTCCCGAGCTGCTAAAACTTCACAGGGAACTGACGTAAAGCTGTGGAAATAATTGCTTTTGTGATCTTAAAGGTGAAGCAGCTGTCTAATGCTTTAGTGTGGGCTCGCATAATACTGACAGAAAGAGGGAAAAAGAGCCTGTGCCCAAAAAAAAGTGCAGTTTTCTATGACGTCCAGCCGCCATGACAGTACACGCCACATGTACAGGGCCGGTTCCTGCTTTGTGGTGGTCTGTGGTAAAATGCTGTTTGGGGCCCCCTTTGTTTTACAAGTTTATCCATGTGATATCGTGAGTTTTATTCATTTATGATAGTTGAATAAAGTTAAAATGACACTGTAAATTTAAACCCACTGTTCTTTTTGTTCTGCTTTCCCCATAATCAAGGCTGTTGGACCCTTGGCTGTGATTGGAGGACTGTTTTCCAGCTTGACCAATCCCGGGGCCCACCTTCAGCCTCCTCCCCACCTACTTAAGAAAGTTTGGGACACCTGTTCAGGCCCGTGCGAGGACAGTCTCGTCATTTGTCGTCAGTGCTGACTGTTTTGTGTTTTGCTGTTGTGCATGTGCCTGGTTTTCTTTAGTGATGGTGAGATGAAGCCCCATGAAGCATCGATACTTTCAGCCAACTGTGCCACATGTACCGACACTTCATAAGGATTCATTTACTCTATAACGCCATCAAGAGGTCAATAAAATGTACTACAATTTCCTCCTCAGTGCCATCTATTGAACAAATGTACAAAACCAGTGATGGGACGACAGTGAAACACATTAGAAATAGAAATGTACTTGTGTGACTTGTAGTAGTGCTGCTAATTAAATAAACAGAATTAAACCTCAATATTTTTCATTAGTTTTTATTTTTTTTAAAAGTAGTTTCTCTAAAGACTCAGCACTAAGGCGGTTCTGCTTTTTTGTGAGGATTTCTCCTGCTTTGGAAAAAAAAAAAAGTCCTCTCACAGATGAAGCTGGAGTCACAGGTTCATGAGGCCAGTGTGAAACATTTGGAAACTTATTTCTTTTCTTTCTCCGTCCTGCAGTGGCTCCTCCCTCATTTTATAATTACTATATAAGACAAACCTTGTTGGGAGTGATCGAGTCAAAGTTCTCCCAAACAGAGGAAAACTTTCTTTTTGTCACTGGTTCCATCATTTAAACACTCGCAGATAAAAACCAAACACAAGACGTGAGTCGACTCCATTGTGTTTCTCTGTGTCTTATATTTCAAATGACACACGGTTCACACCAAACCAGCAAAACACGTCTGAATCAGTCACATGGTACAGTGCTTCAGGAAGGTTCGAACGTCATCGGTCACATGATCAAACCACGCTCCGAACCACACTTCACCTGGATTTTTACTGATTACTTGACACACACTTCGAAGCCTCGACACAGACGTAACATCACTAGTTTTGTTATTCACCTTTATCCACTAACGTCATTTGGGTTGTGTTATTTTGCATGGATCTTGACATCAAATCAGTTCTATAGGGACAGAGACCGTTTTAAACCTTCCAGAGAATCGATGTTGACTTGTTGGTCACATGAACATAGAACATTTTAGACAAATTAACCAACTTTATGTCATATTTTATCTCCAAATTCTCCATTGAAATGAATGGGATTCCCGCTTAACCAGAAGTGCCACCACAAAGAAAGCATTTACGGTCAAAGTGGGCGGGGCTGAATAAAGTCTATAGCCAGAACCAGCTCAATCATGCATCTCCGAATATATGTTAACCCGGCGCTCTGCTCAGGACAATAATGCACATTAAAACGCACCTTCATTGTGACAAATGCCCATTGTACCGTCCCACACAGAGCTGCAGAGTATAAAGCACATCTCTCCTCCACATGTTTTTTTCTTCATTCACAAACAGCTACTAAATAATCCAGGACTGAGCAGAAAACGCCAGAGCAGCGTTTCCTGTGTTTATCCCTGAAGGACCGGACAGCCTTTTCTCTGCTTTGAAAACGTCCAGCTCATAAGTCACGGCACAACGTGGGATTTTTCCAACTCCAAAGTTACAGATGATATAAAAAATGGTATGCTAACATTTTTGTGAGGATTTATAATAGATTTAAAATATCCTGCAGTATTTAAAGGTGATACATTTGCTATTTTATTGCTTTGACTAGAGCGTCCTGTTTTAATGTAGTTTGCACCATGTAGTGATCTACTTTTGTCTCATTTTGAAGCATTGAACATTTTTCGTTGGATGTGCTTTGAAAGTGGGGCAAAAATCTTTGAAGGAGCTATGGGTGAGCACTGATCATTCTAGGGAAGGCTCGGGCCCCTTTAAAGCCCCGCACCCCAACTGTGTTAAGTAAAAGTACAGATATCGGAGAAGAAAAATACTCAAGTAAAAGGTATCACATGAAAAATCTTAGTAAATGTATTGAAGTACCTCTTTAAAGTTTAGTTTTTTGTCATGTTTTTTTATGTTTATATGTAATTTTATCTTGTTCAGTGACCTTGGGTGTTTTGAAAGGTGCTTATAAATAAAGTAAAGTAAAAGTATTTCACACAGATTTTGAGATTAAATAAAGATTTGGGCTGAATTTTGTTCAAGACTTTTTTTTTTTTTTTTATTCTAGCGGTTTACTTGTATATTTTTGCTTAAATTATTTTTTTAGTTTGGTTAAAAAAATAATCCACCATAAAATTTAGTGAATAAGTAGTTAGTTGTAGTTAAATACAGTTTACTAGTTTTACATCGTTACATTCCACCACTGAGTAAGAGCAAATAATAACATCTTAACCAGAAAAATGTAAAAGAATGACCAAAAAAATCTCAAGAATAGGAGCACTGACCTGTCATTTTCTTGTGTTTTTTTTATTTTTTTATTTTTTTACTTGGCACACCAGCCACTTATGCTTGTTCAAGGTTGTCAAGGAAAATGGAGAAAGTGTCCAAACACATGAATAAGTGTTGGGTTGTACTGCTGGATGACATTATGTTAACAATGAACTCTCTAAGCCCAGATACAAAACCTTGAATAGTAGAAAATGCTAAAGATATAACGAGACCCAAGCCGGACGTGACAAACAGGGGACCTTTCGCTGTCCCGTGTGAGCCCAGCCCCCTCAGCTCCTGTGGACATGGTTATAAACGGTATTTGCGTGTATTGGCATGACAGTTACTTAGCATTTATGAAATATTGATGTTGACATTTCACTCTGTCTTGCTGTAGCTGACTAAAATGCATGTTTTTGCCAAGTAGCAGTGATTACGCTGTACAATTACTCTCAAGTGACAAGGCAGAGTCCTCCTCCACAGCCTATCACGGCACGTATCACCGGCAGAACATGTAACGCAGCATTGTTGATGTAATCTGTTCTTCTTATGTGGTATTAACCTATGTTGTCATTCATTTATATCCAGCTATGTACTTCTACTTGAAAAAACAGTTCATTTTAAAGGGCCCGTATCCCGCTGTTCTAATGTCCTCTAATCCTGCATAATCCTGCATATTTTGGTTGTTTTCTTCTCTCAAACTGAAAACACTCCACACCTGCTCCACCTTGTGATGATCATGTGGTAATACAGGAAGTGCTCCACTGTGTTTTTAAACTCCATACACCTTCCTTAGAGTCATTTGGATAATTTCAGCCCTAGAATTGCCACTTATCTCTACAGAACTAAAAGTAAAAGATGGTGCTAACGTGGAAACTAACACTACATGACATCATAAGGTGGATCAGAGCATTTTGAGCTTTGGAAATGTATGAATTAAGGAGTATGAATGAAGGATTTCTCAAACGTGTGAATGAAACAAAAGACAACTCCATTTATGTTTTTTGAGGAGGTAACATGGCTTAAAGCTCACAAGAGTCCCAGTTTGCAGCAATCCAGAGTTATTCCATTCATCCATTGATTTTCTTCCACTTATCCAGGGCCGGGTCGTGGGGGCAGCAGTCTAAGCAGTGACTCCCAGGCTTCCCTCACCCCAGACACGTCCTCCAGCTGCTCTGGTGGGTCTTCAAGGTGTTCCCAGACCAGCCGAGAGACATACTTCCTCCACAGTGTCCTGAGTCTTTCCCTGGAGTCTCCTCCTGGTGGGACATGCCCGGAACACCTCCCTAGGCTGTCCCCAGGAGGCATCCGGAGCAGACGCCTGAGCCACCTCAGCTGCTCCTCCCGACGTGTGGGAGCAGCGTCTCTACTTCGAGCTCCACAGAGTGTCTAAGGGAGCACCCAGCCACCCAGCCAGTATCTGCGATCTATTCCATTACTAATTATTCACTGCGATGAGTTTATAAGCACTTTTTTACGATTTTCACTCTAATGCTGAGAAAAACTAGCATGCTAACAGCACACCAGCACCACTTCCGGGTGATAAAACACTTTACAATTAGATTTCAAGGAGCCGTTTTTGCAGTATAGCCTATGTGTATTCGAGTGATACATGAAAAACATCGTCCCCAAAATCATGCACATTACACAGGACGATTGAATCTACAAACTCGACCCCCACCATGTGTCGTCTGTGTGAGCGAAATAGACTCTCGGGAATAACCATCTTGCCTAACTATACGGCCAACAGTTAATAAACATAAAGCCACGCCATCAAAGTGTTTAAAAAGTTCGTGATTTTTACTAATTTCTGTGAGTTTTCTCTCAGTTTAGTGAGAAGAACCGAGCCGAAGAACCAAAACAATTATAATTCATAAATAGCTGCCAGTATCACATTTCTCTACTTGAAAATTTTAGTAAACACCATCTGGGTTCCACATATTCAGCAAAACCTAGTGAAATAATGTGTTATTATGACTCCCAGTTATACCAAAAATGACCAGCTAATATTTCACTGCAAAACATGGGATTAGTCGAAGAAACATGGACTAGACATTCATTTTGTAGAATAAACTGAAGAAGACATGACACAGGAGACATGGACCTCCAAGATATTATTGTGATAGTGTCCATTCCAGTCTAGTACAGTCCAGTCTGGCTATGCTTCAGTTGTAGGGAGTATTATACCTCTGATGACGTGGGCTGAGCTGGCAGTGTGGGGCTGTTTCTTTATCAATTAATAATCTCCAAAAATAATCCTACGTGCTGCTTCTTCCTCTCGTCTGCACCGTGTGAAGGTGCTGTGGGCGGGGCCTGGTTGGAGATCCCTGATTGACGAGCTGGCAGCCAATCAGAGCAAAGAGGGGAACTTTCAAAAGGAGAGCTGAGTTCTGTTACCTCGCTCTGTCTCCTGTCACAGCTAAAGGACGTTAGCGCGGTCATTTTGGCTGGAAGATTGGTTTTAGGTGAGTGGTTACCTTCACACCGGAAATGTCAAACTCAGATTCACAATGGGCCAAAATTAAAAACTGAGACAAATTCACAGGCCAAACTCGATATTTATTGAAAAATCGACTGCACCTGATATGTAATGTTTAACCTGTTCATGTGGAAACAAACTGTAGTTTTATTTAAACACAAAATCTGGAACAAGGTTGATATTACAAAAATAAGAGAAATTTGAAATAAAAGACACATCAGTAATATTCATTTCTTATTTAAATAAATAAAAAAAAAAAAATTGTGTCTCCCTCTGTAGCCCCTCAAGTTCCTCTTCAAAGTAAATATTTTTTTCATCAGTCAAAAAATAAATAGATAAATAAATAGTTTTGTCCACTGACTATTCGACTCTTAAATTATTAACAGTCCAAACCTTGGAGTAGAAAAAGTGCAGAGAAAACATATATTCAAGCTCGATTTGCTACAATCTCATTTCTTCTACACACTGACCTCGACTGCACCAGTGCACTAGCAAAGCATTCTGGGATTTGTAGTAGTGGTGCATGCGCTTTATACTGGTCGGCTCTAATGCACATTTTATATGATCTCACAGGCCGAATATAATTACACCATGGGCCAGATTTATCCTCCGGGCCTGAGTTTGACACATGTTACTTGTTTGTGGGGTTATCAGTTGCTGTGGCTCTTGTTGTTTTATCGTATCACAGCTTTTTTAGATTTGTTAGATTAGGCTTTAGATTTTTCCTTTCGTAGCCCAGGTTATTCAGTTAGGCTGTTCTGTTATACTTTGAGTCTGTTCTGTTGGCCCCTGGCTCACGCCTCCTGCTGCCACTTTATGTAAAAATCCTTGAATGTTTTGGCTCTGGAATAAAATGGCCAAATATCCATTTTGACTCCTTGGGTCTTTATGATTGTTTTATATTACAGTATTTTCCGGATTATAAGTCGCTCTGGAGTAACAGCAAAAAAAATAGGAAAAAAAAAAATATAAATCGCAGTGGACTATAAGTCACATTTTTGGGAAATTTATTTTGCAAAATCCAAAACCAAGAACAGACATTTTATCTTTAAAGGCAAATTATAATAATAACAATAAAATAAAGAACAACAGGCTGAATTTATATTTATTCAGTTACATCAGACATGTCAAACTCAGGCCCGCGGGCCAAATTTGGCCCTCGATATAAATACAATTGGCCCAAGAGATTATATGAAATATGTATTAGAGCTGCCCGTCGGACATGAGTATAGAGCATGCACCTCTAATACTACAAATCCCAGAATGCTTTGCAAATGTGTTGGCGCCGGCCCCATCACTTCTATTGACACTTATTAGCATCTGCTCCTGTCGCCTCACTCAAATTGAATCCACCCCTTCTGAAAAACATGCAGATCTTGTTGAAATTTTTCAATAAATATTTAGTTTGGCCTAAGACTTAGTCACAGTTTTTAATTTTGGCCTCTGTGAATTTGAGTTTGACACCCCTGAGCTGCGTGAAGCACAGACAGAGCTCAACACGTGTCTGGTCTGTGAACGTAACATATTAACAGTTACTCAGATACATAAAGCACAAAAAACAAGCTAACAGGTTTACTCTGGATCTCACTCCAAATCACTAAATCCGTTGAATTCTTCATCCTCGGTGTCGCTTCTGAACGACTCCACCAACTTAATAATTTCACATATAAATCGTATCTGAGGATAAGTCTCACCCCCGACCAAACTATGAAAGAAAATGCGACTTATACACCAGAAAATACAGTAGTTATGTCTGTTACTAAATAAGGGACATTCCACATTTAAATAATCGTATCATTTCCTGACCTGTTCTCCAGCCTCCTCACAGTTGGTCCATCTGAGAGTTTATTTAGTGGCTTCATCGCTGTTTGTCTAAACCTTCTGCTGACCTTCTGTGTCTCTGTAAACATGAGCGAGTCCTCCTCTCTATCTCCATCTCTCTTCCTCTCTCTATCCCTCTCACCCTCTCCCGCCCGCTCAGCCGAACCACAAATTACACTGAGTTCATTAGGAGGCGCGCTCAGATGGGACTGCGGTAATTAAAAGTTTCAGACTTTAAAGACACAACTCCTTAAAAGAAAGAGCCGGGGATTCTGTCAGTGTCAACAACGCAAATGCAAACACCGTCCTACATGTACACACAGAACTAAAGCGAGCACATCACCCGACACGCCAGTACTCTTCAGCGGGAGAGCGTTCACCCTCATCAGGTCGCTGGTTAGAGCCCAAAATGTGCAGAATTTAATGATTATTTTTCTTATTTGCTTTCCCAGGGCTCAAAATTCTTCAAACTGATCACTTTACATGTGCATGGCCAAGGACATAGCTAACATGCTAGCTGCCGTGTTCATGAGAGCGCTTCCGGCTCCATCAACTTTGGCTCCAATTCACTTTCTATAGAAAAACTGCACCCCTCTGCTGCTCTCAAACTCGTCATTCTGGTCTTAAAATGTTCGTTTTAACCCGCTCTACGTGATCCTGGTGTTTTTATCTCAGTATTGTCTCTGTAACTCAAGATGTGATCAGACGAATCAGCCGCCTTCTTTCTCCAAATTCACTTCCGCTAGCGTTAGCAACAGGTTTGATTGACAGCGTTGGAAGGGGTGTTACCTTCAACAGCCTCGCTCCTGATTGGCTCTTTGGTTGCTATGATACTCGTGGTCGGATTTACAAATAATGAGCTCCAAATTCGCCGCTACATCCGCTCTAGCCTCGATGCGTTTCAATCGACTGGAGCTGAACGCTGTGGGCGACGTCACACACACTTAGTCCACTTCTTTACACCGTCTGTGGTGTGAAGAGGAGTTTCCAAAGCAAAACTAATGTAACATGCAACTGTCAGTTTGAGTTACTGCGTAGGGATCGTACAACTGTATTGATGGAGGAGTATGTCACTTTTCTGTCAGCGTCTGCCACTTGCCTGTGTCCATGGAGGTGTTATTACTTTGCCTGGAAAGTTCCTCTATATGGCATTAGACAAAGGAGACACACAAGTAGCTAATATTTAAATAAGTTTGTGCACATTAGGGATGAAAATGATTTGAATGATCAGTAGAACATAGTGTGTGTGCAGAGCCTTGGTGGAGGGTGGGAGGGGTTTTGTTTGGCTGTAAGTTGTTTTTAGGATAGTTTTTGAACTGTCATAATGTGGGGTGTGAGGTGGACCAAAGATGCGGGACTCGGGGCAAGTTTAAGGGTGTTTATTGACAGAACAAGACACAAGACAAGTGACGGGAGAACATACGAGGAGCTGGGTGCAGGGGTGCAGGTCAGGGTCCAGAGGTGCAGGGAACAACGAGACAAGAATACAGCCGGTACCGGGAGACAGGGTCGGAGAACACAGGCAGGACACAGGCAGGACGCACAGCAGAGACACGAGGACCAACAGTGATGCAAACAGCACGACGACAAACAGAGTGAAGACACACAGAGATGTGAGCAGCCGACCTGGCCAAGAGAGCTGGGTCCTGGCTCCTTTTATCCTCCTGCAGGTGTGTTGATTACGCTGACGGGCTGCAGGTGTGTGTGGGAGGAGCCAGGGCTCCGCCCAGCTCTGGAGTCAGGCAGGTGAAGGAGGGGGAGAGGAGACACAGGAGGCAGGAGCCTATAGGAGTTTATAAAGCTGTAGAGGTCAGAGTGGAGTTTTGCCACGATGCTAAAGATAACAGTGCACTTCCTGATTATAGGACAATAAAACACTTTCTTATTAGATGCAGACAGCACACAGCGCACACATTTTGACCCTGGAGAACCCATGACGTCAAATTTAGCCGCAGTTAATTGCTACTACCCAAAATGAAGAAACACGCACTCCGCTCCCTGCTCCGGTACCGCCTCCACGTCTTTGTCCCTGCACTTCACGTCACGCCCTGGACCTGGCCCTCACTCTTGTATATAAACACTGTAAACCTTCCCAAGTTCTGCATTTTTTGGTCCCCCCAGCCCAAACATTATGACACAAACAAACAAAAAAAGTCAAATTTCAATTATAAAAATTCATACAGCCCAGAGTGCCACTTCTGGCCCCTGTATAGACACACCTAGTGGATGAATACTGAACTAAAATGAGGCAGAGTGGTAGTGACAAGATGGCCGACCTACCCAAACAAAATCATCTTCTCAGTAAACCAGTGGTTGGTAAAATTGTGTGGGTTTTTTTTTGTTAATATTTTTAGTAATAGCTTGCAGATCGTCTAGAAGTACGTTTTATATTCTTTTTGGATAAATTAGCGAGCCCAATGGGTCAAATTTGGCCCTGATCCTAAATTAGGGAATAAAGGGTTCACATTGAAAAAAGTGGATATCTCAGTGTTCAGTGAACTTACACCAGTAATTTAATGCAATGTTCATAATTTTCCAAAGAAGAAAATGGTTCTTGGTTTCTCCAGGGTTAAGAGCTGCTTATACACTTTATCTGGACTGGGGCAAATGAAGATATTGTTCATGTTACAGGACTCAGAATATTGCAGTATTTTCCACAACTGCATTCCTTCCTTTCCTTTCACTTCATCTGAGGAAGCTGTTCTCCTCCTCTTATTCCAAATCCGTCCAAGCCAAAGTTAGTCCTGCTTCATCCTCTTTATAGTTTCCATCAACAGAGAAAAAGTGAATGTGGTGAGGAGCAGTTTTGAGTCAGAAGACAAAGATCCAGAACATGACGGAGTAAATGTGTCAACAGGACGCTTTATGAAGGTGACGTTTAGCCAGATATTTCACTTCAACGATGGTTTGTGATTTAAAGGGCCCGTGTTACTGTTCATGACAAACAGACCAAGACAAAACTACCACGTCATGACATCACAAGGTGGAACAGAGCATTTTGAGCTTTGGAGATGTTACAGGCTAATAATAAACACGTGTGAATGAAACAATACAACACTCCAGGTCTGTTTTTGAGGAGGTAACAGCATTAGAACAAGACTTAAAGCTCACAAGAGTCAGTTTGTGTGATATCAGACCTTTAAGTCGAGTTGGAACTGTATCGTAGTTACACTAAAGAATTATTGTAACTTTTAGAAACTTTTTGGAGGCAGCGTGTCACCTGCAGGCAGTGGTGCAATATAATCTAAAGTAAAAGCAGTAAAGCGCTGTACCTGAGTGCAAATTTTAAGTATCTGTATTTAAGTACATTTTAAAGTGGATACGTTTTATTTTTACTTCACTACATTCGAGAGCAGTATCGGTACTTTCTACTCCACTACATTTTCGAACAGGACTGAAAAGTAAAGTATTTTTTATTATAGTTTGAGACTTGCCGAAAAGGCTGAGGGTTTATTTTTAACTCATTTGTAATTTGAGCAACCGCAAATACAGTATACAAATAAAAGCTGTGAAAAATGATCGATTTAATTGTTTCTGATGAACAAAACTCATCATAAATCTTTATCAAAATCACTGCATTTAAATCCCCCAAATCTGCACAAAGTACTTTTATTTTTTACTCTAAGTTTTACCATAGCAGATTTTTTTTCATGTGATACGTTTACGTGAGTATTTTTTTGCTCCAGTATCTACTTTTACTTAACAAAACTGAGTACTTCTTCCACCACTGGCTGCAGTAAACCATGGAAATAAGGTAAAGTGGAGATTCAGCTCCGCTCACAGTAAAGATGCATGTTTTTTGACATTTTTAATTGCAATAAAATTTCCAAAATGTGTTTATTTTAGCGTATTTTTGGCTGAAATGTTTTGTAGCGGGGCTTTAAGTAGTATGTATGTTCTTGACTAATAACTGAAACTGCCCAAGACTGAGAAACACATCATTACATCAAGATAGTGGTTCTCAAACTGCGGTATGAGTACTACAGGTGGTAGTTCTTTCTCAATACTGTTAAGGACTTTTAAAAACTTTTTCTTGGTCAAGTCTTAGTTTAATCCTGGAATAATCCTGGTTAAGATCTGGTAGTACTCAGACGGACGAATATTTGTCTAATTGGTGTGAAAAGCGCGAAAACCACTGATCTAGACCCTCCACCAAGGCATCGATCGTACCTCGCTTTGGTAAAGATAACGCCCAGACCTGCGCTTTGGACTTGCGGCTGAAACTGACCTCTCGTGGCTGGAGACGCTGGGAAGTACGTACGACCCCATCTCGCAATTGCACTGATCATATAAAGTAATGGACTTTTTCCCTTCGGGTTAATATCTCTTCATGACATCATCTCCTTTCTTATTCCAGCGACTTGTCAAAGTGAAAAACGACCCAGAGCTTGAGAGTCATTATGAAAGTATAAGAAAGAAACCATTTTGCTGTGACAACTTTGCCAAAACTTGAGAAATGAAAGTGAGTGTAGGAGGATGTTCTAATCTCCTTCCTTTGTGATATCTTTGGTTAAACAGACGTGAATGTGACTGTGCAGGTGCCTGGCGGGTTATTGAGCTACTTAATTTTCCATATGGGAGTTATGGCGATGGTTAAGTCGTCCGTGTTGGTTTTACCGAGGAGAGGAAGAGGCTTTGAAGGGACGGTTTTGTTTTTGTGGGCTGGAGAATACTGTATAAGCCGGTCTAATGGGGAGATAACATTGTGAGCCAGAAGTAATTTGGGTAATTAGACGCAGCCAGTAACTTTATACGAAGTGGAGATGCGACTGTAAGGATTATGTAACTGTGGGGTTGAAAGGAGAGTACTGTCAAAACACCGCGTTATGAGGTAAGGTAAATGATGCTTTGCAAATATGAAATGTCAAAAGAGGAAATTATTTAAAAAGTTTGCTTTCCTAAGCTCAGACAAGAAGCCGCAAGCTCAGATTTTAAACAAACTCGATCCAAAACTGCGCAGCGTTCACATCATCAAAGGTGAACCGTGTTTTTGTAACCCCTCAGTCGTCCAGGTAAACGCTCTGTTCCACCTTGTGATGTCATGTGGTAATACAGGAAGTGCTCCGTACAGCTTCACTAGAATCATTTGGGTCATTTCAGGCTTGGAATAGCTGATCTCTACTGAACTAAAGGTTAAAGGTAGCTGTTAAACCTATAGCGTTGGATGCTATCGCCGCCGATAGACCTGCGTTTGTGGACTTTCCATTACCATAACTTAATAACCAATTGTGTAAATTCAAACGGCGTCTCAAAGCGGAGACGTGGGGCTCTTTAAATATGTGACTGTCATTATGGCAGTCTGCTCACGTTGTCCCTCGAAGACGACCAATCAGAGCAGGTGCTGCCGGGATTCTTCCAGTCAGTTATTTGTTGCATCAAAGGAAAAATAAGGATGGATGTGTGAAATAGAGGAAGTTGTGTGAAAAAAGGCAAAAGTACAAGCTGATACTTTCTTTAACATGATTTTTATGGCTAAAAAAAGAAGTCTTGGGCGAGATATAACCTCCAAAAGGGACGTAATTATATTAAAATAGGTAAGAGTAAACCTTATTCAAAGTTTTTCTGCTGTGTTTAACTAATGCATTTGGAAAACTATTTGCACAATGAGCCGTGTATATTCATGTTTTGCCAGATTTTACCCATTGTGGCCTGTGTGTCAAAAAGTTTGCCCACCCCTGGTCTATAATGTGCTCAGTCCTTAAAGGGTTAACTTGAAAACTACCACTGCATGACATCACAAGGTGGAACAGAGCGTTTTTAGGTTTGGAGAAGTAGACAGAATAATAAAGAGCTACTCGAACATGTGTGAATGAAACAAAACACAACTCCAGGTATGATTTCGAGGAGGTAACAGCATTAGAACACGACTTAAAGCTCACAATAGTCTAAAGGTGAACCATGTAACTTTTCTGATGGAGGATTCTACACCTGCTTTTCTCCATGGAGACGTAACACAAGCTCACGTATCTTCTCATGGTTTAAACATCAGGCTATTTACCGTCGATGTTTTGGCCTTTCTTAAGTCGTCCTTGTAAAATTTATGCTTGACGTTGTAAATTATATTATATTTCTGCCCTTCGA
This sequence comes from Periophthalmus modestus, assembly GCA_019594935.1. Classification (NCBI taxonomy): domain Eukaryota; kingdom Metazoa; phylum Chordata; class Actinopteri; order Gobiiformes; family Gobiidae; genus Periophthalmus; species Periophthalmus modestus. The sequence goes on from JAIEZT010001243.1 coordinate 5,723,904, forward strand.
CTATAAACTTTTCGCCGTGTCCATCATGCGGTTGTTTTGAAAGAAAGGGCACTGAGAGTTTTATTTCAATGCTTCGTGCTCTTCGCTGTGTTTCCGCTGTTGATGCTGAAAGATTAGAGCTCCAGCCTAATTTGAGTGGAGCGTAGCGTAAGTGCACCCCACGGAGTCACATATCACTGGGCTGATGCTGTGCTTACATGCTGTTACTGCTTTTGTCTAAATTGGGGCTAAGAATTCATACTTTTTGAGGGTTTTTAAAAAATTATGGTTCGGATTTACGCCGAAAAAGTTGAATAAATCATTTCTGTGCCTCATTACCGATGCAAACTAACTACTAAAGCGTTTCACTCTGGTGTTTATTTATTTCAGCTCATATTTTTTTAACAGTATTTTAGATTTGGACTAGTTTTGAGGTTTAAATCTGCTCTTGGGTTGTTGTGTCAGTCGCATAAATTAGTTTCAGTGTTTATAGCCTGTATTTACTTTAGCGCAGTGACGTGCAGACAGGGGAGGTCAACCTTCATCACAGAGAAAAAATAAATGAAATGGTTATATTTATCCAATGATTTGTACTATAAAGTGATTTTCTATTTTTTTTTTATTCAAAATCGCTGAATTTTTACATTTACTGTTGAAATAATGAGACGTGTGGAGAGGCACCGTCGCTCGTGCCTCACGGTCTGACTGTTCTGTAGCTCAGCTGCTTTAAGGCTGTGAAAAGATGCTGAGTGAGGCACGCAGTTCCCCTGCCTCGTGTTAGGGGGCGCGCGTGAGCCCAGGGATTCTTGTAACTCCAGGGGTAGCAGAATAATGACAGCAAACTACAATTTTGAGTTAGCAAATCAAGTTTAACAATCCGTTCACTTTTTTCTCTAAGTCTGGCCCTACTTTTTAAATGGAGGAAGATACATATTCAAGCTCAAGCAGTTTTCTAAACTGGACTTTTGGTTGAAGCAGGAGGTTAGAATTAAAGAAAGACCAGTGTTAAAGGAGCTAAATGGTTTGCTCCAGACGACGGGACGAAAGACTCGCTCTTTTCAAACAGAGACGTATGAAATGGTAAGAAATTTAAACCAGGTGCTCCTCCATTTAAAGGAACTGTCCCCTAATTGCAAAATGACCCCACTTCTGCTTGTATAATGGCCCAGTCCTCTCCAGCCCTCTCATTGAGAAAGGTCCACTGGCATAAAGCCCGATCATAACATCCGCTGCTCACAACCCAATTACCGAGTCCTGGATGGTGCCTCCAATCGTTAGCGCTGCTTTCCCCTGATAGCCGCTATAAAATACTCCATGTTTTTTTGCATTGGCCTGGGACAGCACCACCTTGGCAGGGTTACATAGCTGATTAATCTAGCGCTCGCACCTTGTGTTCTAGCTGTCACCGTGGTTAATGTGTTTTGGTTATCGTGGCTACAGTAACTCATCGCTTTTATAACTGATGAGAGTATCCATAGAATCGCAGAAGGCAGAGAGGATGATCAAGAGATAGAGTAAAGACCCGGGAAGCAGTTCATCATGTGGAAGGTTAGAAGGGCTGTGTTTCATGGATCAGTCATGTCACCTTCAAAGACAAGCTCATGTTGTGGGAAAAACAAAGATGGTTGTCTTGGCCTCGTTTTGCCCGTTTGAAAAATGCGTTTGGTTCATTTGAGCCATCGTTCACCAGTGATGTTTGTGTAAAGTGTCACGATCCCAGGACCTTTCTTCAGATGATGAGCAAGAATCACGACCAAGAGTACTTATCAGGGTGACCGCTCTGTTTCTGTCGTAGGTCCATGTATTTCTACACGTCCCTCTGAAAAGCGATCAGAAGAATCTTTGAGGCTGATTGGGCGAAGCGTCACAGCAACAGAACGAGCCGTGAACATCAAACTTTTGAATTTTTTATTTATTTATTTGAGTATGTTCATAAAGCATGTCAGTACAAGTCCATTACAATGCATAAAATAAAATATCATCCAAAAAAACACCATTGAACATTCTCAAAAGGGATGTGGGAAGAAGTGTACTTTAGTTCCATTCAGCTGAGAGAAAAGCGCAGAAATCTTTCCCATCCACAAATGCAGAACGTGCCTCTCTCTGTGTGGTTTTCAAAAACATTCTTCTGCAAAATGGGCTGAATACACTGAGCAGCAGCACCATATTTGTTCTGGTTTGTTTGGGCGTTTCATATCTGGCTTCTGTCCAAACCACAGTGTTGTCGTGTCATTGCGCCCGGTGGCCCAGGCCCAGGAGCCCGTCTACAATCGAGATGGATGTCTAGATAGTTTCATAACTCAAAATATTACCCGAATTAATCTTGCTGCTTAAGGTAAGAGCTAGAGGAGAGGAATCCCATTCAGCCTCGGGAAGATATGGATAAAAAAAATCTAAATAACAGAAAGTAAATCTATTCAGAATCTCATTTTATTATTTAGCCAACTGTGAGGTCACTTCACCCGACTCTCTAAAAGCTGGAAAACCCTGATCTCATTGCTCATTATCTGCTGATGTTTCACTTTCTGGAAACTCAAAGACGCTTCTATATCCTTTTAATCCTTCGTAAAATGTCCTTATATGCTGATAAATACAATTCATTATTATTCAGCTCAGTTTGCGCGTGGTTCAGGGCTTGTTCTTGATGCTAATGTGTAAAACTGATGAGAGAGATGGAGAGTTGATTCAGTTTAGTTCAGTAGATTCAGAAAAACTGAGTGAAGTTTATTGTCAGGGCACTGGAGTGGATCCTTGTCTAAGTCAGTCCATCAGTGGCCGAATATGGAGCGTGGTTCAGTTCGTCTTTAGTATTGGATTAATTGAGTGATTCAGAAACTGTTTTTATGGACTGTACAAATATTATAGCTTTAGTTTAATTAACCGTCTCAGTCTTGGTTTGGCCATTAAGAACTGATTTTGTGTGTTGTTTTATGGGATCTTACTGTATGTGCTCTATGTACTTGAGGAGAAAAGTCTGAGAAACAATACTAGTTAAAGGTGGACACTAGATTAAAAAAAAAAAAACCCTCCATTATCACCACTGAAACATCTTAAGTAAATATAAAATGTTCAGTTTAAATCATTTAATTTTGTATTCAAATCTAAGAAAATTATTCTAAATTATTAATAATGCAGCTCCACTACATTAAAAAAATGTACTATCCTTTTTTCCGAACAAACTCCCTGATCCACTCGTCCCAAAATTGCGTAGTTCCATAAAGATCCTCGGCCTTTGCTCAGTCGGCTTTTTCTTTTCAAACCATCAGGCAGTGAATCAGCTCCAGACTCTGAAAGTGTCTGTGGATTGTTTGAATAGTTTTACCAGAAATTTGAAAAAGTACATTTTAAATAATCAAATGTGTCACATGAGTCGAGTTAATTGGTGCTGCTCTGTCTCTGTATAAACCTGCACAGAATGATTTTTATATTAGTCTGGACTGAACAGACTGTATTGGACATGGGACATTTTTTATTGTATTTAACTGTTATAGTTTATGACAAACTGTTAGTCGTTTATTGTAATTGTCAATTGAAATGTGTTTTTAATGTGTGTTCACCTGCAGACGGAAAGTAGCAGGAGCTAAATCTGGTACAAATCATCTTTTCTTTGTAAGATTCATGAATTTGTGCATGGTCCCTGTCAAATAAAGAAGAAAGAAAGAAAGAAAGACTATGTAACTTTTCTGATGGACGGTCCGCCGCTTTATTGTCTCCATGTTATAGAATTGGCTGGGATGTTCCACAGTATGGCATTACACTTATCTATCTCAAGCAAGTGACCTTATCATGGCCATTATTTCACATGTAAAGGAACAAAGCCAACAACTGCTTTTCATGGAGATGTCACTGGGGCTTTGTCTTCCACATGATGAGATGTCTTGCTCAAGGACACAATGCCAGCATGTACTTTTACTTATATAATCGTGTATGTGTGGGTTTTTAGTGTTCACTTATTGCATTTCAAAGCCAATCGCTAAAGTGCCACTTGGAGTTCAAATTTTGGGAAAGACTGGTCTATAACTCATGATAAACCATTGACATCCGAGTCACTCTACGATGTTACGGTTTATGTTCGCTATTTATTTGTCTCTAAAGCAGATGTGGAGCCAGCTGTTTGGAGAACCTCCCAAGTCTTCAAATGAAACGAGAAACAAAGAGTAGAGAAGAGCTAGATCTGACAGAACAGGTGGTGAGCGAGGAAACCCAAACCCAGGCCACTCCGGGGACAGAGGAACAAAGACACGATGCAGATACAGACCCATCAGAGGAGACGCCGTGGAGACGCCGTGGAGCCTGTGGTCGGCCGTTTTTAATTAACGACACAACAGGGAAGAAATATGTGACAGGAGGGCGTTTTACAAGCTTTGCAAAAGTGACACTGGTTTCCTAAAGGTGCAAAAGAAAAGTTCAAGCATATCTGTGGATTGTGGAAGAAGAAATTTTAAGTATAAAGAATATAAAGAACATGGTCTTAAACTTTTTATGTTGAGGAATTTCGTATTTGAGCTTTGTTATGTCACATTTACCTCGAAGAAGCTGATCCCGATGTCTTTTTTTAATCTTTGCATTATCCGAACATCCTAATTATTCACCGCGATGAGTTTATAAGATCTTTTCACAACTTTCAGAGACCAGAGCTGAGTTTTGCCGTCATGGTCATGCTAATAACAACTGGTATGCTAACTGTACTCTGTATCTAAAGCATTTTAATATCAGAGAATCAGACAGTAAAAAGAGGGCTAAATTCTCAAGAGATGCTTATACAATATATCTGTACTGGGGTAAGACACATTTTGGTCAAATACATGTGCAGAACTTTTATTCTGGATCATTGGATCTAGTTTAAGTCTGGTGTCCTTGTAGTTTATTTTATTTTATTCATATCTTAGCCATGCATACTTCAGTCAATTGTTATAGTCCTTCTGTATAGTGTAAAAACATACTACAAACATAAGCCTCGTTTCCTAAAGTGAACTGTTTCTCTCCATCTGAGGGGTCCGAAGCAGACCCTGGAGGATACTAACTCCCAGAGAGGGCCAGTGTAGTACAGATCACTTCAGCTAAGGCGTCGCTACACAAGAATAAGCATTTTCAGTGAAGGCCACTTTATATGTTGAGTCGTTATGCGTCGCAAAGCAAAGCACAAATGCAACAGCTGTTTTCCTGTTTAACTCCTGTATAAAAATCAAAAATGTCATACACTGCTTGGCCAAAAAAAAAGTCACCACCTGGGTTTAACTAAGCAAATAGGTCCGAGCCTCCTCCAGATGATCAGGTCTAGGTTCAGCCACAGTCTGTGCTCAAAGAATGAGGTCAGCTGACACCTGAATAAACTGAATGACCAGATTATTCCATCAGTGGATTTTTTTCTCATATTCCAAGATGACAATGGCAGGATTCAGGGTTCAAATAGTGACAGAGTGGTAAAAAGGTAAGGTGGCCTTAAAGGTAAAGGCGGAACAACCAAATATTAGTGTGTGACCTTTTTTTTGGTGTTTTTTTTTTTTGGCCAGGCAGAGTATTTCTAGAGCATAATGCATCTAACATGAGGTAAACCCAATTTGTTGTATAAAGAGAGGTTCAAACGCAGTGTAGAGGTGCAAAGAAGTGAAATAAATGCAGAACAAGCTGACGATAAATTCAGCCACGTCTCACAGCGCCACAAACAAAACGTCTTTTTGTCAATTGCTGAAACTAGCCATATGAGCGAGTATAATAAGTATAATTCATATATTATTTTATTATAAAGAAGACTGTTGTAATGTTTGGGTGAGGTCAGTGTCTCATGTCGCAGAGCTCTGGACCTGGAGTCGTTCTTGGGCCATGGAAACGCAATTGGGCACCAAACAGACCCACCATGTCAGTGGAAAAGAGACTATACGACATACTTTGGGACAACGGATGGAAATTAGTCTTTGGATATAATCCGATGTGGTTACATTCATGTTGTATCATGTCTGTTTATTTGCATGCATTGTCCCAATCAAATGAATAAATAAATGAATAAATAAATGAATGAATAAATGAATGAATAAATAAATAAATAAATAAATAAATAGATAAATGAATGAATAAATAAATAAATAAATAAATGAATTAATTAATATAAATCAATAAATGAATGAATGAATTAATATAAATAAATAAATGAATAAATAAATAAATAAATAAATAAATAGATAGATAAATGAATAAATAAATGAATCAATAAATGAATGAATTAATGTAAATAAATAAATGAAAGAATGAATAAATTAATGAATTAATACATGGATTAATATAAATGAATAAAATAAATAAATAAATTAATTAATACATAAATAAATACTCCAAACTATTCTTGGACCAAACCTGGACTAAACCTGGAAAAAAAACAGGAGTAGAAGAGGACCACTTAGCTTTGGTTGTTACCTTATGTGACTTATGCTTAATAAATTCCAGTTTAGCCCTGTTTTAGTTCTGTTTTTTTCAGCAAACAGCGGAAATGCCTGGTCCCCCGCTACTTACCCTTCAAATCAACCCCCCATCCACCAAAACACCCCAAAGACATTTTCTGTAGCTTCATTTATATACCACAACTCTCCCACATAAACAAGTTACCTTCTGAATAAGTAATGAGCGCCTAATTAACTCATCATTGTTTAGCACCAGGAGGGCACAAGAAATACAGTTGCGAGCCCCGTCGACACACTTAAGTACCATGGCAAAACGTCAAAACACAATTAATAAGCAGCGTATTATATAGTGTATTTGATCCGCCATAGCTCCATAAAAGGAAACAGACCTAATCATTGTGGTGATGAATCTTTTCCCATTCCCATTTATTCTGATGTGAGTTATTCCGCTGCGATTCACACTCGCCTAATTTTAGATCTCAGTGTGTGTCTGTACAAAACGCCCGTGCGAATGCTATCCAGGGTAATTATATAACCATCTGAATTCACTGTTGGAATGAAAAAAAGAAAAAGTTTTATGGATCACATCTCAAATATTAGTGCCACAAATGTATCCACACTTGATAAATTAGAAGAAGATGTGGAGGGTTTTAGTTAATAAGAAGGTGTCTGAGTTAATACACTGCATGATGTAGTTGTGTCTTTGGGCAAGGCACTTCACCCAGCCTGCATATGTTTTTGTGTGAGTGAGGGAATGGTGCTACTTTGTTTGTGTGTTTTGTTGTTTTTTGTGGGGTTTTTTTTTATGCCCCCATTGATACAGCACAAAGGGTTAAATTCTCAGTGTATTAATTAATAAATGATCATGAATATTAGTTGGTGAAGATGCCAGTGAGGTCTTGAGTCGACATTTAACCCTGGAGAAACTAAGAACCCTTTTCTTCTTTGGAAAATTATGAACATTGCGTTAAATTACTGCTATAAATTCACTGAACACTGAAATATCCACTTTTTCCATTTTAACCCTTAGGATCAGGGCCAAATTTGACCCGCTGGGCTCTCTAATTATCCAAAAAGAATATAAAATGTACTTCTAGACATTCTGCAAGCTATTACTAAAAAGATTAACAAAACAAACAAAAAAAAGAAGAGAAGATGATTTTGTTTGGGTAGTTTTCCAGCTCATGTGGTCTTCATCTTGTCACTACCACTCTGGCTTATTTTAGTTAAATATTCATCCACTAGGTGTCTCTATGCAGGGGCAGAAGTGGCACTCTGGGCTTTTTGAATTTTTTTAAAGTGAAATTTGTTTTTTTTTTTTTTTTTTTTTTTCATTTGGGTATGTAGCAACAATTAACTGCAGCCAAATTTTGACCCCGTGGTTCTCCAGGGTTAAAGCTACAATATGTTACTTTTTAGTCTAAAAATATACTAAAATATTGTTGCATGTTTTTTTTTTTTTTCATTTTGGTTGTATTTATTGCACTAGGAAAAAAAAAAAAAAAAAAAACAAACTACTCTGCAGGCTTGCTTGTCCACAAACCTGACTCTTACTTGGCCTAGAGAAGAGCCTCTTGCTGCTTGTTTCCATGGAAACATTCCTTTGGCGACAATGGGAAGGCAAAGCAAGTTTATTTAGCACATTGGTACACAAAGTAATTCAAAGTGCTTTACAGAATAAGAAAGGCATTAAAATCACAATACAACAAATCAAACTGTAAATAATCATCATAAAATTGACATTAAAAAAGAAGAAAAGTGTAGAATAAAAACCTTTCAGTCATATGCACAGACAAACAGAACCATTTAGAGCCTGGATTTAAACATTTTCTGTCTCAGTCTTAAACAGTATGTCATAAAACGTGCTTATCTCCATGGATAATGTTCCAAAATATGGCTTTAACGTTCTATTTCCATGGAAGAATGCAGGTGACGCACCACCTTCATAAAGTAATACTGTTTCTGTTACACTTTTTAAACAGCATATAAACTAAATAAAATCCATTTTCCTTTTTTTTTTCCAAATCCAAAACAACATATTGGGTGGAAGTTAATATTCCGGTGTTATGGGATAAAATTGACTTCTCCTGCTGTTTAATTTCATCGACCCATGAAACACATTGGTCCATTTAATTGCCTTCAAACAGAGGATGGACCAGAGCCAAACCAGGGCTGTGCAGCTGCCAGGAGGTGCCGTCCCAAATGGATTCTCCAAACCGGATCTTTTTAATCTTCACAATGATTAAAAACCATCAGAAGAAGAAGAAACAGACTTGTATTTTCTGGGAGGGTCACTTGGGAAATTGCTTTATTGGAAACTTTAGTGGGCAGCTCATAAATGTGTAAATAGAATTATGTTACACACCTCTGTAGCATTAAGAGAGTCTGGAGAAGCCAAAGGAACTTAATGGATTTAAATAGCCTGTATTAGATCTTAAGACATAGTGCTACTACTTTAGATCATTGCCTAATTATCCCCCAAAACTAACTCTAATTATTATTATTAATCTGGCTGAGCATTAAGGGGAATTTATTTTCATTTTAGCAAAAGTAGAGGGAGGAAGTACTGGAGATCAGCACTGAATTAAGGTTCTTTGACACTATGCAACTTTTCCAGTGAGGGGGTGCACGATCTGCTTGTTTCCATGGAGATGTTATTGCTTGGTCCGCAATGTTCCATGTTTATTTAATATAGGTGTTTTTTAATTGATCAAAAACACCTTAAAAAAAAACACTGATGGAATATGCAGTTGTCCGTCGCTATAACGCAGTTCACCTTTCATGGCGTCGCTGTTTAACAGATTTTTAACAGGCAACGACGAAGGTTTGAACTTTGAGAGTGTTTAAACAAGAGAGAAATGTCAGAAAATGTTAATGCCTGTGTGAGAAAAGTGTATAAAGTGTGTGGTGAGGGGTTTTACAGCCGCAAAACACATATAAAAGTCACTGACAGTTGGAAAAAAAATTCATAACTCTTTTGTTTCTAAATATTTTTGAGCATTTAGAGCGACCCTTCTGACATTAATCTGAGCAAATCCAGCACCGAGGAACAAACCCTCATTGTACAGTGGGACTTTGAGTCACATGGGTCAAATTCACAAACCCAGTGGTGTTACCGTCGACATTTTAATACCAGAGATGCCCCAAGTGTAAATGCCATTAAAGGAATAATAAGTGTTTTTCAAAGACAGGGGGCAGTATGTGATCTCCACAGACCTGACTAGTCCTGATTTCTTCCTGTGGGTCTATCTTAAAGAAAAAGGTGTTTGTGAATAAACCTCAGACAATAAACGACTTAAAACGTAATATCGAGGATCAAATAAGAGCCATAAGCCCGAAAATACTTTAAATGTTATGTAAAGTGTGTTGGATCAGGCTGTTCAGCTTGAAACCAAAAATGGTGGACACTTAAAAAACATGATTTTTAAACATTAGGTCATTTTTACTTCTCCTAGTTTAAGTAGTGATAAGTTCAAGTGTAAGTGAACAATTATAACCGTATATATTTCCAAAAATCTCAGAAGGTTCATTTTATCTACTGCTAAAATTTGGTGAGTATAACTTAAGAATTATAGGAGCTACTGAAGATTTAAAAGTGTCAGTGACTTTTGGGCCACACTGTACAATAATTGTAAAAGATAAAGCTACTAAACTACTTTGCGGATTTTGCCTTTTGCAGGTTATTTTTAGAACATAACCCCTGCAATAAACGAGGGACCACTGTATACTACATGAGCTGGTTTGCCTAGCCACAGATCTGACCTGTAACTTGACCTGGTGGCATTACTTGCTTGTCTTCATGGAAAAATATAAGTTTAATACCATACTGTGGAACATTCAAACCTATGAAATCTCCATGGAGACGAGCAGGTAGTAGATTCTCCAGTTACATGTCACAACTTTAAGGAAATTGCTGTAACATTTGTAGTTTCCAAGGAAGAAAAGCCAAAAAGAATAATACATGTACTCAAGATAATAGTAACATCAATGCATTTCGATAGCTGTAAATCATATTGCTGGTCTCCATGGAGATATATTTAATGCCATACTGTGAGGATACTGGGGGTTTCGCTCACGCCAGCAAAAATCCCAGACCCTAGACGATGGCTAAACATCTCATTTGTACCCCATCCTCAACAAGCGTCGGCGTAATTAACATGATGAATACTGTGATCATGGACTAATTTGTTACTTAAGCAAGTGCATTACAAATCATTAGCGCACCTGCTTTATAATGCACATGCCCTGTACCTCAGACCCTCCTCCACAACTAGGCCATTACACAACACTGTCAGCACACCTGTTGGCCTATTAATTTTTCATTCTATGGGTTCGCTGCTGATGTTGCATTTCCGCTCCCATGGATCTTTGCGTGTCCTCGATGCCGGTGCAGTGGCAACTAGCTTAATAACACCAGCTCAGCTCATGTGTCTTCCCCTCCGCACGGTACCAATGTCACACTTAATCACGGACAGGTAGCGTACAGGCCTACTTGACCGCTTCTGTCTTGCAAACTGCGGCGTATTTATGCTGGCATGTACACCGTTGCGGGGGATGCTACCTCGAGCACGCCAATGCCACGCTAGCTAGCTCTTCTGGGACTCGTTATTCAGCGGCTGCCTGGAAGTCTCCCATCGGGACGGCACGGCACGCCGGGATGTGGCTGAGTCGAGTTGACACCAGAAGCAACAGTAAACAGGTAACAAGGCACAGAAAGGTACATGACGGTAAAGAACGACAGAGAAAGAAAGAAAAGAAAGGATGCAAGGGTCTAAGTAAAGCCAAATAACCTTTCTTTTTCTTTTTAGGCAGTGCTCAATGTTTTGGTTCTAATTACAGCTTTTCTGACGAGCATTGAGATTGAGATTAGATTTGAGATGAAGGAATCAGTTCAAAATACCAATCTTAAACCCATCCAGGAGTGTTAACATTTGCAGAAGAAAGAAATGCTAAACTAATAAAAAAAAAACGTTTCAGAAAATGTTTGCAAAAGGCCTAAACTAGCTAACCTTGCACAACCTCACGAGAATCCATAGTGGCGTGCCCCCTGCTGGTGCGATGGGGTTTGACAGGTGTGTGATGCACCAATCACAGAGCAGCACTGAGGCTGGTGTGGAAAACAAAGGAGAAACGCTCAAGAAAATCAAAATGAACATGACGTAGTACAGGAGGGTCAAACTCAAACTTACAGTGGGCTGAAATTAAAAGCTGAGACAAATTCATGGGCCAAACTCAATATTTATCGATAAATTGACTGCACCTGATATTAATGTTTAACCTTTTCATGTGGAAACAAACTTTAGTTTTGCTTAAACACAAAATCTGGAACAACTCAAGTCTGATATTACAAAAATATGAGATTAAATTTGAAATAAAAGGCACATCAGTAGTTTTAATTTCTCGTTTAAATAAATAAAATAAATGATGTCTCTCTCTGTAGTAATTAATTTGGCCGAGGTGAGTAGTAGCTTGGTTGCTAATCAGTCAACAGAAAAGGAGTCTTGACTACACGCCAGAGTACTAGCAAAGCATTCTGGGATTTGTAGTATTGCATGTGCTGTATACCGTCAGTTGAGTTCTAATGCACATTTGGTATGACCGCACGGCCCTAATATAATTACATCGCGGGCCGGATTTGGCTCCCGGGCCTGAGTTTGACATATGTGACGTAGTACCTCTATTTTGTTTGTGATAAACGTGAGTGACACATATAAGTCAGGCAGAGGTCAGGTTAAGGGTTAGCAGCTTTTATGCATAAACATATATTTTCTTTTTGCAAAATAGTGTAAAATTGTGTAACAGAGGCTTCAATTTGCCATATTTTGAGGTTTGGAACAGGACAGTTCTGGGCGCAAAACTGAAGGAAGGACCTTATTGTAGGTCACACACACAGAGAAAATACAAACTCCTCCTGCTCTTAGAATCAAATCTGACACTGACAGCATCATGGGGCCCATTTCCAGTCGTTATGCAGCGGAAAAGACGGGATCCAGAGCACACACTTCTTCAATACTTTACGAAGATAGAAGTCTGACTTTTCCAGCAAAGTGTGAGACTGTGAAGAAAATGTGGCCTGTTAAACATAACTTTATATCCAGAGAAGGTTTACAATTGTGTCCTATTCTCAACAGAAAATGGCGGTGCAGATAGACACCTACCATTTGCAGCACAGTGAATGAATAATTAGTTTGCGAGCCTGGGAAATCACTATGAAAGAGGTTTATTTTAGGCCAGTGAAATGCTATGTGTGAAATGCTTGCATAAACTTGTATACAGCATTGTGCAAGAAAACAAACTGTCTCTGCCGGACACAAAAGCAAAATTGTACAATATGGACAATGTGTATTTCCTGATGGAGAATGGCACAGTGACCTGCAGGGTTCCAGTATTTCATCAGCCTGCTGTTGTGTTGTGTACTGGGACTAGCTTATTGCTCCGAGGGACAAACAGGCCAATGCATATCAATACGTCATGTTAGTTCAGCAGCTAAAGGGCACCGAGCGGCAAATGCTACGACATTTACGAACAAGAGACAACTCCGAGGTTTGGACAAAAGTAGTTTAGGAACAGCTTCGCTTAACTGTATTAGAAATGTACCAGAAAAAAGTCAGTCTCATATTATGTGTTATGATATTAGAGATAAACTTGTGCAAATCCTCACAGTTAATAAACATATAGACACATATCATATCCCTATGCAAGCAGGAAGTACTTTGTGTTTATAATGGTATGGTATACTTATATTAAACCAAATACTGTCTTTTCTTTTCCATTACTCAATCACAGGACAGCAGTTTGAAGTCAAATCAAAGTTTTTAATTCCTATGAGTTCACTTAAATAGACTTTTTTCTTCGGTTTCAGCCCTACTGTTTTTCTTTATACTTTAGTTTGGGTGAAGTTAGTTCGCTGTGGTTAGAATCATCCTTTTGTTTTGGTGGTTTTCTGAGGTCTAGTGAATGATGTGTTTTCAGCTTTTGTGTTTTGCTCTGAAACTGAACGGGATTTTCTGCGGTCTCCAAAACTTCTCGGCATTCTCAAAATCTTTCACATAGTTTTCTTATAAAACTATCCCGAGCTATGCACAGTAAATGTTCAGCTGAGTCTCAGACGAGGGCTCGAGCCTCGACCCTATATATGGTTTACATGGTATTTATCCACCAATAAAAACATCTGTACTTGATTTGAGATTGATTTCATTTAATTATAGACATGTTTAATGCCATACTGTGGAACATTTTGGGCAAAGTAGGCGATAGTAGCTCAGTTGGTAGAGTGTTTGTCCATTGATCTAAAGGTTGGCAGTTCAAATCCTGCTCTTGACATGAACATTGGTTGAGTGATCAGATCGATTGACCCACAGGTTGGCGGTGCAATTCCAGCTCCCACAGATGAATCCTGTCATTGTGTCCTTGGGCAAGACACTTAACCCACCTTACCCCTAGTGTCTGTGTACTCTGGTGTGTGATTCGATGAGAGGTTCTTGATGTAAAGTGCCCTGAACGTGAAAAAGCGCTTTAAAAATCTGACCATTTATCAATCAATAACTTCCACAGAGACAAGCAAGTGGCAATCCCCCAACCAGGAAACATACACATTTCACCTTTAAATAAATGTGATGTACAATTTTCCCTCAGATGAGAAAAAGATAAGTCAAAGTACATATATTGCGTTGAAAGCCCATCTTGTGGAGCTTGTTAGGCGGTCACAGTCCATCACTGGGTTGGTGCGACTTTGGCACTGCTGTAATTGCTTCTTAAACGCTGTCGAAAGCGGAGCTGAAGTTCGATCCTCTTCGCTCGTCGTAATTGGTCCAAACCAAAACAGAGAAATCCACTCTTCCCCAGAGACTTTTTGAACCAATAGTATTGACTTGCAGCGCGCCTTCGGTTGTGTTATATGTGATGGTGGAGTATCTGTTTGGAGATAGTGATTTTCAAGGTTTCCGTTCCGTTTAACACTAGTTTTCTTGGAGCTTTTCCTTTTGGTTCTGTTCAATACGAGTACATCTCTCTCAGTGTTTCACAATATATGTTTTTCTTTGCTTTAAAATTGACTTGTGGAGGATAGTTTGAGCTGATACAGACTATTGCAAGTGTAATTTATTTATTTTTTATTCAATTTACTACAACAATCACATGAGGATGGACAACCTATGCTAATAACCGTGATGTGCAAACAATTAAAAGGCCTGCACCTGTTTTTTTTCTATGTATTGAAACAGATATAGTGTAAAAGCAGCTCTTGAGGCCCAAATAAGCTATCAGCTATGCACTGTCAGCATGCTAACGGCACACTTCCTGATTCTCTGACACTAATATACTTCAAAATTAGATGCAAACTTTACCATAACAGCAAAACTCCTTTCTGGTTTCTGAAAGTTGTGATAAAAAGCTAATAAACTCATTGTGGTAAATGCATAAGGTAAGTGAGGATTAACTGTGGACCTCTGCAAAATGTTTAAAATGAAGTACATCTGTTTTTCCGTGTTTTTAACTGTAAAAATCAGGTACAGCGAGGTCATACAATGCAAGGGATACTGTCTAAATGGACGACAATAACCTTACTTGGAGCTGGGCGTAGACTCTGGCACCATCCACTACACACCTGCAGCCCATGAGCGATCGACCCTGCACCTCGGGGAATACAAAGGGACTAAGGATCCTACACACTCCACCAGATCGTCCATATATCCTCCGTGGTCCTGCTTCTTGGACCTACCGTGCACCTCCGCCTCAGACCCAGCTCTCTACGACCAGTACGAACACCTCAGCCTCTGATGCAGTTCTCTACGACCAGTACGAACACCTCAGCATCAGACCCAGCTCTCTACAACCAGTACGAACACCTCAGCCTCTGACGCAGTTCTCTACGACCGGTACGAACACCTTCGACCCAGCTTTCTACGACCAGTACGAACACCTCAGCCTCTGACCCAGCTCTCTACGACCGGTACGAACACCTCCGCCTCAGACCCAGCTCTCTACGACCGGTACGAACACCTTCGACCTAGCTCTCTACGACTGGTACGAAGACCTCAGCCTCCAACCCGGCTCTCTACGACCGGTTCGAAGACGTCATCCTACGCCTCAGCTCCCTACTACCTGCTCTGTCAACCAACATTGAAATTTCCCTGTTTGTAATAAAATCTGAATCTTTGATCCCTCCAGACATTACGACAGATTTATAAAAAAAAGATTTAGGATCATATATTTCATCATATATACTTTTTGGATGTACTGATATTCAGGATTGTAATATGTTAGTACCTATTGCTGTTCCAGTCTCTTCCTGCACATTACAACTGATAAAAAACTAAAGAAATCATGTGGTTTTATTGCAGTAATAATATAATCTAATAAGTACAGTATATAGTTCCTTACTGTATGCCCTGTAAGCTTCAAGGTATCTTTTTACTCTATGAATCAACACAAACATAAAAAAAAATACCATGATTTCTATGCTTCACAATATGAATCACATTGTATTTGACTTTCATTTTAACACAGCCGCTAGCGTTAGTTGAATGCAGTTCCAGGAGACATTTTAAGATCAATCCCACTGCAGTTTTCTCTTGTACTTTCTCCCAGTTCACCTCTGGCAACTCTGAACAGATTTACCCTTTAGAGCGATACCTTTAGAAGAAAATATCACCGAGCTGCGTCCCATGAAGTCACCGTAAAAGTGGATTTGGAGCAGTTGCAGTGTGCTATTTGAAAGCCCGGGGAACAAGAAAAAGCAGGTGAGCCAGGGGAAATGGGTTAACATGAAACTTCTTCGCTTGAGCCAAATTGTTTGTTGGTTTATTCATTCGTGAGCCAAAAATTACACTTTGTCATGTAAGATTTTGGGCTTAGAAGTTGACCGTCTGTATAGTTTAATAATGAATTTGATGTGTTTAATGTGAGGGCCAGTAAAACATGTCTGATGGGCCAGTTCTGGACCTTGGACCATCAGTTGAAGGACTCTAGTGTATGGTGCCAAAAATGTACTATGTAATCGTCTTATTCAGGAAGTTGGATGGGTACCGCCATAATTAAAAGTCGTTTTCGAACTACTCGTTGAGGCAAATGAACATTAAACATTTTGCATAATTGAACCTACTTTATATAATAGAAACTAGACTTTTCTGTAGTTCTGCAATGAAATCAATTCCTGCAAAATCGATTGACATTGCAGTTCTCAACCAGTAAACTTATTATTATAGAAATATATATTTGTATATTTACAGAATAAAACTTGTATTCAAACTCAGCTCTTGGCCGTCACATCTGCTGAAGTGTCTGTGCTGAAGTCTCTCCTCGTGAAGGTGGAACAGGAGGCAGTGAAACATGGATCTAACGGTGTGATGAAACCAGCTTTTGACAGGAGGTGTACATTCATTAGGAGTGTGAGTTGTTCATACAGTAGGAGCATGGCTTGTACATACAGTGGGAGTGGGAGTTCTACATGCAGTGTGAGTTGTACATACAATAGGAGCGTGAGTTGTTCATACAGTAGGACTGTGAGTTGTACATACAGTAGGAGCTTGAGTTGTTCATATAGTAGGATCGTGAGTTGTACATACAGTAGGAGTGTGAGTTGTTCATACAGTAGGAGTGTGAGTTGTTCATACAGTAGGAGTGTGAGTTGTTCATACAGTAGGAGCATGAGTTGTACATACAGTAGGACTGTGATTTGTACATACAGTAGGAGCATGAGTTGTACATACAGTGGGAGTTATTTGTACAGTGGGAGCTGTACATACATTAGGAGTATGAGTTGTACATCCAGTAGAAGTGTTGGTTGTACATACAGTAGGAATGTGAGTTTACCAACAGTGGGAGTTACACAAGGAGTGAGTTGTACATACAGTAGGAGCTTGAGTTGTGCATCATACAGTAGCAAAAGACAACTGGACAAATCGTTGTAGGAGTGAAGATGTTTCAGTGCTCTCCCAAGTCACTTCTTCAGTTCTGGTCAGATTACTGCTGGACTCTGCCTTATATTTGTCTGAAGAGAGGAGCTAACCACACTGAAATTGTGAACAGCTCTTGTCTCCAGTTTCAGCCATACAGTAGCAGCGTGGGTTGTTCATACAGTAGGAGCGTGAGTTGTAGATACAGTAGGAGCGTGAGCTGTTCATACATTAGGTGCGTGCTTGGAGACCTTTACGTTCAAAGCAGAGTCGATCTTTTGAACAGAACCATCTGTGCATCAGGATCATTGAGATGCAGGAGTGGGGCCAGGCCGTGTTTTAGAGCTTTGAACCTCTAACAGAGATAAAAGCACAAACACTCAGCATGTAAATCGAACATTAATAACCTCGTGACTTTGATGGGGCGGATGGGGCTTAATTTGAAATGTGCATTGAAGGATGGGATTTGTTTGTTCCACTAACGTAGCATGAAGGTGCATTATGTCACTTTTCTATTGAAGAATTTAACACATAATGGAGATATTATTGTTTCGTCTGGAATTATCCACAGTATGGCATTAAAACGGTAAATCGTCATGGAGATTTACATATGACTCCACCAGGCCAAGTCGCAGGTCAGATCTGTGGAGCAGCAACCATTTTTTTTTTTACTTTATTTTAACAACTCCGCCAAGAATACATGCAATATATGTGTTTAATGCCATATTGTGCAACTCTCCATCAGAAAAGTTGCAAAGTAAAGCTTTAAAGAGGGGTGATAGGGTGATAAGTATGAATGTGGTAGTTATAGAGGATGTGTGAGACAGGTGTGTGAAAAGTATTTGGCGAAGGGGATGGAGGTGTTTTGGGCGTTTATGGATTTAGAGAAGGCGTATGATCGGATTGATAGAGAGGAGTTTGTATGGTATCGACGGTAGATTGTTGGAAGGTGTGAAGAGTTTTTACAGAAACAGTAGAGCGTGTGTGAGAGTGGGAAATAGCACGAGTGAGTGGTTCTCTGTGAGGGTTGGTTTGCGTCAGGGATGTGTGATGTCTCCGTGGTTGTTTAATGTGTATATGGATGGTGCGGTAAAGAGTGTCAGGTAAGGGTGTGAGGATGGTGAACGTTGATGGCAGCGAATGGAGTATGAATCAGTTGCTGTTTGCAGACGATCCTGCACTAGTGGCTGATTTAGAGGAGAGCTCGGCACGTTTGGTTGAGGAGTTTGGAAGGGTGTGCGACAGAAGGAAGTCGAGAGTGAATGTGAATAAGAGTAAGGTGATGAGGTGCACGAGGTCAAAGGATGAACACATCAAATCGGGAGTTGTTGGAAGAGGTAGAGCGTTTTCAGTATTTGGGGTCACATGTTGGTGTGGATGGTGGAATAGGGGGTGAGGTAGAGTTTAGAATGAATGAAGTACGAAAGATATGGGGGGGGGATGAAGAGAGTGTTTGAATGTAGGTCACTGGGAATGGATGTGAAAAGGAGATTGTATGAGGGTGTGGTGGTGCCTGCTGCGTTGCATGGGGCTGAATCATGGAGTTTGAAAGTTGCGGAGAAGAATGTAGTTGAGGTGAGATGTCTGAGGAGTATGTGTGGTGTGACGCGCATGGATCGTGTGAGAAATGAAGAAATCCGAGAGAGAACTGGTGTGTTGCGAGAGTTGGCTGATAGAGCAGAGCAAACGGCATCGGGATGGTTTGGACATGTTGAGAGAATGGAAAGGGAGCGGTGGGTGAAAAAGGTGTACGAATCTGATGTGAGGAGTGAGAATGAGAGGAAGACCGCGAATGGGACGGACAGAGGGTGTAAGAAGAGCGTTGAATGCAAGAGGGATGACTGTGGTGCAGGGAGAGAGGCTCAGGACGGGGATGAATGGAGAGAGTTTGTATGAATGAATGGGTGTGGCAGAGGACTGGCCTTGGTATGAAGCGGCAGAGGAAACCAGCTTCGTCTGAGGCCCTGCTGTGGAAGTGCCCACACTGGGCTGTGCAGCTGACCCTGGTGCAGTGTGGTGTGGTTTAGATCAGTCCTTAAACCGTGAGGAGGGAGGGTTTGGGGAGGGGAACGGGAGTGTGTGCCCTGTCTAGGCTACCCCACTTTGGTGGGACACAGCCTTGGTATATAGATAGATGATGCAGATTTCTACCCTCCCTTCACCTTTAAAGACCAGCTGATGGTAAGTGAGTTCATAATATTCCACTGACATTATATAAGAGACAGTTTTGACAGCTCTGACTGCAGTCCTCCCTCCAGTACACTGCACGATGTCAAATCTGGTAAAGCTGATGCAACATTTCTACCTGTGTCTGGTTTATAACTTTCCATAATCTGAATTTAATCCACAAATGTGATTATTAATGACCAGATGAGTCAGTTATCAGTCTGTGATAATGTGCTGTCCAAACATCAGACACATTGTTTATAGGATTATATTGTACTATTCTAGTTTGTGACACTTTTCCATTACAATTTCTATTAAAGAACCTGTACCTGATTTCAAACTACGAGTCAGGAACATGTTTTTTAAGCTTTTAGCCTGACTCTCTTAGTCTTTTCTACCACCTTTGATACTTTGATATTGCACCGTGTTGCACCATGACACAGAAACAACCGTCTGGGACAGTGTCATGCAGTTGTTTCCTTGCACTGCTCCATTCTCTGACTACTATTTGTGGGTTTGTTACTCATGAAAATGCTCCGTGAGAGAGCCGCAACTGTCTGGGATAGTGTCAGGCTGTTGGATTTCCCATGATTCTTTGTAACTATGTCTCTGACTGGATGATGAAGGTGACCCTGTCGGTAGCTTCTGTATTTGTTATTACCTGAGTAAATGTTACAGTCACATTTTTTTTCTTATTTATCAGCTTTTATTAGTGATGAGACTTTCCTTTGTGGAATCTGAATCTTTTGGATCCGTTCTCGTCCACGAGCCGTTCAAAAGACTGGCTCTTATTATTATTTATACGACAGAAAAGAAATGAGGGTTCATGTTCATGTTCATGTCAGAAATGACCGAGGCTCTTGAGTTACGTTACACTGTTGGCCAGACGCTTAATTTTATTGAACTGGAAAAGCAAAAAAAAAAAAAAAACAACTCACCAAAATCAACAAACAAGCTTTTTTATACCATCTGGCAACCTTTTCTTGATTATTTTAATACTAGATAAATATTTTTGGTTTGTTCTATATTTCAAAAACATAATAAAAAGAGTTGAAAAAAATTTACTGAGGCTCTGATCTGTTTAAAATATTTTTTTTTAAATATCTTTTATTATTATCATTATCATTATTATATATTATCATTATTATTATTATTATTATATTCATTTAG
The DNA here is from genome assembly GCA_019594935.1 of Periophthalmus modestus. Lineage (NCBI taxonomy): Eukaryota > Metazoa > Chordata > Actinopteri > Gobiiformes > Gobiidae > Periophthalmus > Periophthalmus modestus. The sequence continues at coordinate 5,744,509 of JAIEZT010001243.1, forward strand.
TTATTATTATTATTATTGTTATTATTTTTTTTTCCTTTTTTGGGTTTGTTCGTTATTCAAAAACATAATAAAAAAGAGTTGAAAAAAAATTACTGATGCTCTGATCTGTTTACTTTTTTTTTTGTATGTATTATTATTGTTATTATTATTATTATTATATTAAATTATTTGATTATTATTATTATTGTATTGTTATCATTATTATTATTATTATTATGTATTATTATTATTTATTATTAATTCATTTTTTTTTTTTTTTTTTTTTTGTTTTTTTTCCTTTTTTTTTTTTGTTTGTTCTATATTTCAAAAAACATAATAAAAAATAGTTTAAAAAAAAAAAAAAATGAAATGACCAAGGCTATATCTGTTTAAAATGGTTTAAACTGAGAGTGGGAGTGTGTCCACCCTTTGAAATGATACATCATCTAAATAAAACGTTACACTACAATAATAACAACAAAAATATTTCAAAAACTGTTATTATGATCCCAAATGTGTTTTTTGTGCACAAATCTCTCACTCGTGTTGCCTCCTTTGCTTCTGTGCTGATTCGAGTGTCGGTTCAGTGTTAATCAGTGTAAAAATGCATTAAAATTGGAAAGAAAAAGTGAGAAAAAACTAGATCCAGATCCAAACCGTTCACTTTGAGGAACCGTTGAAAAGAGCATTCAAACATCACATCACTAATATCAAGAAGCATTTATCTTGCCCAGTAATAAATTTAAACCAGGTACAGACTCTTTAATGTTAACTCATGGGGTAAAAAGTCAAATATATAACTTGAACACAGGCGATTTACACAGTAGTAGATGAGAAGAGTGACTTTTTGCATAAGCTGTCATCCCATAGTGCTCAGTGCCAGTCAGCAATAAAACAGTGATTTAGCTTTAGTGTTGTACGTGATATCATTACTTCAGACGACGGCCCATTCACCATCTGTCTCCTCAGGTTGGAAAACTTTAAGTGAAACAAAAACAGCCCCAGAACTATCTAAGGACGGATTCCAGACACTTAAGTTGTTAAATATGCCAGCTGATTAGACTCTGCATGAAATGTAAAATAATAAAATGCCTTACACTTGTAATGCGCTTTTCAAAAGTTTCTCAAAGCGCTACACTGAAGTCATTATTCGTTCATGCCATACTTGGTGATGGTAAGCTACTATTGTAGCCACAGCTGCCCTGGGGTAACTGACGGAAGCGAGGCTGCCAGTTTCGCCATCGGCCCCTCCGACCACAGCCGATCATTCACGCACACACTACTTTCATACTAGGCAATGTGGGTGAAGTGTCTTGCCTAAGGACACACCGACTTTGGTCCGAGCTGGACTCGATCCTCCGAGGCTTCGGGTTGGGAGACCAATGCTCTAACCAGAGATGTCGCCCCAATGTGAATGTGTTCACAAGTGTGGTTATTGAAAAGTTTCTGACACAATTATAGTGATTACAATTTGAGAGCAAGACTCGAGCCAAAACTGCAATTTATTAAATAAGTTTTACTCTCGCAGCTGTCGTCAGAGCTGCAGAACTAACTTGAGCTGAAGTTGGTGACCTACTTTTGTGCCTTACTAATGCAGGCTGCAATTAGAGTCGGCCTTAGAGAGATACGTCACAAGACAAGTCACTTAGAAAGTTAAATTGTTATGCTGCAATTTGAAGGTGCACTATGTAACCGGGAAGAGCGTCTAAAATGTTCTTGTGTCCATGGAGATTTTATTTTTTTTACCTGAAATGTTCCACAGCCTGGCTTAAGACATATTTTGAAACAAAAAAAACAAAAACAAAAAAATTATTATTATATAATTATTTTTTTATTATTATTATTATTATTATTATTATATTTTAATTATTATTTATTATTATTATTGTTATTATTATTATTTTTTGCATTATTAGTTATTGAAATTGTAAATACTTTTAAATACTTGGGTGTTATAATTGATGATGGATTGTGTTTTAAATCTCATATTGACTCTCTTGTCAAAAAGTTGCGTCTGAAGTTAAGTTTTTATTTCAGAAACAAGTTGTCTTTTTCTTTCAATGCCAGGAAGAGACTCGTCGCTGTAACATTCCTCCCTGTGTTGGACTATGGGGACCTGTTGTATATGCACAGCACCGCAAACTTTACCCTCTTAGGACTCTGTGTTTCACGCCTCTTTGCGCTTCATGAAAAATTGTAGTGCACGAGCCCACCATTGTGAGCTGTACTCTCGTGTTGGTTGGCCTGCTTCAGCGACCGGCGCCTCACACACTGGTATAGATTTGTCTACACAGGACTTATTGGTCTCCTTCCTTCATATTTGAGTGTGTATCTCCACAGGACTGAAGGACGTCGTAATTTGCGTTCACAGGATGTCTACACACTGACTGTTCCCAGTGTTAGAACAGAGAAGGGAAAAATGTCTTCCCAATATTGTCACCAACAGACTGGAATTTTTTACAGAGAACTTTTAAAATTCAAACCCTTGTGTCAGTGCCTTAATTTAATTCTCTTCTTGACGACCTGGAAATGCAGCCACTGGTATGTCACTGTTTTTAATTAGAGTTTGTGCACCGTTTTTTTTTTTTTTTTTTTATTTTTTTATATTATTGATGTGTGTTGGAGCCTTGGCCAGCCCCTTTGAGTCTCAATGGGACTATCTTGGTAAAATAAATGTAAAAAAAAAATAAAAAAAAAAAATTATTAAAATTATTATTATATTATTATATTATTATTATTATTATTATTAGTATTATCATTTTATTTTTTGTGTTATTATTTATATTTTTATGTATTTATTATTATTATCTTATTTATTATTATTATTATTTTATTATAGATGTTTTTATTGGTCAAAAGTACCTTGAAAAACACATATTTTTACTGTGAGCGATGACACCCCTCCACAGATCTAACCTGTAACTTGGTTTGGTGGCGTCGCCTGCTTGTCTCCATGGAGATCGACACATTTATTGCCGTAGTGTGTAGAAGATCACGGGCAAAGCAGTAACATCTCTTGCGGGATTTCAAAGAACAGTTGGCGAGTTTGTGAAAGTTTAACTTTATTCTGCTGTTGCCTCATCAAAAACGAAGCACTTCTCCCAAACAATAACTGGAAGTAATTCAACTACTACTACTACTACTACTACTACTTATACTGCAAAGTGGAAAAGGTTGGTTTTAAATTAACACTCTCATTTACTACTCTAAAGAGATGCTAATTATTTACCTTTTTACAACCAGGGTCGTGTTACTTCCTTTCTACCATAGGAACGATTCGTAAAAAAACGCTCTACCTCTACTGTCGCCCCATTGAATTGAAACTAACGATGCATCAGATACCGGTGAATAATCTGAGTAATGCTGCACACTTTGCTGACACTGAAAGCAAAAAGCAAACATATTTATGGTCTATTGTAAAATTTGGCTGGCGTATTTGAGTGTTTGTGTGAAATATCACCTTTCTCACTTCTGAGTAAGGACTATGAAAGCTTTGGCAGAGGCGGAGCGGAGTGGTCCTGGCTCAGATCAGGTTGTCAGATCTGTTCACTGGACCGGACAGTGAGGGCCTTCTGTGTGCAGTGTGCATGTCCTCCCCGTGTTACCCGCTCTCTCTGCAGACACTCGGGCTTCTTCAGCTGTCCAAACGCCTGCATATGGTGGGTGAATGTGGGACTTCAAACTCCCATAGAGAATACATTGTCAAGTCTGTGTCTTAGCTTGTTTCCGCTCCAGTCTCACAAGTAAAGTGAAAGTATATACTGTGACTTTCTTGCATTTTTACTTTTACGATACTTTTCTGAATCCTCAAGTGATTTGCAAGTTTTTAAGGTGTATTATGGTGTAGTATGGTCTGTTTTTATTTAGACAGGGACAGTGCATGACCTTAAAAACAGGAAAGATGTACAGTTTGGTGCCAGGTTATAGCATAAATACTAGTTTCCACCTGTCGTCCCTGGACAGGCTGATGTTGAGGAAGAGGAACAGTTTAGTGCAGGTGCATAAAAGACCTGTAAACATATGGTGCATACGTCTAATACAACACACCTCACCCCTCAACAACAGTTTAAAAAACATGCAGTTCACACACACACACACACACACACACACACACACACACACACACAATGCTCTTTCTCTCATGCCCTGTATATTAACCATTTCTTTGTCACATGTGCAAACTTTTGAAAACTTGTACATGTTATAATCTCATTTGGCTTTAACTATTCAATTCATCTTTATTCTGGACTCATGCTCCATCCATCCATTTTCTTCTACTTGCCCGGTGTCGGGTCTCGGGGGGCAACAGTCTAAGCAGGGACTCCCAGACTTCCCTCACCCCAGACACGTCCTCCAGCTACTCTAGTGGGACCCCAAGGTGTGTCCGGGCCAGCTGAGAGACATAGTCCCTCCAGCGTGTCCTGGGCCTCCTCCCGGTGGGACACGCCCGGAACACCTCCCCAGGGAGACGTCCAGGAGGCGTCCTGAGCAGATGCCTGAGCCACCTCAACTGCTCCTCTCAACGTGGAGGAGCAGCGGCTCTACTCCGAGCTCCTCCCGTGTGACTGAGCTCCTCACCTTATATCACCTTATCATGTTATAAGGAGGAAACACATTTATCCACGATCTTGTCCTTTGGGTCATTACTTATAAAATTGACTCATGGTCCATTTTTAAAAACAGACGAGGACAGTGACGATACAAACAGTAACATTTACATTTTAAAAAGAGCCACACCAGTGTCTCCACGACTTGGACTGAAGCGAATTGCACTGAATCTTATGTTTGTTAGTGACATTATTTCATTTTCTGACTTATTCAGCTGCAAATAAAACTGTACATTAAAGTTCTTGGTACAGCTCAGTTCTTAGTTCAATGACAAACATCTCGCTCGCTCTCGTCCATCGTGGCCTCCTCAGTCTCACCCGTAAAGCGTCATTATAATCCACCTGCAGCCTCTGGAGACGAGCTTTTGTAACGAGTCCAGAGGTGAGAACAGTGTAAAGTGGTGACAATATGATTTAACCAACATCAACTTTACATCATCAAAACACAAACTCAACTTGAATTTTGCATAATAGGTCTGTTTTAACATCATGTCAGTGTCACCAAATAATGAAATAGAACATAAAAGAAAAGTTTAGAAGTGGGGCTAAAGGACGAAAGAAAAAAAAAAAAAGATAATGAGTAAGAAAAAAGAGAGCAGGATAAAGGTTTTTCATTTTTTATGTCATGTTAAGTTATCCTGTTAGCATAAGTGAAATATAGCTACAGTGAGTAAATGACTTTATTTTCTGTTTTTCTTTTATGATGATTGGCATATCTTTTTTTTTAAACCATATATCACAATCAAAATCTAGTTTAGGGCCTTATTTTACGAGATCAAACGAGATCGGGCAGTGTCAGAGTGGTATCGCCCGTGTATATGATATAATTGCATGTAATTTCACCTTTTAAAATGACCAGTAGGGGGCTCCAGGTGTGGACTGCATGGACATGTGTGAGCGGTGGACTTTGACTCTGCTTTGTGTTATTTTGTGAGGTGCTAAGGAGCCACGAGACGCAGCGAGAACTTTAGGAGGCAACTTTGATCTGTTTCACAAACATATAAAACTTTATGAACACGTGCCTCACTTTGGTCCAGGTCACACGACACGAGAGACGACAACGACATGACACAGTGAGCATCTCCCTGCACTCGCCACATGAATAAACAACGGAACAAAAAATGAGACAAATATTAACTTAAATACAAATAAAATATAACCACAGATGAAGATAATCACAACAGGACACTTTAACTTTGGGATACCAATAAACCACTTAAACTGATTCACAAAGGGAAGAGGCAGGAGTCAAACCTCGAGTTTATACCAGGGGCGAAGGTCACACGAAGAAGAAAAGAAAAACAGAGAAGAAGCGGCTGGAGGACCAAGACTGAACATGAAACCAAACACCAGGCACAAACAAAACTGCAATTAACAAAAGCACCATTTTGTGTAATTATACATGTGCATGAGCCGGTTACACATGTACAAGGTGAAGAAGTTTGAATTAAGCTAAAAATGAGCAGGATAAGAGTGAAATGTGTGCAGAGGAAACAACTCCATGGGTAGCAACGTGCACCTGACACCACAGAGAAAAAATAAATTAAATCGTTATATTTATGCAGTGATTTGAAGTATAAAGTTATTTTCTATTTAACTTTGCAATTTTAATGTCTCACATGGACTGACTGTGCTGTAGCTCAGCAGTGACGCTGCTGCTTTAAGCAGCTGTGAAAAGGCGCCGGGTGAGGCACGTAGTTACCCTGCCTCATGTTAGGGGGCTGCAAACTACAATTTAGAGTTAGCAAGTCAACTTTAAGAATTCACTTTTTTCTTCATGTCTGGCCCTACTTTTTAAATGGAGGAAGATACATATTAAAGCTCAAGCAGTTTTCTAAACTGGACTTTCGGTCGAAGCAGGAGGTTATAATTAAAGGACCTAGACCAGCGCTAAAGGAGCTAAATGGTTTGCTCCAGACGATGGGACAAAAGACTCGCTCTTTTCAAACAGACAAAATGGTAAGAAATTTAATGACTTCAATCCATTGAAAATTCGGGAAACAGAATAACAATAAAAACAATACAAACCCAGCTTTTTATTTCATACTATTAGAGCTATTTCATATGGACTTCGGAACTTTTATTTTAAAATTCTTTTTTATTCTGGCCCCAAGTCACTGGGAGAGAAACTGACTCGGGGCCAAATGTCCTGACACCTGTTTATATGTTTGTAAATGTGATTGTGACGACAGTGACGTGCGGTGAGGTTCATGGCCTTTGGCAGCGCTGGAGGATGTGTTATATCTGTGAAGAAACTAGCTGCATTTCCTCCGCCCATGGATGCACATAAAGACCGACCTTACATTCATATTTATTCACTAGGGTCAACTTAGAGTCACCATTTCCGAGCCACAACACAGACTCCATCAAGTATATTTCCTTCATAATGGATATACTACACTACACTAACGGCGCTGTTTAATGTACTCGGAAACGCTACAAATATTTACAGATTTGCTTTAGCTGATGAATTTTCTGACAGCTATTTCAAAAAGGATTCATTATAATGTGATAGGGAGGGGGAATTGTACTTTGACATTGAGAAATGTGGAGCGGGATAATGGATCTTGTCCCAGTGCTGGCTGATTGATTCGCCCAAACAGATTGGAGGTGATGTGCTCCTGGTTGTAGCGCTGAACCATGGAGTCTGCATTATTTCATTTAGTTCCATCTAATACAGCGGCCCGTGGCACCTTCACATTACCTGGCATGGAAAATTAATTGAACACTCCCCTGGCCTCATACATCACCCTTTAATATGTTATTCTGCTGCGGAAGTCATATTTTTAAACTTCAGAGTGCACGGGGAGGTTCCGGCCCCACCGTCAACTCAAGATGGAGGGAAGAGTTAATGTTCTCTTATGATTTCAGCAAAATGTGTATAGAGCACAAAATAAAAGAGTTACATTAGCGTCCTGTTGAATTATGCTTCTTATAAATTATACTTAATGTGAACTTTGCAGCTTCAGAAGGAAACACTGAACTCAGCAGGTTGGGTTTGGAAGACGCCTTAAGTTCTTTTTATTTGTCAGTATTTGCCTGTTATGTCGAGTGTGTGACTGAATCTCTCCATGTAATCGTGGCTGTGTGACTCCTTTCCTGTGATGGGACGACTGTTTCCCCGCCGGGCCGGTCCTGTGGTCCGCCGGGCCAGTCCTGTACCTCCTCCACTTAAACAGATCCAGCTCACCTGTTCAGAGCCGCTGACCTGTGACTCTGCTGTTTTTTATGTGTCTGTTGTTTGTTTCTTCAGTCACTTGTTTGACTTTGTGTCTAACTTTGTGTGAGAGGCACCAGTTTAGTTTTGTGTCTTTTATTTTGTCACTGGAGTCTGTTTGTAGGCCATGTGACTCGTGGTTTTGTTTTTGTGTTAAGTGTCTCTTAGTTTTGTCACTTGTTTCTTTCTTAGGTTAGGCTCTTTTTTTTTGTCACCAGTGGTGTCCAAACTAGGCCCATGGGACCAAATGCGGCCCTCAGGTTTTGTTTTTTGGCCCTCAGACTCCTGCTGAACCTGTCCAATTGATCATAAGCAGAACCAGCAAATGTGACCATTTTTTACCTGATCGTCAAAAACTTGTTGCATTTGATAGACAGACCTAAAATGAGGGTGTTTCAAGCCTTTTTTAATCCACAGCGGTTCTGTCAAAACTGTGTTTAAAGCACCGCACCGGCCCTCTGCTTCAAATATGTTTTGCGATGTGGCCCTTGATTAAAAAAAGTCTGGGCACCTCTATTTTATACATTTACATAAATTTGAGTCCACTTTTGTTACTTTGCCCTTTTACAACCCTGTACATTAAATTAACTACTTTTTACCACTATATCCTCAAACGTCACATTGCTGACCCGACGATACAGAAGCTTCTAAAATGAATGAAACCTCGCTCAGACTGCACCCGGCCCTGCTGCGCCCGGCCCTGCTGCAAAGCCCAGCTTAAACCACCGCCTGCTGCCCTCTGCTTCAAAAGACTCTGGGCGGACCTCTTTTTTAATACATTTATCAAGGGCCAGAATAGACTTTGGAGTGGCACATTTTATTATTACTTTGCCCTTTTACAAAAAGTCCAACCCGGTCCATGTCATGTACTACAAAACTTGACCAAAAGCAAATTATTCCCTTCATGTGTGGACGTGGCCCAAAGCAAACCAACGAACGGAGAAGAGTTTTTAGCTTTAGTGCAGAAGTTTATTGAGAGAATTGTGAGCTCCATGTTCTGTTAGTTCCAAAAGAACCAACTCACACTGTGAGGACCTCAAGGACCAGCCTCCTGCTGGTCCCAGAGTCAGGACTAAAGCAGGACAAAACCAGGACAAAACCAGGACTAAAGCAGGACTAAACCAGGACTAAACCAGGACTAAAGCAGGACTAAAGCAGGACTAAAGCAGGACTAAAGCAGGACTAAAGCAGGACTAAAGCAGGATTAAACAAGGACTAAACCAGGACTAAACCAGGTCTAAACCAGGACTAAACCAGGACTAAACCAGGTCTAAACCAGGACTAAACCAGGACTAAAGCAGGACTAAACCAGGACTAAACCAGGTCTAAACCAGGACTAAAGCAGGACTAAAGCAGGATTAAACAAGGACTAAACCAGGACTAAAGCAGGAGAAAACCAGGACTAAACCAGGACTAAACCAGGACTAAACCAGGACTAAACCAGGACTAAACTGGGACTGAACCAGGACTAAAGCAGGACTAAAGCAGGACTAAACCAGGATTAAACAAGGACTAAACCAGGACTAAACCAGGTCTAAACCAGGACTAAACCAGGACTAAACCAGGACTAAACCAGGACTAAAGCAGGAGAAAACCAGGACTAAACCAGGACTAAACCAGGACTAAACCAGGACTAAAGCAGGAGAAAACCAGGACTAAACCAGGACTAAACCAGGACTAAACATGGAGCGTCAGCGTTTCAGTTTCATGCAGCTAAAACCTGGAACAACGTGACCATCTTCCTGAAGATGTGAGACAGGCCTCTTCTCTGACAGTTCTCACATCCAGGCCTAAAACGCTTCTGTTGAGCTGTGCATATGACTGAAGACCAAACCAAGTCCATCCCCGCCCAGTCCGGCCCCCTTTTCTGATCAGTCTTGACTTTCCAGGGCCCCGCTCCAGCAGGCGTGTCACGAGGCTGAACCACCGATCAAACCCACTGTAGATGATGCATTTCCCACCAGGACCAGCCACTTGTCAGAGGCCCTGTCCACGATGTTAGGACAATATTGAGGCTGCAGCGTTTCTGAGAAATAGCTCCGTGTCAGTGTTTGTAATGACGAATGCTCTGACAGTTTGAGGCTATTAAAGTGATGACCTTTTCCCACCTGGACTCACATTCCCCATTATGGAGGGCCACCATAGACCCATCCAGAGTGACATTATGATCATAGTTATTGAGGAGACTCTTTAAAACATCTGCATTACAACATTCTACAGGTTAATAATATATTTTGTTGTTATATAGGAATTTCTAGGGTCTAGTCACTAAAAGAAATGATCAAATGTTCCTTCTGGATTTGCCACAGGTAAGTACTACGTGTAGAAAGTAATAAAATAAATAAAATAAAAAATAAAAAATACATATGAAAGAAATGAAGCAAGAAATATGGAATAATGTAATAAAAAAATGTTAAATTATTAAGTTAAACTATTTTTCGACAAAGCAAAGGTTGGCTACTATGAAGATTTGAATATAAAATAAAAAAAAAAAAAAAAAATCAGTACAGTTATTTTATTTTTTACCTTTTTCTCTTTGCTACATAATTCCATATATCGTACATCATATATTTAATGTCTTCTGTATTTATATAAAATTTGGACAGTAGTAAAAAAATAAAAAAAATAAAAAGTATTGAATGAGAGGCTATGTCCAAAGTTTTTACTGGTAGTGTTTATAAAAAAAAAAAAAAAAAAAAAAAAAAAAAAAAAAAAAATCTGTCAAAAATGTTGTGAAAGAGCAGACTGAAAACGTCATCTCTTAAACAAATACATAACATTATTTTTTTGGTTGATTTAACACTTGAACCTCAACCAACACATTTGAGGAGGCAGTTGCTCAGTTCGTGGATTGTTTGTTCACTGATCTGAAGGTTGGCGGTTCGAATCCCGCTCTCGACATAAACATCATTGGTTGAGAGGTTAGATCCACAGGCTGTATTTAGTCTATATTTCTGTTTCATTGTTGATTTTCTAATTCTGTTGGTTAATCAAGTCCCATGTTCAGCCCTAAGAGGCGACTGCTGTTCTGATTTTGGGCTTTACAAAAATAAATTAAATTGAATATACAGTGGTCGTTTATCATGGCGGTTACTTTCTAAAAATAACCCGCAATAGGCAAAATCCGCGAAGTAGTCAGCTTTTACATGTTTAAACACTCTCAAGTTCAAACCTTATCGGTACAGAACGTTTCATCGACATTGTGGGTTTTGTCGGGAGAAAAACTTACAAACATACAGCACTTCAGAGTCACACTGCGTCCGACATTTATGTAAATTTGTCTGACACATTCTGTACTGTACAGGAGACACGGAGGAGACTGATGGACAATGGTCTACAGTCCCTCAGCCAATCAGGACACAGAACACAATGGTCTACAGTCCCTCAGCCAATCAGGACGCAGAACACAATGGTCTACAGTCCCTCAGCCAATCAGGACGCAGAACACAATGGTCACAGTTCCTACTCTGTAGAAAAGCACAAAAAAATGGTCTATCCGTGAAATCAGCGCGAACACAATGGTCTACAGTCCCTCAGCCAAGGTCAGAACACTGTATACTCTGTAGGGTTATAAAACAAAAAAATCGTCATTCCGAGACCACATTCGTCCACTGTATCTAAGGGTTTGCAAAAATATCGTCATTCCAGATCATTCAAAACAGAACAATATATATTTTTATGTAAACCTTATCGCTCTGTCGCGTCTCTGATTGGGTTAGAGACATTTCTTGAGCTGGACATGAAACAGATCCACCCTCCCATGATTGGCTCGGTCGGCTATAAAGCACATTGGGGTGTTTGTAGAGCTGGTGAGGCTAGTTAATTGGAGACATTGCTCTCAAGCTCAAGGCATCGGTGGACGTCTGGGTGGACATAAGCTATAGACGTCATTGTATTTTTTCCCCACTTCTTCCTCGTGAACAATGGCGGCAGGACTCTGAAATTGACCAAGGGCTCACAATTTATTCGACCCTCAAATGAAACCCTCCCCCTGTGGTCGACCCCATCCGTGGACATATCGAGCACATTATTGATTTTTAACACTTGGCTTCATCTTCATCAAAAGGCGCTGAGACCTGACTTCTCCAAAACAGACAGCTGAATTCTTTCTCCCTCCCTTTTCTGTCCTCTGTCCTTCTCAAATCGTCCCCCGTCCAACCATCTCCCCGAGCCATCACGGCCCTCGTCCCAGCCTCCTATTGTCTGCTTCTGTATGGCGCGGTCCCACGGGAGGGTTATCGATGTGAACAATAGTGTTTCGACGTTCTCTCCCAGACGCCGCAGTGGGGTCTCTGTGACATGTGGAGGTCAGCTAACAACAAACAACAGGGAAACGAGAAGCACTGAGCTCAAATGGATGAATTTACTATGGCTGGGTTTGTCAAGCTGTGGTCCACGAGCTCTGGCATCACGGTGGTATGAAAACTTCCCCTTCAAAGTGCTTCACAGAATAAGAAAGACATTAAGATCAAGAAAGACGAGTGCAGAATAAAAACCTTTCGGTCATATGCACAACTAAACGTTAAGAGTCTGGATTTAAACAGTGTCAAAGTCGAGGCCTGTCTCACATCTTCAGGAACAATGTTTCAGGTTTTCAATTCAATTTAATTCAAAAGTTAGAAAGTTAGAAAATCAACAATGAAACAAAAGGGTAACTGTCCCAGAACTGGTTTAGTCCTGGTTTAGTCCTGGTTTAGTCCTGGTTTAGTCCTGCTTTAGTCCTGGTTTAGTCCTGGTTTAGTCCTAGTTTAGTCTTGGGTTAGTTCTGGTTTAGTCCTGGTTTAGTCCTGGTTTGTCCTGGTTTGTCCTGGTGTAGTCCTGGTTTAGTCCTGGTTTGCCCTGGTTTAGTCCTGGTTTTGTCTTTAGTCCCTGGTTTAGTCCTGGTTTAGTCTGGGTTAGTCCTGAGTTAGTCCTGGTTTAGTCCTGCTTTAGTCCTGGTTTAGTCTTGGTTTAGTCCTGGTTTAGTCCCGGTTTAGTCCCGCTTTAGTCCCGGTTTAGTCCCCGGTTTAGTCCCGTTTAGTCCTACTTTAGTCCCGGTTTAGTCCCGGTTTAGTCCTGGTTTAGTCCTGGTTTAGTCCTGGTTTAGTCCTGGTTTAGTCCTCATTTAGTCTTGCTTTAGTCCCGGTTTAGTGCAGGTTTAGTCCTAGTTTTTTGGGTTAGTCCTGGTTTAGTCCTGGTTCAGTCCTGGTTCAGTCCTGGTTTAGTCCTGGTTTAGTCCTGCTTTAGTCCTCAGAGTGTGAGATGGTTCATGTGGCTCTAACATGTGGGAGATGTTCTTTGGTTCATGGAGAGACTTGTTCACACTGAGCTGCTGTGTCTTATTTCGAATGTTCTTGTGCTATGGAACCTACCTGAACAGCGAGGGATTACACAGACTTATGTCGAGTCCATGTCCTTCCGGTTTTGGTTTGAACCGCTGTGACTTTAGACCTGATTTGGTTTGACTGACTGACAGAAACATGGCTGCCAATGGCCAGATTCACATTAAAGAGAGACTGAAGAAGATTTTCGCCCAAGACGCAACACCAGAACAGGAGCTGAGCTGATACGGGCTGGGATTGAACCACCAACATTACGATTATAAGACGACCAATCCATTTGAGCCACTGTCACCCCGAAATGACGCTGAAAAAGTGATACAAAAACTCTGGTTGTTGTCGATTAAATTGTAGTAACCTGTGAGTTGTAAGAAGACGCCTGATGGAAGTTTTTTTTACGAGCGATGGCATTTTCGGCTCTTTTGTGGGATTTGAATCTTTGGGACTTCGATTCAAAGAGCCATTCAAGGAACTGTCTCTTTTTATATTTCTTTACAAGTCAGAATCCAATGTGAGAACTCATTTTATCTACAAACTAATCACAGAAAGAAACTACCAAGATTTGATGAAATGGTTCAAACTGAGAAAGTGGAGTTGTGCCTAAGACTTTGGAATGATGTGTTTTTTTAAATAAAACGTTGCACTACAATAAAAATAGAGTTTATACAATAAAAATCGAGATTATTATGATGTCAGATTTGTGCAAAAAGCTCTCATTCATGTCTGTAATTACATGCATTTTTGTACTGAATTACGCTGAACCAACACAGAAATGAGCACAGAAGCAGAGAAAAAGATGTGGTCCCTTTTTAAAAAATGAGATTTGATGGAGATGAGAAATGTTCATGTGAAGAAAGCATCAAAAGAGCCATGGCCACGAACGTCACATCACCATTATCTATTTTCAGTACAGGACTCGGGACCCAGGACCTGCAGACCTGCCCGCACACTGTGGTATTGTCCATGTACTTTGCTACACTTCTGTTTTTGGAGTATTTCTTCAGTAACATAAGTGGACGTGGGCTCAGCTGGCGGTGCGGGGCTGAGCCGGCACAGCGCAGCAGTCCCTTTTCCTTTATGAATATTCAGGAAGACTTAGGTTGAAGTTTCAAAATCTTAAGCTAGTCATCAAGATGTGGCAAAGCGTTACAGTCAAACCAAACCAAAAGGCTGGTGGTTTGAGTCCTAGTCCCAAATGCACTGCCTGGCCAAAAAAAAAAAAAAAAGATTTAACCAAGCAAACAGGTCCGAGTCTATAGTTACGAGTCAGATCTAGGTTCACCACAGTCTGTGCTCAAAGAATGAGGTCAGCTGACACCTGAATATACTGAACGACCAGGTTATTCCATCAGTGGGTTTTTTCATATTCCAAGATGATGATGCCAGGATTTATGAGGCTCAAATAGTGACAGAGGTTCAGGAGAATCATTTTCACACATGGAGCCACCACAGAGTCCAGACCTTAACCCCAGTGAGAATCTTTGGGATGTGCTGGAGAAGCTTTGTGCAGCGTCAGACTCGACCATCATCAATGCAACATCTTGGAGAAAAATGAAGCAACACTGGATGAAATAAATCTTGTGACGTTGCAGAAGTGAAATCGAAACAAAGCCACAGCGAATGTACCGGAGTGTGTGACCTTTTTTTTTGGTGGCGACTTTTTTTTTGGCCAAGCAGTGTACGTGCACTGTGTCCTTGGGCAATACACTCCTCCTCCTTGGTTTAATGATTGTACTTGTGACTTCTGCGTCAGCTAAACCGAGAACATGTCAACCAGTGCGCAGGGAGCAGGAACTCTTCAAGTTACAAATGGTCAGTAGTGGAACGTAGAAGTAAAAGTAGTAAAGTACTGTACTTAAGAACAGTGGATACTTTTTACTTTTACTTTACCACATTTGAGAACATTTCTATTCCACTACATTTTTGAACTGGATTGATTTTTTTTAATGATAGTTTGAGACCTGCAGAAAAGTGTGAGGTGTGATTTATTTTAACACGTTCATAGTTAAACAATATACAACTAAAAACAGCTAAAAAAAACCCCTGACATATTCAATTGTTTCTACTCAACAAAACTCAGCCCACATCTTTATCAAAATCTCTACATTTGAAGCTTTATTAGATCTAAGAATCTGCATGAAACACTTTTACTTTTTACTCTTTAAGGACATTTACTTGTACTTTTAAGTATCAGAATTGAGTACTTCTTCCACAACTGCAAATGGTCCTATACTTATTTTTAGGGGCAGTGTCAGAGGTCGGAGGTGGGATGGACTGAGGCGGCTCTATTGAATCAGTCTGGGTTGGGTTGAAGTGAAATTGATGGTGGACATTAGAGGTAAAACTGGCCTGGTTGGTCTCACGTGCTGCACTTTTCTATTATCTACCACAATCCAGTTATTACTACGGCTGAACGAATCGGGAAGAATAACTATTTTCTGACAAGCATCACGATTATGATTAGATATGTAATTTATGTTTTGATATTGGGTTTGAAGTTCACTTTTTAAATGACAAAGCGCTGATTTCCATGTTTAGTCCTGGTTTAGTCCTGGTTTAGTCTTGCTTTAGTCTTGCTTTAGTCCTGGTTTAGTCCTGGTTTAGTCCTGGTTTAGTTCTGGTTTAGTCCTGGTTTAGTCCTGGTTTAGTCTTGCTTTAGTCCTGGTTTAGTCCTGGCTTAGTCCTGGTTTAGACCTGGTTTAGTCTTGGCTTAGTCCTGGTTTAGTCCTGGCTTAGACCTGGTTTTGTCCTGGTTTAGTCCTGGTTTAGTCCTGGTTTAGTCCTGGCTTAGTCCTGGTTTAGTCCTGGTTTAGTCCTGGTTTAGTCTTGCTTTAGTCCTGGTTTAGTTCTGGTTTAGTCCTGGCTTAGACCTGGTTTAGTCCTGGTTTAGTCCTGGTTCAGTCCTGGTTTAGTCCTGGTTTAGTCTTGCTTTAGTCCTGGTTTAGTCCTGGTTTAGTCCTGGCTTAGACCTGGTTTAGTCCTGGTTCAGTCCTGGTTTAGTCCTCAGTGTAAGATGGTTCATGTGGCACTAACATATTGGAGATGTACTTTGGTGCTAGGCCATGGAGAGACTTGTACCATATTTTCTGGACTATAAGTTGCTCTGGAGTATAAGTCGCACCAGCCAAAAAATGCATAATAATGAAGAAAAAAAACCCATATAAGTCGCATTGGACTATAAGTCGCATTTTTTGGGGAAATTTATTTTACAAACTCTGCGACCAAGAGCAGACATTTTATCTTTAAAGGCAAGTTATAATAATGATAAAATAGAGAAGAACAGGCTGAATATCAGTAGGGTATTTTTGTTCAGTCTTTCTCTGATGTCTTTTAAATTACCGTAATGTTGAAATTTTTAATTGTTCAGTGGTACAGGAGGAGTAGATACTGGTACAAGTCGCGTCTGAGTATAAGTCGCACCCTCGGACAAACTATAAAAAAGGAGCCACCTATAGTCTGGAAAATACAGTAGTTTAAAGTCTGTTCTCTGAGCCACAGGAGCCAGAGACACAGGACACATGTGTGAAGTACTTCCTGGTTCTAGTCAGGACCCGAGCAGCAGTGTTCTATCTGGAGGTACTTCTGGTTCTGTCTTAAGGCTCGTTTGGAGAGAACAGTGAGCAGGACGTTACAGTCGTCAAACCTACTGGAGACAAATACATGCTTCAAAACGGCAGAGCTTCATGTCTCTGGCTTTAATCAAATGTAACGCCCTTTAGTTTCTTTGCCGTACCTCATATAGCTGTTGGTTGTGTTACAGAGAAACAGTAGCTTTCATGATAAAAAGCGTATTTTGGGAGATAATTTAAGTAAAAGCAAGGCGTGAATAAAAGGACGAAAGGCAGAGGCACAAATGAGCTGCAGAATCTGGCCTTTGCTGCACATTAACCACAGTGTTTACTTAGTGCAGTCAAAGGAAAGCGCGGAGTTCACACAATTAAATGACTCGATTAGGGCATTTATTCGAGAAGTGTGAGTTTTGGTAGATGCTGGGACCATCTGACACAGCAGCAGAGACGTGACACAGTGGTCCAGCCTGTTGTGTCTCGACTTAATGAAAACCCAGGGTGATTTAAGCTCATAGTGTCTCATTTCTAACACAAAATAAGAACATCGGTTAACTGTAGACTTCAAAATATCAAGTTTTCTTCCACTGTCCAAAGACCCATAACTGTGTCATTTTAAGCTTCATTTGAAACTAAAAAGACATATCCCTCCGTGCTGCAGCGCTTAAAGGACTTATTATGTAAAATCGACTTTCATGAGCTTTAAAACATGTTATAATGGTGTTTCCTCATCCTTAGTTCACTCAAAGTTGTATTTTGATGGATTCGAGTGCTCAGAAAATCGGTTTTCACCTTCCCCATGTCTAAGCTCACTTATCTGTACTTGGGTTTCTTCAAAAATTCAGACTCTGGTTGTATATGATATAGTAAAAAATATATAAAGTCATGTCTGTTCCTTGGTGAAATACACTATGTAAAAGTGGGTTTATAATGAAAGTCAATATTGCAGTTTGTGAACAAAATGTAAAATCATGATCCACATATGCTGTAGAGCAGTGGGGTCAAAGTCAAATTCACAGAGGGACAAAATTAAAAACTGAGACATATTCAAGGGACAAACTCACTATTTATTGAAAAATCGACTGCACCTGATGTGTGATGTTAAACCTTTTCATGTGGAAACAAACTTTAGTTTTACTTAAACACAAAATCTGGAACAACTCAAGCTTGAAGTTATAAATATATGAGAAATTAAATTTGAAATAAAAGACACATCAGTAGTATTGATTTATTATTTAAATACATAAAATAAATTGTGTCTCCCTCTGTAGCCCTTCAAGTTCCTCTTTAAAGTAAATCTTTTTTTCACGCCAAAATAATGTATAAAATTGTTCTCTGAAAATTCGACTTTCAAACTATTAACAGTCCAAACCTTGGAATAGAAAAAGTGCAGAGAAAACATATATTCAAGCTTAATTTGCTACACTTTATCTCGACTGCACCAGTGTACTAGCAAAGCATTCTGGGATTTGTAGTGTTAGTGCTGCATGTGCTGTATACCGGAGGACCAGCTCTAATGCACATTTGATATATCACGGGCCAAATATAATTACACCTGAGTTTGACCTTCGTGCTATAGAGCGACTTTAATTCTAACTCAGAGAACCGAGGTTACATACTGTAACTGTAGGACAGAGACATCATGGAGGGGGTATTTTTTCATAGATTTTTGTAATGTTCCTGCTAAATTCTCACTTCATTCTGTCAAACACAATCACAGTGGGTAAAGTGTCAAAAGTACAACTACAGTATGCAGTTAGAAAGAGCTTTGAAGGAACCTCCAACCCTCCGTTTTAATGCTTGAACCCTCCATCGACAGAGCCACGCCACCCTCTGAATCAAACTGCATTAAAGTTTTATTTTAAGTTCACTGTGTCTTCAGCTTTGCCACAAACACAAGTGCTTCTGTGTGTTTCCATGCTGTTTTTCTTTAATTAAGATTTCTGTTAGATGTTTTCATTTTGGGGCTCACTTCCTCATGTAAGACTTTTTATTAGATCGCTGTCTCACGCTTCTCTCTTCTGGACAAGTTTTAATCATTGCCTGGTGTTTGGGGAGCGCTGCATGGTTCCTCTCTGCTAATTGAATTATGTTTCTTGACTTTTACAAACCTTTTAATGTAAAGTTGAATAATAAATGGGATCTGCTGCAGTGTCTTTGTCCCACGGGGAGAGCCGCAGCGTGACTGTCCTTACCCTCGATATCACTCAGCAAACAAATACGTTTGATTGAAGATTTTCATGATTAAAAATTCAATAGGTAATAAATCAACTTTCAGGGTTATAGTCTAAACTGTTCACATTTACAATACGAGAATACGAGTGGAGTGGCTGCTCATGTACCAGCTCGTGTACCTGCTCGTGTACCTGCTCGTGTACCAGCTCGTGTAACTGCTCGTGTACCTGCTCGTGTACCTGCTCGTGTACCAGCTCGTGTACCTGCTCGTGTACCTGCTCGTGTACCAGCTCGTGTACCGGCTCGTGTACCGGCTCGTGTACCAAACTGCTCGTGTACCCGCTCGTGTACCAGTCTCGTGTACCTGCTCGTGTACCAGCTCGTGTACCAGCTCGTGTACCAGCTCGTGTACCTGCTCGGGTACCTGACTAGAACCAGCTCGTGTACCTGCTCGTGTACCTGCTCGTGTACCAGCTCGTGTACCAGCTCGTGTACCTGCTCGTGTACCTGTTCGTGTACCAGCTCGTGTACCTGCTCGTGTACCCGCTCGTGTACCAGCTCGTGTACCCGCCTCGTGTACCCGCTCGTGTACCCGCTCGTGTACCAGCTCGTGTACCCGCTCGTGTACCCGCTCGTGTACCAGCTCGTGTACCTGCTCGTGTACCTGCTCGTGTACCTGCTCGTGTACCGGCTCGTGTACCTGTTCGTGTACCAGCTCGTGTACCTGCTCGTGTACCTGCTCGTGCTCGTGTACCTGCTCGTGTACCGGCTCGTGTACCTGTTCGTGTACATGCTCGTGTACCAGCTCGTGTACCAGCTCGTTTACCTGCTCGTGTACCGGCTCGTGTACCTGCTCGTGTACCTGCTCGTGTAGCTGTTTATCTTCATGCTCATGGTTCCTGCTTGTTTTCATGTTCCCCTCCTGCTCCTTGGACCAGTTCTGGACTCACTCCCGCCTTCGACCCTGTTTCCCGACTCCGACCTGCTCCTGGAACCAACTCAGCACCTTCGCCTCTGACTCTACTTCCCTGCACCGCTCTGGACTCCCGCCTCTGACCCTGTTTCCCGGTACCGGTATTGTTCCCTCGTCTTCGTCTCTGCACCTCTGTGTCTGCCCTGGACCCCGACCTGCACCCAGCTCCTCGTGTAGTCCACCGTCATTTGCTTGTTTATTTCACTTTCTGTCAAACACTGTAAACTCGCCCCGAGTCCTGCATCTTTTGGTCCTTCTCACCCTGTTCATTACGGCAGGCTCAGAGACTTTAAAGCAGCTCTGTGTGAACAAGTCTCTCCATGAACCAGCACCAAAGAACATCTCCCACATGTTAGAGCCACATGAACCATCTCACACTCTGAGGACTTCAGGGACCGGCCTCCTGCTGGTCCCAGAGTCAGCGTTTCAGTTTCTGCAGCTAAAACCTGGAACAGTCTTCTTGAAGATGTGAGATAAGACTCAACAATGTTTAAATCCAGGCTCAAAATGGTTCTGTTTAGCTGCATATGACTGAAAGGTTTTTATTCTGCACTTTTCTCCTTTAATATTAATTTTATGATGAGTATTTGTGATTATGTTTTGGATTTTAATGTCTCTCTTATCCTGTAAAACACTTTGAATTACCCTGTGAACAAATTGTGCCGTACAAATAAACTTAAGCTTAAATCTTTGAGTGACCCAGGAAAGGCTCAAGTTTGATCAGTGACAGATCAAACTTGTCCAGATGTAAGTTTAGGAGAAGAATTGTAAATATACCACACTATAACTTGTTTTAAAAAATATCTGTCTGCCCAAAAGTCCAATTAGGAGAAAATACCGAACTACTTCTGTGCACCCGTGACCAACCTGTTTATATGAAACATCGTGAGAAAACAATGTTTTTCTTGTCTTTTTCACGGCACAGCGACCAAAGGCAGATTTTTTTTTTTTTTTTTAATGTGGAAAGAAACAACATTGCACAACAATCATATGAGAAACAAAAAAAGTAACTGTAGTTATAAAACCAAGTACGGCAAAATAATGAAACAAGTGATCACATTTTCCTGTGTGTTTCTTTAAAGCAAAACTCAAATGTGGCCCTCCACGTCATTTTATGTGGCCCTCGACAAGGTAAATTAAACCTTATGATGGTCTTAAAATGTCGTTTTATCAGGAGATACACAGTAAACAGCCATATTTTTACATCTTGGCAAATGAATATACAATATTTGTAACTTGAATAAGTAATAAATACAGAAACAGTTAATAAGTTAAAAAAGTAGTAAGGTTTATTTTACATCTGGTCCTTTCAGGGCAGCCATTTTGCTGATGTGGCCCTTGATGAAAATGTGTTTGACACCCCTGCTTTAAAGGTATGTTACAAAATAAATAACTAAATAAAACAAACATATCTTCTTCAAAATCAGTATGATGGGATCTCTCCAGTCTGTTATGTTGAGATAACTCAGAGAACCAAGGTTACAAACTGTAACTGTGTGGGGTTTGATTCAGACACTGGTGAAACATATGACATACAACCAATCTGCACTTAACAATGTAGGACTTAGAGAAGTCTTTAAAAAGTAGTTAGTTCTAGGATAAGTATTAAAATATCCTGAGGTCCTAATCACCTTTAATCATAGTTACATAACCTTAATATGTCATGATCCACATGTTCCTGTTCCCTGTTTTTGCCTCCTGTGTTCTCCTTCCCCTCCCTCACCAGTCTAACTCCAGAGCTGGGCGGAGTCCTGGCTCCTCCCACACGCACCTGAAGCCCATCAGCGCAATCAACACCACCTGCCATGGATAAGAGGAGCCAGGACCAGAAACTCGGTGGCAGATCGTCCGCGTGTCAATGTGACTACTCCTGATCTACTTGAAGATTGTTTGTTGCCTACCTTTTTGATGCTTATTGGATTTTTGCTACTCTCCCAGATTCCTGCTCCCTGGGCCGTCCGAGCTTCTTCGTCCCTGGCTCCGTTCCTGACCCTGCCTCCTGCTCCGGTATTGTCTGTTTCCTGTCCTTGTCTCCACGTCAGGCTCTGAACCCTGACTCGCACCTCGCTCGCTGCTCCGACTCCTGTTCCCTGGATCGTCCCTGCTCCTCGTCTCTGGCTCCGTTACCGACCCTCCCTCCTCGTCCCGGTACCGTCCGCTCCTGTCTCCGTCTCCACGTCGACCTGCCCTGGATTCTGCTCACTCCCTGCTCCTCGCCCGGTCTACCATCTTTTGTGTGTTCTATATTCTCTTTGCAAATAAACACTGTTAAACCTTCCCGAGTTCTGCATTTTTGATCCTCCAGTCTATTCATTACGACATAATAAGATGTAGTCTCATTGATTCTCCTTAAACAGTACCAGATTTCAAACCGTGAGTCAGGAACATGTTTTAGTTGGAACTTTTAGCTCCGCCGACTTTCCTTTCCCTTGAAAATGCAGCATTACAGAGAATCAAGTGTCTGGCAGAGTGACAGGCAGCTGGTTTCCCATGATTCATAGTAGCAATGTGCCTGATTGGATGAAAAAAGATGCTCCTGCCTGTATTATTTTATTACTCAAGAAAATGCTATGTAAAATAAATTATTGTGTCCCAGTGACGGGACTTTTGGCTCTTTTATGGGATCTGAATCTTTAGGATCCATGCATTTCAAAGAGCCGTTCAAA
The DNA here is from genome assembly GCA_019594935.1 of Periophthalmus modestus. Lineage (NCBI taxonomy): Eukaryota > Metazoa > Chordata > Actinopteri > Gobiiformes > Gobiidae > Periophthalmus > Periophthalmus modestus. The sequence goes on from JAIEZT010001243.1 coordinate 5,767,010, forward strand.
AGACGGTTTCTTTATATGACAGAAGCCAATGTGAGAACTCGATTTAACAACAAACTCATCACAGAGAGCAACGACCAAGGCTTAAATTTGTTTAAAATGGTTCAAACTGAGAGTGAGAGTTTCTACCGTTTCAAATTATGCCTAATCTAAGTAAAATGTTGCACTACAATAATAATAATAATTCTAAATCTAACTGTTATTATGATGTTAAATATACTCAAATCTCTCACTCGTGTCGCTTGTTCTGCTTCTGAGCTGATTCTTGTGTCAGTTCTGTGCTCAGTATAATAATCAGTATAAAAATGCACACAAATTAGATAGAAAAAGATTCAGCTCTTTTAAAAAATGAGATCCGGAGCCAGCCGTTCACATTAAGGAACCGTTCAAAAGAGCCGACTCGTTCACAACCGTCACATCACTAGGATTTCCGTCTCTTTTATGTCAATCTGCGGATCTGAATCTTTTGGATCCAATCATTTCAGAGAGCCGTTACACTGGATACTTTACATGACAGAGGCCAGTCAGAACTCATTTTATCTACGAACCAGTCACACAGAGAAATGACCTCAGCTCTAAAATGAGATCTGATTCCAACAGTTCACATTAACCCTTTAAAGACTGAGAACATTATAGACCAGGGGTGTCCAAACTACGGTCCGGGGGCCAAATGCCGCCCTCAGACCAGTTTTTAATGGTCCTCAGGTCTCCTGCTGAACCGGCCCATTTGATCATAAGCAGAATTTTTAACAGCAAATTAAACTATTTCTACCACTATATCCTCAAACATCACATTGCAGCGTGATACAGACTAAAATGAATCTGTTTCAAGTCTTATTAATCCACAGCGGCTCTGTCAAATCTGTGTATAAAGCATCACACATGCATTGATCACCGGACTGTGGCCCTCTGCTTCGAATATGTTTTGAGATGTGGCCCTCGATTAAAAAAAAAAAAACTTTGGGCACCTCTGTTATAGACCATTACAGCTCATCTAGACTTTTATTCTTTTTAACCATAAAAATCTTGTTAAAGTCTCAGAATGTGTTGCATTTTTTCACACAACTTGCTCTGTTTTACACCTCTATTCATCCTTATTTTTCCTTTGACGCATCAAATAACTGACTGGGAGAATCCTGGCGGCGCTGCGCTCTGATTGGTCGTCTTTGAGGGACAACATAAGCACATTATGTAATGACAGTGACATATTTAAAGAGCCCCATGTCTCTGCTTTGAGACGCCGTTTGAATTTACATGAAGCACAATTGGTTGCAGAATTACGCTAATGGAAAGTCCACAACTGCAGATCTATCATCAGAGATATCATCCGCCACAAAAGGGTTAAAGAACATTCCAAAGACCCGACTCGGTCACTACTACAGGCCCTTTAATGACAGCTGTATAGTTACATGTTGAGTAGGATGTTTTTAGACATTCATCCTTCCCCTGTTAAATCGTCACTGCAGCGAGAGGCATTATCAGTCGTGAATGGCTCGCAGTGAGAGCATTCTTGGTCCGCAGCGTTTTAATGTGGTGCGCTTCACTGACACATTTACTCAGCCCTTCAAGGCCACAATCGCAGCTCCACAGCACCGGAGGACACACATCGTGCCAAGATATTTTTGCAATTTGTGTTTAAAGAAGCGTAAAACATCTCATCAACACAAAATGGCCGCCAGTGGCTCGTGGGCCGTGTCGTCTCGCGCTTCCTCAACAAAACCTTGAAGATGTTTTGAGTCTGGGCTTGTCATTTTTGTTTAGCTCATGATGGATTAAGACGTGGAAAACTCAACACTAGTCTGATGTAATGTGAGTTCAAACGTTCTGACCTGTACTTTTCAGTGATTTCTCTGTTATGTTCCCAGAGGTGGAACGAAGTACAAGTAGTAAAGTACTGTACTTAAGTAGAATTTCAACAGTGGTACCTCGTTTATTTATTTTTTACAATTATTCTATGTTTTAAGTCTGTAAAACTCCTCACCACACACTTTATACACTTTTCTCACACAGGCATTAACATTTTCTCACATCTCTCTCCTGTTTAAACTCTCTCAAAGTTCAAACCTTCGTCAGTGCCTTTGTCATTGCAGAACGTTTCATCGACATCGAGAAAACTTGCAAACATACAGCACTTAAGAGTCACACTGCGATCTAACATTTAAGTAAATTTGTCTGACACATTCTGTACTGTACAGGAGACACGGAGGAGACTGATGGACAATGGTCTACAGTCCCTCAGCCAATCAGGACGCAGAACACAATGGTCTACAGTCCCTCAGCCAATCAGGACGCAGAACACAATGGTCTACAGTCCCTCAGCCAATCAGGACGCAGAACACAATGGTCTACAGTCCCTCAGCCAATCAGGACGCAGAACACAATGGTCTACAGGCCCTCAGCCAATCAGGACGCAGAACACAATGGTCTACAGGCCCTCAGCCAATCAGGACGCAGAACACAATGGTCTACAAGCTCTCAGCCAATCAGGACGCAGAACACAATGCACGTTCATACGATGTAAAAAGCATGTAGAACTGAACTAAAAACATCCACAAAAGGTGAACCGCGATATCGTGAGGGACAACTGTATCTGTAATTTCCTTAAGTACATTTTACAGTGGATACTTTTTACTTTTACTACTATATTTAAGAGCAGTAACTGTACTTTCTACTCCACTACATTTTTTTACTTCACTACAGTAAAAAGTACTTTTCATATGATTTAAGAGGTTATTTTTACCATGTTCGTGGAAACATCTTGACTATAGTTTTCGAGTTGAAGCTTCGGCTTTGAGCAAATAAAACAAATGCACAAAATTCATAAGAAAAATGAAGAAATCGTTTCATATTGCAACTGCTGACCAAAATATGTATCACTTTTAATCAATATCACTACATTTAACACTTTAACAACACTGATGTGAAATACTTTTACCTGTTACTCTAAAAGTATATTTTTAGTAGATTTTTCATGCTATACTTACTTTTACTTGAGTATATTTTTACCTCTGTATCTGTACTTTTACTTAAGTGACAAAATTGAGTACTTCATCCACACCTGAATGATGACTTTATGACACCGGGTGGAACAATCTTACATTTGTTCAGCTTCAGATGTTTAAAATCCTCAAAATATCTTCCAAAAAAACATGCATCCTACCATGAGCAGGGTTGCCTCTCCCCAGATATGACCTGTAACGTGGCCTGGTGACGACACCTGCTTGTCTCCATGGAGTTTAATGCTTTACAGTGGAACATACCACGCAAAGCAATAACATCTTCATGGAAATACTGAGCCCTCCACCAGAAAAAATACTGTTAAAGGACACATATTCTACAAAATTTAACTTTTTGGAGCTTCTAACCATCATTCACACTTGTTTCATAAATCCAGTAATCATTCAGTGATTTTGCCTGGATTGTTACGTCATAGGTAAAAATCTGGAATGTTGCAGTTTTTAAGCCCAAAAAAACATCTCCCGACTGGTTCTGTGGTTCACAAACGAACACGTGGCTCTAGTCTAGCATTTACATTTCATAAGGCCTTAACTCTGCACCTGGAAAAGTTACATAATGCACCTTTAAACTAGAAAACTGGAAATGCGCCACATATTTGAAGACAACTAAACCCACAATATTGCATCTCTTAATATTGGAACTTAGAAAGCACGTCCCCTTAAAGTTTTCTAGAAGGAATTTGCAGCTGTCGCCTCGTCATAAACTCAGTGGTTATAAATAGAGCTTTGTGTAACTTTGTCATGGCACTCAAATCAAATGAAGATGAGTGAGCGTCCTCCTTCCCCATAAATCCCGCATTACATGTCAATGGAATCACTTCATAATATTTCTGTCCCTCCTTCGCAACACTGAACACAGTTGATGGGCTGATCATGGGGCATGTAGTGAGTCGAATGCATTTCTGAGCTGCTTTAACCTCTGCACATCCCGGGCCCGTCGTTCGCTGACTGCGGCTCTAATGTGAGTTTATTGTCATATATTAAGTGCATATGCAGCGTGGAGTTTACAGACCACGCGATCAGACGACGCAGCCTTCTGAAGCGTTGAAATATAATGACATATACTGAGCACGAGCGAGGAGAGAAGCTGAACAACACTGCGGAGACAGCGAGTCACAGATGTGCTGGGTGAGTGGTTGTCTTCCAGTAAAATAGACTTTTTTTTTTATCCAAGCGTGACAAGATAAGGTATATGATTATTATTCTGATTCCTTCCTGACCAGTGTTGGGAATCTTACTTCAAAAATGTAATTAGTTATAGTTACAAGTTACTTCTCCCAAAAAGTAACTGAGTTACCATCTCAGTTACTTTTTGGGAGAAGTAACTCGTTACTAGGCAAAGTAACTATGCCGTTACTATGTAAAAAAAAAAAAAAATAAACACAACAGATGTGAACCTTTAACATTTATTTCACTTTAACAGATTGCAATTATACTGCATTTGTTTAAAAGTGATCCATATCTGACACCAGCCTGGACACTTTCAGTCACATTTAAAACATATGTCCATATCAAATATGTCGCAGTAGTTTGTGTAAAGTTGCAGGGGGACGCAGCTGTGCGTCAGGGCGTCACGTTTCTGATCAAAACTCAACTCGGACCCAATCAGCTGTCAATGCACGTGTGACAGGACACCATTTCCCATCATGCATTGAGCGTTTGTAGTCCCATGCAGGGCCCGCAGTCGGTGGAGCTGCTGCTCTCGCCTCCTCGCTCAAAAATTGCGGCCGTGTCCCAATTCGCCAAATGCACTGTTCCATGTTCAAAGTGCGGGTCGAAGTACCGCGCGGCTTAAATGCCCCGTTCGAGCGGCGCATTTAATGCACTTTGGTTAACTGAGACACGGCCTGCGTCGGACTCGCTCTCACGAGATTATCTGCGCCTCGCTCATCTCAAACAAGCCTCACCCCGAGCCTCTTTGACCAAAGAAACACAACAGCGCTGCAGCTCCTCGTCTGAGAGACTCTGATGAAGAGCAGAGTGAACTGAAGTAATAGTAACGCGGCTCATTTTACTGTCAGTAACGTAAACGGCGTTGGGACGCTGGGAAAAGTAATTAGTTAAATTATACTCCGTTCGTGAAAAAACAACACGTTAGTAACGCCGTTATTGTTTAACGCCGTTATTCCCAACACTGTTCCTGACTCTGATTATAGTACGTCGGATTACTCACTGATCTTAAAGGTCCAGAAATCAGGGAATGGGATTTTGGTGTCCAGTCTCCAGATCCTCAGCTACGCTCGGTCTGGACGACGTTGGAGAAATGTAGTTACATCACTGAAGTCAAACTGGTATTTGTCTGCTGCTTGTTTCTAGCTCGCTCTGATCTAGATCTTTACATACATGAAAACTGCAGTGTTAGTACAGTTTGCACACAATATGAAATACATCTGTATATTAAAAAAATACAGAGACATATGATCCTGGCCACTGTGACAAAATGGCCCTTTGTCCCTTTAATATCACCATAATTTAGTTTATTCACACCTTTGTACATTTCCAATAATTTTTCAATATCCAGCTAATCATAACTATCCCGGGTTTGTTTTTGCTTAGTCTTTCAGTTAGTCTCAGTTTAATTTAAACCTCACACTTACACCTGTTACTTTAAAGATATTTTATTTGGTTAAATGTAGTGATGGGCAAATGAGGCGGAGTCTCTGGAGCGTCTCGTTCTTTCTGCCTCGGAGCTCGTCTCACGTGACCAAAGTGTCAAAGTGTCGGTCCCTCCTCCTCCTGCTTCGCTCTGCGTGTCAGTCGCTTCAGTGAATCGAAGCGTTTCATTGGCTCAGTGAATGTTCCGCTCTGTGATTGGTTCAGAGCTTCAGAGTGTTCAGTGCACTTCTGTGGTTTGACAAGCGCTAAACTGCTACAGTATAAAAGATCAATATTTCTGAAAAATGTATGTGTGACGTTAGTGGTGATTTTGGCGACTTTTGGCAGTTGTTTCATTTTCGATGGCATCTACAAATGGAAAAAAAAAGCGATCCATGGTTTGGGATCACACAAAACTTCTATTTCTTAATAAAAACATGTGATATATAAATGTTGTGGTTTTTTTATGTTCAAAATAGAATATACACTATTTATGACTTCTAATGAAATAGAAAATAGAGTTTTGGGTTGTGTGCTGGTTTGCAATGTTTGTATTTGTCCACTAGAGGTCAGTGTTTCTTCAAGGCCTCAGACGTCGAACCATTTGAGACAATATTGTCTGTCGGCCATTTTAAAAGCCTTGGGTGTGGTCGTGGGCCGGACCATGTGGCGGGGAGAACTAAGTTAACTTATTTTTTTTGTTTCAATGTCTTTGTGTATTTGTTTCAATATTTACGTGTTTATAGTTTTACTTTAAACACATTTGAGTTAAAGGGATTTAGGCCGTGATAAGTCGGCAGTGTAGTATGAGATCCTGCTAAAGCTGTACCTCCTGTACCTGAGAAATAAATGGTGTTTACCTGGTTTGAGAGGGTATAAGCAGGGCAGGACAGTCTTTCAGGAAGAATTAGCGTAACTAGGTACATGTGGGTTTTTCCTTAGGTTTGGTTGGTGCATCTTGGTTGGTTCATTTTTGTGAATATGTGTATTTTTCCACGGTACTGTCGCCTCTATATCCTTGGACTTGCCAGGCCTTCACCACCAACTGACAGAAACATGAACTTGTCTTGACCTTATCGTCCTTCCATGTTCCTACAGATCCAGTAGCGACATGATGACATCCTCCTCTAACCCAAGCTATAATCCAGAGAGGACCAAAGGAGTGTAATTGACTCACAGGTGTGTAATGACAATCAGGTGTAGGATCAAATCAGCTAAAATGACATGTTTCTAAGGTTGACAGAAGTAGTAAAATCAGCACAAGTCTAACCTGTTATCGTCCATTAAGTCTTTTTTTTTTTTGTCCTTTCTGGCATCTGTAACTTGTGCAAGGCCACATTTAAAGCGAGACCATGTGACTTTTGAAGGGGACAGTTCGCCACTTGCTTGTCTCCATGGAGATTGGTAGTGTTGTCATGATAATACAATTTCAAAGTCGATTTTTGGTTGATTGGTTTAGACGATTTTAGTCCCGGTTCAGTCCTGGTTTAGTCCCGTTTAGTCCTTTCAGTCCTGCTTTAGTCCTGCTTTAGTCCTGGTTTAGTCCCGGTTTAGTCCCGGTTAGTCCTGGTTTAGTCCTGGTTTAGTCCTGCTTTAGTCCTGGTTTAGTCCCGTTCAGTCCCCCGGTTTAGTCCTGGTTCAGTCCTTTAGTCCTGTTTAGTCCTGGTTTAGTCCCGGTTTAGTCCTGGTTTAGTCCTGGTTTAGTCCTGCTTTAGTCCTGGTTTAGTCCCGGTTCAGTCCTGGTTTAGTCCCGGTTTAGTCCTGGTTCAGTCCTGCTTTAGTCCTGGTTTAGTCCTGGTTTAGTCCCGGTTTAGTCCTGGTTTAGTCCTGGTTTAGTCCTGCTTTAGTCCTGGTTTAGTCCTGGTTTAGTCCCGGTTCAGTCCTGGTTTAGTCCCGGTTTAGTCCTGGTTTAATCCTGGTTTAGTCCCGGTTTAGTCCCGGTTTAGTCCTGCTTTAATCCTGCTTTAGTCCTGGTTTAGTCCTCAGTGTGAGATGGTTCTTGTGGCTCTAACATGTGGGAGATGTTCTTTGGTTCATGGAGAGACTTGTTCACACTGAGCTGCTTTAAAGTCTCTGAGCCACAGGAGCCAGAGACACAGGACACATGTGTGAAGTACTTCCTGGTTCTAGTCAGGACCCGAGCAGCAGTGTTCTATCTGGAGGTACTGTTCTGTCTTAAGGCTCGTTTGGAGAGACCAGTGAGCAGGACGTTACAGTCGTCTAACCTACTGGAGACAAATACAGGGATAAGTCTCTGGTTTTGACAGTAAACCTTTGATTTTTTCTGTTTTTCAGATGGTAAAAAGCTGCAGATGTTATTGATTTGATGTGGCTGTTAAAGTTCAAGTCTGAGTCCATTATTACCTCTAAATTTCTAGCCTGATTTGAAGGTTTTAGAGAGAGAGACTGGAGGTGACTGCTGACACTTTCTCTATGTTTCTGTGGGTCAAAGACTATGATTTCAGTCTTGTCTGAGTTTAGCTGGAGAAACTTGCTTTGCCTCCACTCACTGATCTGTTGGATGCAGTGAGTGATTAGTATCTGATTTCTGATAACCGTAGTTCCTACTTTCCCTAAAGTCTAACCCTTTCCAATTCTTTACAGTTCATTCATTTACTTCATTTGAACCCTTTTGTGCAATATTTCGTGAATGACCTCTGCCTCACATTCCAGCCCCGTCTCTTCCCTCTGCTCTCCGCTCACTCTTACTCCAGTCTTTTTTTGGCCGCTACCACTCCACACAGAGCTCTTTAATTTCCTGTGCATCAAAGATTTATCCATCAGCGTTAATAATTAAAACATAGTACAACTGAAGAGTGCTGCAAAGCTTCAGAAGACAAGGCACACTGATATTCCTGTTCATCTCTTCACATGTTATAGACCCAAGACTCGCTCGTGTCCCGGTTTATTTCTGTTACCAAGCAACGGTTACACAACATTACGTGACACTTTTTCTAAGGGAAGGTCGACTCTTTTTGTTAAATTCGAGACGGCAAATTTGAGTTCAAAGACGAGCTAGTGCGATGAGACAAAAAATGACTCAAATAGTTTCTATTGATCAACCACAATTCTCAGTTTGATGTTATTTTGTCATGATACGAACAAATAAAACTGGCTTTGAGTGTTAAAGTCTTGAAGATGAATAAGATGGACTTAACGTATTTTCACGACCATAAAGCGCAGTTAAAAGTTGTGAACATCGTGGGAGCGATGGATGATGGATGTCAGACGGCGAACACAGCTTTAAGACCGGGAGGCAGCGCCGGGCGAGTTACGCCACGATTTGTGAATGGATTGTGGATGCTCGGGCTCACGTATCTGCTTACACTGTTCTTTGAGATTTTGCAAAAGTCGACATCGTTCACGAGGAGCCGCACGGCAACAAAACGGACTCTGATAGTGACGAGAGGGAACCTGGTGTATTTCGTAGAGATCGAGCCCAGCTGTTCATTTCAGATACAGAGGATGAAAACTTTGATGGATTTGTGAATTTATTTAAAAAATGATGTGAGCACTTTGCTAAATACTTGAATAAAGCACAATCGAACACAGTATGTGCTCTAAAAAAGGCCCAGTGCACCTTTTTTATGTGATAAATGCAGAAAAAGCACCGTAACTGAACTGCGTCTTATAATCCGGTGCGCCCTATGTTCGTGAAAATATGGTAATTATTTCCATTTTTAAAAAAGGGTCAAAGGAATTTAAAGCTACACTATGTAATTTTCTTGGAGAAGGGTTTGTGACAGTAGCTTCATCTGAGCTGCTGAGTGTTTGTCCTTTAATTTGAAGGTTGTAGGCTCAAATCCCGCTCTCGGCATGAAAAAACATCATCGGTTGAGCGATCAGATCCACTGACCCACAGGTTGGCGGTGCGATTCCAGCTCCCACAGATGAATGCTGCTGTTGTGTCCTTGGGCAAGACACTTAACCCACCTCACCTCCAGTGTCTGTGTACCCTGGTGTATGAATACGTGTGTGAATGGGTGAGTGGTTCCTCGATGTAAAGCTCTTTTGGTGCCTTGACCATTGACCACGACCCTGTGACCATAAGACACCAGGTTGTCTCCATGGAGATGATATTGCTTTGCCAAGAATGTTCCACAGTACGGCATATCTTGGATGTAGCTTGGATTTATTCAAGTGTGTTCATTGCCCAAAACATGCATTCTCACTGTGAGCGTCCTCTCCTCTCCACAGATTCGACCCGTAACCTGGCCTGGGGGAATCAACTGCTTGTCTCCAGGGAGATGGTAAAGTCTACAGCGGATCATAGAGATATTAAAGCAAAGCAGTAATATCTCTACGAAGACGAGCAGGTGGTTTACCCTCCTCCAGAAAAGGTACAGAGCGAATCTACTATCCTAATGCGTTTCAAGACTCTTTAATTTTGTTCCTATTTGTGTTTAAAATGGCCAAAGTAAAGCATACAATCACCATAGACTCTATATATAAATGGACGTAGCTAACCTGCTAGCTGCTGTGTCCCAAATAGAAAGTGCACAAGGGAACGCTTCAAGCTCCATCGACTCTGGCTCCAATTCACTTTCTATTAAAAAACTGTGTCCCCTCTCTCTGTATCTGCTGCTGTCAGACTCGTCATTTTGGTCTTAAAATGTTCGTATTAACTCGCTCTAAATGATCCTGGGGTTTTTATTTCGCTATTAAGTCCATAAATCAGGATATGAACGTTAATAACAGACAAATCAGACGCCTTCTTTCCCCGAAGTTGCTCCTGCTAGCGTTAGCAACAAGTTTGACTGACAGAGTTGTTAAGCGCCCGCTCCCTGCTAAACCAGTGGTACGGGCGTGAAGGGGCGTTACCTTTAACAGTCTCACTCTGGATTGGCTGTTTGGTTGCTATGATACTCGTGGTCAGAAGTCCAAATAAGGAACTCGGCTCCATATTCACCGCTATAACCGCTCTAGCCTCGATGAGCTTCATTTAACTGGAGCCGAACACTGTGGGTGACGTCACACTCACTGAGTCCACTTCAGTCTAGTTATTTTGTAAATTTGAAAAAAAAAAAGATGAATTATTATCCATTGTAATGTTTGATATTCATTAAGTTACATTCATGCATCGATTGAAACATTACCCATAAAACCTAGTGTCTTATGAAATCCAATGTGTGAGATTCAATTCTAAAAAGTGAATGCAGTAAAAGTAAGAAACAGGAATACAAGCAACCACATAGTAGTATCAAACAGAAACCCACAGGAGCTGTCTGCAAAAGAGCAACAACAACGACGCACAACTGGCAGAACAAAACTGAAACGCCTGCACGGCATCCCCCATTTGTCAATACATCAATGGTGTCGACTTTTCTGCCAAAGTCCAAAGCTGATAGTGTTTTTTTCACTTTATAGTTAGTGTTAAAAGACCTGCACCAGACGTATTTGGGCAAAACCTGACTTAACCCAGTACAAATGTATGATAGAAGCAGCTTTTGAGGTCACAATGCATCAATTATTATGCAGTTCTCAAGTCTTTTACTGTATGATCAACAGGAAGTGCACGTTAGCATGCTAGCTGTTGCTGTTGTTTTTTCCTGTGACGACAAAACTCAGCTCTGACCTCTGAAAGTAGTGAAATTTGGATGCTCTGAATGCATAAATGAGGGATAACTTTGGACCACTGCAAACTGTGTAAAATGAAGTTCGGTTTTTCATGTTTTGGAGACAGAAAACATCAGATAAAACGGCTTTAAAGAACTTTTTTTTTTTTTTTTTTTTGTGCTTGTCTCTGCTCGTTGCGTGTCACGTCTTCTCCTCTCAGCCTGGTCACATATAAAACGAGTGCAGAGCGGGAGAGTGCTTCAGAGGAGGGTCCCAGCGGAGGGACTGTACCCACCACTTCATGTGCTTCTGTGCAGTGATGGGAGGGTTGCATGAGGCTGGGACTTGTACAAAAATAAGTACATGTACAGTAGTTTCACTTTCAAAATCAGGACAATGAAATAATATCGCAGTGAATAAATGTCAAGCTTGATTTTTCTTTACTAATTAAAACAAAAATAATTCAAATGTTCATTTTTCAGGACTTCAAGACCATATTTTCTGGGGTTTAAGTCGCTCTGGAGTCGTACCAGCCAAAAAATGCATAATAATGAAGAAAAAAAACGTATATTTCACTTATACTGTAAATCGCATCTGAGTATAAGTCGTTTCCCTGCTCAAACTATGAAAAAAAGTGCAACTTATAGTCCAGAAAATGCTGTATGTTGTCAAACTTGATTTTTCTTTACTAATTATAACACAAAAAAATATCGAATGTTCACTTTTCTGGACTACAAGACTGATTACCGTATTTTCCGCATTATAAGTCGCACCAGCCAAAAAAAGCATAATGAAAAAAAAATAATAAATGAAAAATCACATATAAATTGCATCTGAGTATAAGTCGCACCTCGGCCAAACTGGAAAAAATGTGACATATAGTCCGGAAAAATTTACTAATTGAAACACACACAAAAAAATCGAATGTTCATTTTTCTGGACTCCAAGACTGATTGCCGTATTTTCTGCAGTGTAAGTCGAACCAGCCAAAAAAATGCATAATAATGAAAAAAAAAAAAAAAAAAAATCACATATAAATTGCATCTGAGTACAAGTTGCACTTATACTCCAAAAGTGTGATTTATAGTCCAGAAAATGCTCCAAGTTGTCACACTTGATTTTTATTTGCTAATTATAACACACAAAAATTACATTGTGTGACTGATTACCTTATTTTCCAGAGTATAAGTCGTACCAGTCAAAAAAAATGCAGAATGATAAAAAAATAATAATAATAAAATCACACATAAATTGCATCTAAGTATAAGTCGCACCACCGTCCAAACTGGAAAAAAGTGTGACATATAGTCCAGAAAATACTGTATGATTTTTCTGCACTCCTAGACTGATTACTGTATTTTCTGGAGTATAGGTCGAACCAGCCAAAAAATACAGAATAATGAAGAAAAAAAACTTATACTCAGATGCGATTTACAGCGTATGTGGAATATAAGTCGTAACCTCGGCCAAACTTTTTTAAAAAAGTGTGATTTTTAGTCCAGAAAATACAGTATATTTTAAGCAACTTTTAAAATATGTGGAAAAAAGATGGATTAACTCTTCTGTTGGGGGCTTGCCTTTCCACAGATCAGGCCTGTTGGAATAACTTGCTTGTATCCATGGAGTAAAGTAAGTTTAATGCCAGTAACAAACAGGTTGTCGCTTTAAATTACAGTGAAGTTACTGCTTTGACTGTTCAGTTCAGTTTATTTTGTAAAGCTGAAGATTTAACCAACAGAAAGTTAGAAAATCAACAGTGAAACAGGCAAAAAGAGACACGCAAACTGTCCTAGAGCGCCCCCTGTCCTTAGACCCTCCTTCTCGGCAAGGAAAAACTCAAACCCTCACCAAAAAGTCCTGACGTTGCTGTTGTCGATGTGAAAACGCCACCTCCCTGTGTGTTCCTGTGGAGTGACAGAGTACAGCTCCTCCGCCCTGCTCCTGTACGCTCCTCCACCTCCTCCACCACCTCCTCCTGCCCCTTCACTCTGCCCCCTGCCCCCTCGCTCCACCCTCAGGACCACAGATCTTCACCGCGGCATCAGGGAACCGCAGATGTTTGGGGAAAATGGCTGAGTTATGGCCCCAGGACTTCTGCTAAATCGTCATTAAAGAATCTCATTTTTTCTCGCGGCACAGAAAGGATTTTATAGTTTTTTACATTGCACTTTTGTGTTTGGGAATAGCTCTTCAGGGCTGTACTCTGTCTTTTGCCGAAGCTGAATCATCTAATGCCGTACTGTGAAACATTCCAGGCAAGGAAATAACTTCATAATCTTCATTTAGACAAGCAGGTGGCTGACCGTCCACCAGAGAAGAAAGTGCAGCTTTAAACCAAATATGTAATTCGTTTATATCCTCTGTCGATGCTGTACTTTTATAGTCAGTCACCGTGGAGACGAGCAGATGATGCCACGAGGCTAAGATAAAGGTCAGATCTGCGGAGAGATGACCCTGCTCACAGTAACCTGTAATTGAATGAATAAATGCAAGATAGATACGACCCCTATCAGAAAAAGTGACATAATTACACACTTTTGATACAGCTTCCTGTTTATTGGCGCCATTTTGAAGATTATTTATCAAAAGACAGAATATTTTTCTCATAAATTGTTAATTGCTGTGGAAAAGTGCCTCTCCATGTGTCTTTTTAAGAGCACATAGCCGGGCGGTGACTTCTGTTCATGTTTTGGGGACTTTTTAAATTTATTCTATTTAAATCAGGAAAGTCCCATTGAGATTAAAAAACTCTTTTTCAAGGGAGTCCTAGTCAAGCAGCAAATAAAACATAGAGTTGCATAATGACAAAAGGACCAGATAACAAGAAAAGACAAATAGATTATATATTAAAAAAATATATTTAAAAAATTCTAAAAAACAAGTGGTGTGGAGTCAGCCTCGAGACCTCTCAGTTTAGATTTGAAAGCGTTAAAAAAAAAATCAACTCCAGTCCAGAGTGGACGAAAACTCTTTTGCCCAGTTCAGTTCGAGCAAATGGAACAAAGAGCGGCACACACGATCGAAGAATCAGCTCTTCTCTGTGACTTATCGGATACAAGGAGAACATGCAAACTCACAGAAACAACCTCACTATCAAACTGACATTTCACTTAAAGCAAAGGGGCCCAAAATTTTTTTATCGAGGGCCACATCTCAAAACATATTCGAAGCTGAGGGCCACAGTCCGGTGATCAGTGCAGTGCTTTAAACACAGCTTTGACAGAACCGCTGTGGATTAATAAGGCTTGGAACACTTTCATTTTAGGTCTGTATCACGCTGCAATGTGACGTTTGAGGATATAATGGTAGAAATGGTTTAATTTGGTGTTAAAAGTTCTGCTTATGATCAGTTCAGCAGCAGGTCTGAGGCTAATAAAAACTGGTCGGGCCATAGTTTGGACACCACTGTCTTAAAGTATGATTTTGTTTTATTCTCTTAAGACCTGCACAGTATAAAATATGTGATTATCTGTGTGTTGTACCTGGCGACAGAAGCTCACTCAGTTTTGTAAAGTGTTTGTCCACTGATCTAGAGGTCGGTGGTTCGAATCCTGCTCTCGACATGAATAAATAAGTTGTGACATTATTATATAGCTTCCACCTTCAAGGCACTCAAAGGTCTTTACATCGAGGAACCACTCACCTGTTCATACACCAGTGCACACAGACACTGGAGGTCAGGAGGGTTAAGTGTCTTGCCCAAGGACACAACAACAGTATTCATCTGTGGGAGCTGGAATCACACCGCCAACCTGTGGGTCAGTGGATCTGAACGCTCAACCGATGATGCCAACCTTCGGATCAGTGGACAAACGCTCCACCAACTGAGCTATTGTCGCCCTGATTGGATAGTTCTTGTTTCCAACCGAAACCACACTATTCCACCTTGTGATGTCATCATGTGGTGATACAGGAAGTGCTCCACTGTGTTTTTAAACTCCATACACCTTCATTAGAATCATTTGGATGATTTCAGCTATGGAATTGCCACTTATCTCCACTGGACTAAAGGTAAAATGTAGCTGTTAACTTGAAAACTACCACTTCATGACATCACAAGGTGGAACAGAGCATTTTGAGCTTTGGAGATGTAGCCACACTAACTACTTAAATGTGTGAATGAAACAAAACACAACTCCAGGTCTGTTTTTGAAGCGGTAACAACATTATACCTCACAAGAACACATTTTGCGTAATACAGGAGTTGCTCTTGTGACGACGATGTGCAGTTGCTGTAATTGGAGACTATCTTTAGACAACTTTATAGTATTTTAGCTATAAAAATCAGTTTTGTAACTTGCTTTTTTCCTCCCTGTGCTCACAGCGGGATGCCATGGCCTCTCCTGACCACAGTACACAGTGCAGTGGTTGAGCTCTGAACCGTAATGAGCTCATTTAAGAAGCTGGAGCAGGAGAGCCGCCGTGCCCTGGCAAGTATTTAAAAACACTACGACTCCCTGTCAACCAACCAACTATTTCCACTTATAACAGTCCAAACTCGCATAAACACTCACTGTTTTCTACAACTCCACATAGTTAGCAGGGTTACAGCTATTGTTCTGTCAGTTCACAGTTAATTTCTTTCTTTTTTTTTTATTAGAATCAATAAAGTTTGGATAAAGTCAGTAAATACAGATCAGTGTCATGTAGTTCAGGTGGTTCAAGCCATTGTGGAAAACCTTTACAGACATATTGTTTAGAGTCAATATATTGATGCAAACTCGTTCCATAAGAAAACTTCCCCTTAACTTTTCCCAGACTTAAGTTAAAAAAAAAAAACCTTGTGAACTTTATCAAACCCGAACTATAATACACAGACCTTGCCCGACTTATTTCGACCCCAAGAGCTGCTTATACGATAAATCTGAACTGAGGCAAGTGATGAAGATTATTTAACGAACAAACCTCGATTTTAAAACTGGTAGTGGTTCTTTTGAGATTCATTCTGAGAGAACATTATCCTTGTGCTGTGCAGCTGAGCAACCGCTTTCGCTTTTTTTTTAATAAACCTTAAAACCTCCTCTTTTTCTTTCTTTCTTTCGAACAATCTACTTTCTCTGTTCCCTTTATATCTCCATCTCTCGGCCAGGACGATGACTTATGGGCGCTGGTGTTCTAATTGTGGGGCAGTCATACCAAAACGCCATAACAAATGAACCCGTGCGTGTCCCAATGAGGAGTAATAGTCTTTTTATTGCAGGATTAATCTCAGTGGTGGTGCTGTCCAGTGGCTCTCATCCATCAGTGGCTCGGAGGCTGCAGAGGAGGGGGGGACTTCACATGATAACCCCACTGGTCTACTGCAATTACTCAGAGCTCGGGGCCGCTCCTACAGCTCTCACTCAAGTTTGATGGGTTTTACTTCGGGCAATGCTACGAGCGTCGGAGAGGGGCTGCGAAGATATTGAAAAACTGAAAATGTGGAAAAGTTCGCTAGCCTCCAACCAGGATGATCGTGGCCCAAGAGGTGACTGTGTAATGTGAGGAATGTTGTAGAAGTGATGATGTACAGGGTGGCCCAAAAGTCTCTGACACTTTTAAATCTTCAGTAGCTCCTATAATTCTTAAGTTATACTCACCAAATTTTAGCAGTAGATAAACTGAACCTTCAGAGATTTTTGGCAATATATACAGTTATAACTGTTCACTTACACCTGAACGTATCACTACTTAAACAAGGGGAAGTAAAAATGACCTAATTTTAAAAAATAATGTTTTTTAAGTGTCCACCATTTTTGGTTTCGCCCTCAATAGCTCGATCCAACACACTTTACATAACATTTAAAGCATTTCCGGGCTTATGGCTCTTATTTGATCCTCGATATTATGTTTTAAGTCGTTTATTGTCTGAGGTTTATTCACAAACACCTTTTCTTTAAGATAGAGCCACAGGAAGAAATCAGGACTAGTCAGGTCTGTGGAGATCACATACTGCCCCCTGTCTGTGAAAAACACTTATTATTCCTTTAATGGCATTTACACTTGGGGCATCTCTGGTATTAAAATGTTGACGGTAACACCGCTGGGTTTGTGAATTTGACCCATGTGACTCAAAGTACCACTGTACAATGAGGGCTCGTTCCTCGGTGCTGTATTTGCTCATATTAATGTCGGAAGGGTCGTTCTAAATGCTCTGAGAAAATAAAAGAAAAATATTTAGAAACAAAAGAGTTATGATTTGTTTTCACCGTACTTCTTCTAATACAACTCAAGGTCATTCTAAGGCTCATTTTTGTCCTGTGAATGTGACAGGTTGAGTATCGATACTTGCGAAATGAGTATTTAGTTTCAATGGTATTTTTAGTATTGATTAGTGTCCGATTTTCAATATTTTTGTCAAAAGTTATTTATTATAAGCGATTTTCACAACTTTCACAGACCAAAGAAGAGTTTTGCCATCACAGTAAAGCTAAAAAAACCTCATCCTAAAGCGCACTTCCTGATTCTTGAACAGTAACACACTTTATAATTAGATGCAGACAGTGTGCAGTGGACGTATTTTGACCTCAAGAGCTGTTCATACACTATATCTGTGCTGCAAGTCACATTTTGCTCAGATGTAAAGATAAAACAAAACAAAAAAAAAACTACAGGACCTTTAACCATGTCCATCTTCTCTTCTATCGATTCACTTTGACCGAGTTTCTCACAAATCCTATCACTATGTCCTTTTTTTCCTCTTGAATCTCTTCTCCCGCCGTGTTTTTTACCCGCTCCTTCACTTCTTCTTGTCGTTTCACTACAACATGAGAAAGACATGGCCGTGTGTGTGTCTGCGGTGACCGTGCTCTTGACCTGTATCTCATTTCCAACAGCAGGGGGCACTCTTCAGCCTTGACTGTCACTCGCGGCTGGCAGCTCATGCATTTTATTTGCAAGGCAGGTAGGAGGAGAAATAACAAGGTTGTATAGCTCAGAGATTGCTAGTTAGCATTAGCGTGTGTGTGTATGATGTGTGCATGTTGTGTGTCAGTCCCGTGTCCTCTGCTGTACATGTGGAAAGGGCAGAAGCTCGGAGGAGGACGGAGGAGAAGATGGTGGAGGTTCTCATTAATATGTATGGTTCTGTGCGCGTTTGGGTGTGATTTGAACACGTGTGATCTGGGGGGGTGTTTACACGAGGATCGGTGATGGCATAAAAGGTCGAATGAGTGGGAATTTAAGGACAGGGTACACACGAAAGACCGCCCGACGCACCACTGGAGCTTATCAACGAGGAGAATGAAACAAATTAGCGTCTGCAAATTTACTCGGGGTTTGAATGTTAAACTGATTGTGACATGCGTTTTGAATTGGAAATGAATGCAAGCAGACTGCCGGACGCTCGGGTGGGTTTCAGAGCTTGGCGACACAAATTGGGCACTTTAGCTAAGAAAAGGTAGATATTTTGTGTTGATTTTTGGTAAATCACTTTTGAATCAATAAAAATTACACATTATAGGGCCTGTACCTATTTTTTCTCTTTGTATTTGAGCAAATCTTGCCCTAGTCCAAATATAGTACATAATTAGCAGGTCAAAATATGTCCACTGTGTGCATCTAACCCTGGAGAATCACAGGGTCAAATTTGGCCGTAGTTCATTGCTGCTACTCAAAATGAACAAACAAACAAACAAAAAAGTCAAATTTTAAAAGTCAAAAACATTTATAAAGCCCAGAGTGCCACTTCTGACCCCTTTATAGAGACACCTAGTGGATGAATAATGAACTAAAATGAGCCACAGTGGTAGGGACAAGATGGCCGACCTGTTGAGCTGGAAAACTACCCAACTACTGTGTTTTTTTTTTTGTTAATCTTTTTAGTAATAGCTTGCAGAATGTCTAGAAGTGCATTTTATATTCTTTTTGGATACATTAGAGAGCCCAATGGGTCAAATTTGGCCCTGATCCTAAGCGTCAAAATTGAAAAAGTGGATATTTCAGTGTTCAGTGAAGTTATAGCAGTAATTTAATGCAATGTTCATAATTTTCCAAAGAAGAAAAGGGTTCTTGGGTTCTCCAGGGCTAATTATAATTTGTTAAATTGTCTGTTAATCAGAAAGTGTGCGTTAGCATGCTAGTTGTTGTTAATCATACTGTCACTGCAAAACTCCACGCTGCTCTGTGAAAAGTGCTTATAAACTCATAGTAGTGAATAATTAGGATGTTTGAGATGCTTCAGGTGAGTGAGGAATGACTTTGGATTTTTGCAAACTGTTTAAAATGAACTTTTTTTCCATGTTTTTTAAGAAAAATCTCGTACAGCGCTTTTCATAATATAAATGGTAAGGTTTTGTTTGAAAGATCATTACAAAAACAACAAAACTGCAACTTGAAAAGATAAAAGGAATAAAAATCACAGTGAAGGTTGTAACATTTAAACAAGTAAAGGACTTTGAATGACTTTGTGTCTGAATTACACAAAAACTTGCCTTCCCATGCCTTAATTTTCAGTTTTTGGCTATTTTGTTGTCTTGAATATTTTAAAATTCATATTTCTATAAACTTTTAATCCAATTTCATCCTATTAACACTCAGAGTAAACCTTAAATTCGAGAAAAAAAGATTAAACAGACGATCTCCAACCTGCTCAAAAACAAAATGTTCTTAATGCTGCAAAGATGGAACAAAAGTCCATCCCAAACCCAAAATGTCAGCACGGATACTCTGACATTCTCCAGTTCTTCCGAAACGCAATATAAAATGAAATAAAACAGGAGAAGACCTCCCAGCAACAGCGCCAAAAATAATATCACGAAGAAAACATGACTTTTCCCTCCTTCACAACGCGTCCCAGATCACATCAAACTTTTAGACTCCGGATAAGAGACACATCCCTGAGTGTCGCTTTGAATGTGTCTGTTCAATCGAAAGAGAACAAGACCAAACTACGCTCTTCTGTAAAGGCGGTGCGCGAGATTTTTACAGTTTGCAATGGTTCCTCCCTTTACATATGAATTCAGAGCACTTAATTATTCACCGAAATGAGTTTATAAGCTTGTTTTCCCAACTTCCAGAGACGAACAACAGCAAACAGCAACTAGCATGCTAACCAAACACTCAAAGACAGTACATAGCAGACTTAATTTGACCTCAAGACCTCAAAAGTGGATACATTGCCTTTAAATTCATCTTTCTTTCTGTCATCACGAGAGAGATATAGGCGTTTCCCATGAACAAAAATAGTTAAAACTAACACAATCTGACAGTTATTTCTCTCTTTTTTTCTGCAAAATGGGAAGCCAGTCACTCTTCAACACATTAGCCAAAAGACAATCATGACAGAGGAACCAAGTCGGGGAAAAAAAGAGGCAACTACAGAGAAGTTTGATCCGAGGACTGAACCCTCAACCTCCTCGTAACGAACTGCCAACCACTCTGCCACCGTGCACTTCATCCTCTCCATTTCACTGTATTTTTTCATACAACTACTATATTTTCTAAGTGTCCTGTCATGCAATTTTCTCAGTCCGTTCTCTCTTTCTTTGATTTTTAACCATGTGCCTCGAACTATTGCCAGGTGTAGTTTGTTACAAAAGTAAATTTGCGCATATTTATTTACTTTGAGCAATTTCTGAACCATTTAAGAAAGCAAACAGTCTTCGACCTTTAAAATAGAAAGAACCAGATAGCAGTTGTTCTTCTTTTTTTTTTTATTTGGTCATATTTTAGTGGGTGGCATGTCGTGGAATCTTTTCAAAAAACGTGTGGCACGACTCAAAACGAGTTGCAAAACACTGCTCTATTTTAAAATCTGCATAATTGACCAGACAACCTGCCTCTATCACATTCATGCTTTTCAACAATGTTTATTAAACCAGATATTTTGAGGAGCTTTCGGCTTCCAAAACACAGAATATTTAGTTTGAATGTTAAGAGCTTTGGCATTGGTGCTAATGTTTCCGAGCTCTGAAACCCATGGATATTTATAAAAACCAAAATGTGTGAAGAACGATTTTACACACTTGTGGTTCTAGCTCCTTGGTGACAGTATATTTGGTGGAGCATATGTGCTTTGACAGAGTGTGAAGGTGTATCGCTGGCTGACCCATCGTCCTGTTCCAGCCTCCTGCTCAGCTGAAACATGGAGCTCCCACAGAGTCTGCACCTGACCACGATGCCCCTGACAGCCACTGACCGCTCACTGCACCCCGTGAGGATTTGCATCGAGGAACCATGTTTTTACTGCAGTCTGCAAGAATTTCAGAATATCTCAGGAGCACAGTGTAACCCCAGTTTCCGTCAAAGCAGTGACAGCTTAAAAATCGCTGTAAATGTGAAGCAGGACGATGGGGAATGACTCATAATGGACCACGAAGTTTGAAATGAAGGTGCTTGTCCATCTCCAAGACTCTCAAACAACACTACTTTACATCAAGAACCTCTAGACACTAGGGGTAAGGTGGGTTAAGTGTCTTGCCCAAGGACACAACAACAGCATTCATCTGTGGGAGCTGGAATTGCACCGCCAACCTGTGGGTCAATGGATCTGATCACTCAACCAATGTTCATGTCAAGAGCAGGATTTGAACTGCCAACCTTTAGATCAATGGACAAACACTCTACCAACTGAGCTACTATCGCCTACTTTGCCCAAAATGTTCCACAGTATGGCATTAAACATGACTATAATTAAATGAAATCAATCTCAAATCAAGTACAGATGTTTTTATTGGTGGATAAATACCATGTAAACCATATATAGGGTCGAGGCTCGAGCCCTCGTCTGAGACTCAGCTGAACATTTACTGTGCATAGCTCGGGATAGTTTTATAAGATGTGAAAGGTTTTGAGAATGCCGAGAAGTTTTGGAGACGACAGAAAAGCCTGTTCAGTTTCAGAGCAAAGACGTTTATGTCGAGAGCAGGATTTGAACCGCCAACCTTCCGATCAGTGGACAAACACGCTACCAACTGAGCGTTATAACGTTATAATCAAATAAATTAACCACTCACCCATTCATACACCAGTGTTTGCAGACACACAGCTGGAATCACACTGCCAACCTCTAGATCACTGGATTTTACCTTCCAACCAATTATGTTTATGTTGAGAGCGGGATTTGAACCACCGACTTTTAGATGAGTGGACAAACGCTCTTCTGTCTACTGTCGCCCAAGTTTATTGTCAAAATGGAGACAAATACAATAAAGATCTCGTTTATCAAGCGTTTGGGTGCGTGCTAAACATGCTAAACATGCTAACAGTGGAGCAAAACCCAACGCAATTCCTCACAATGACACTAAAGAAGACATGATGAATGAAGACGCAAAATGGGCCGTTTCGCAAAATCCGAGGCGAAGAACATGCAAGCGAAGTTGTTAAGCGGGTGCTGCCAAATTTAATACAACTTTAATAGCAAAATCTGTGAGAATATAGCACGCTGGAGAGACAGGTGCAAACTTTTAACCAAGGATAGCTGCTGCAATTTGAGCACCTATAGAGCATAAACGCTTTAAAATGGCCCACAAGGACAGGTAAAAGACAAGATAATAACATGTTTTCAAGCCAGCTGTAATAAAATATAAACTCTTTACCTGCGCTCGCTCCCACAATCCTGGATGATTCTGTCCCTGCACTGCTCTGATGCCCTGACGCACAACTTTACATGCAGCTAATACCTCCGTCCATCATCTATTGTTTAAGTCCAAAGGTAAAAGGGTGACGCTGGTTCACCTGCGGGTCCCCAACAGACGCTGCGGGCCCCCAACAGACGCTCCTTGATCCAAACGCTACGTGAATATGTTTAGAAAATGTTAATTTGCACAACACTTCAACAGTTCAGTAGCCCATAGGAGCATTTGCTAAATACCGTCATTTACATGTTGCTTTTGAAGTGTGATATATCGTTGAAGTAAAAAATATAAACTATAATATTCAAACCAAACCATAAAGCCCCCAAAAAGTATTCTAAATGTGCAATATTGTTAAAAAATATGAACTGTAATCGATAAATTGATATAGTACACCTGTTCCTCGCTATATCGCGGTTCACCTTTTGTGGTTTCGCTGTTTCGTGGATTTTTTTAGCGCAATTTTGCATGTTTTTTTACATCGTATGAGCGTGCATTGTGTTCTGCGTCCTGATTGGCTGAGGGACTGTAGACCATTGTGTTCTGCGTCCTGATTGGCTAAGAGACTGTAGACCATTGCCCATCAGTCTCCTCCGTGTCTCCTGTACAGTACAGAATGTGTCAGACAAATTTACATAAGTGTTGGATCACAGTGTGACTCTGAAGTGCTGTATGTTTGCAAGTTTTCTCCCCGACAAAACCCACAATGTCGATGAAACGTTCTGCACCGACAAGCACCTACGAAGGTTTTCTGAGTGTTCAAACAAGAGAGAAATGTGAGAAAACGTTAATGTCTGTGTGAGAAAAGTGTATAAAGTGTGTGTTGAGGGGTTTTACAGCCACAAAACATATAATAATTGTAAAAAATAAAGCTGACTACTTCACGGATTTCACCCATTGCGGGTTATTTTTAGAACATAACCCCACGATAAACGAGGGACCACTGTATTTTTCTTTGCACTACTGGTAAAATGTTGTTTTTCTGTACTATAATGACATTTGAACTGTAGAACGCCGCATTATGAACTTCTATGACTCATTATAGACACAAACTAACTACTTAAGTGTTGTGTTCTGTTATGTATTTCTTGCAACTCATATTTTTTTCACAATTTAGATTGCTTGCTTTTTTGGACATAATCCTGCTTTATGGTGTGGTTTCAATATTACCTTTTATCGTCTATACTTACTGCAGGTGTAGCATTAGCATATCTCACTTGTAAATGTGTTACCGTGAGAGGTTTGCAGTTACTAGACCAAATGAAGTCAGAGTAAACGAATCTATTGTGTATTCACGCTTGAGGTTAGTACTGGTTCTGCTTGTGGTTCTGGTTCTAATCGCCCAAACTCCAAATAGATCTCCAATTCTCACATAGGATCCTTATTTTTAAAACGTGACTTTACTGCCCAAATCGCCCAAAGATCCCTTAAGATATCTCGGTAACACTTTATAATAACTATAGCCTATTTAGCCTTAATAAAGCATGAACAAACACTTAACTAATAATGAACAAACACTGAATTAATAATGAAGAAACTCTTAATCAATAATGAAGAAACAATTAATGATTCATGCTTAATAACTACTTAATTACAACCTTAATTAACACTAAATTAGCAATTAATTGGCCTGTGCTGTGTACAGTTACTCATACTTATTTCACACTTAGTTACTCCTTAAATAAGCATTTACAAATGGTTAGTTAAGTATTAACTCAAACACTTGTTAATGAAGTGTTAATTAAGGCCATAATTAAATAGTTATTAAGCATGACTCATTGTTAATTAAGTGTTTGTTCATTATTAATTAAATGTCTGTTCATGCTTTATTAAGGCTAAAGAGGCTATAGTTATTATATTATTATTATTATTATTATTAAGTGTTACCGATATCTCCTATAAGAAACCTTTTTGGTGTTGAATATGATATCCTTTGTCTCCTCTAGGCTTGACTATTGTAATGCCCTCCTCGTCGGGATCCCCGGCAGGAGCCTGCAGAAGCTCCAGCACATCCAGAATTGTGCTGCTAGGATCCTGACGAGGAGGCGCAAATATGACCACATAACCCCTGTTCTCCGTTTACTTCATTGGCTTCCTATCCAGTCTAGAATACACTACAAAATCTGTCTCCTTACCTACCAATGCATCCATGGAACTGCCCCTGCCTATCTCACAGAGCTCCTCACCCCACATACGACCTCACGCAATCTTCGTTCATCCACCACTCACTGCCTCCACCAGCCCAGGACCAGACTCTCCACTATGGGAGACAGGGCCTTTCAGGCTGCTGCCCTTCGATTGTGGAATGCCCTCCCAGAGTCTCTGAGGGCACCACAAAGTGTCGAGGCTTTTAAAAAAGGCCTAAAGACATTTTTGTTCAAATCATCTTATCAGGTTTTATTACTTTTTTAACTTGTTTTTTTACTGCTATTAATTATTCTAAGATCTATAATGTATATTCAGTTGTAATGTCTTTTATATGTTTTTACTTTCTCTGCTTATATGGTGTTTTGTATATGTCTGTAGCACTCTGAGATTTCTTTGAAATGTAAAGTGCAATACAAATAAAATTCATTATTATTATTATATAGAAATTATCCCATTAGAGGGGTTTTACAGCCTTAAAACATATAGAATAATTGCCAAATATAAAGCTGAGTACTTCGCAGGTTGTTTTTAGATCGTAACCCCCGCGATAAACGAGGGACCACTGTATTTATAATGACAGGACTTCTTTTGCGGCAGAAGTAACATGCAACGCCCACAAATGTGCACTTTTGTGGGCGTGGGCAAACTATTTTCAATTTGTACTCGCAGTTTAGCAGCTGGAACGATCACCGAGGCCCCTTAAGACATCAAGCAAACATCGGTTTTACAAGGACAACTTGCTTTGCTGGTAAGTCGCCCAATTACTACAACTTACGTAAATGACTGAATGAGACAAGACGGTTTTTGAGAGTTTATGACTTGCACTTACAATATATGACGAATTGGGATTAAGATAGAGGAAAACTATTAGACCTACTTCAGCACAAGTCCGTCCCTCTATGACTCAGTGGCTGTTGCTTTGCTTCCAGGTTGGCGATTATCTTTTTGGCAGCAGGTGAGGCAAAATGTAGCGCTGAAAGAGTTATGATTGGGTTAAAATTTTCGTATTATCCTTGCAGCTAGACCACGTTTTTCTCATTTTGCCATCAAAGGACATTTTCTGCGCTTTTTGCCAGGAAAGCAATCCGGATGAGTATTAAGTCGTGTCCCGAGCAAGTCGAACATCCCATATATGCAGTGAAAAATTAGTGTTAGCATTGAACAGGAAGCTCTGAGCCCATTGATCATTGTTAGCGGGTTCAATACTGTTGGCTGGGCACAGGAGTCGGCCATAAATATCCCCTCCATAGGTGACAACAAGGCAATAATTGGAAGCGTATGGTGTATATTCAAAAGGTCATGGACCACATAATTAGGGAAAGACAGTGGGAGCATCAACTACCAAAGACAAGCACTGCCAATATTATTTATTTACACTGAGTAACTTTTTGTCAGGGAATTTTCAAGAGACCTTTGCGATGGAATTACAATGTTCCAGTTGCAGTATTTCATATTTTAGTTTTTTCTTGAGTGTCAGTGGCTCAGTGGGTATAGCAGAAGCCCTATGGATGATCAGTGACTGGTTCTAACTGCACTTTTGCATGTATTTTATTACATTGTACGACGGCGTATAAGTGCCACCTAAAAAAAATTTATTCTGAGGCTGCTACGAGAATAAAGTCGTAGCATTTTGAGATTTTAGGAGAAGAAACTCATAATTTTATGAGAATAAAGTCGTAATTTTATGAGAATAAAGTCGTAATTTTATGAGAATATCGGCTCCTGTGCGTGAATGAGACCAGTGCGTTATGTGTTATAGAGAATTTGGAGTATTTTGTCCGTATATACTTTCAACTGGAGTTTACACACAATGAAATACTGTGTCTTTTATCCCCCCATCACCAAACTATCATCAGTCTAAGGACTTTGAAGCGACACTGCAAACGTTTGAGTTTGTTTCGTCAGAGGAACCGTAGGGATTTGAAATAAATTGCGACTTTTCTGGAAGAAGAACTGGCTGGAAGTGGTTGTGCATAAACCCCAGTTGAAAGTCCAAACTCTCCATATAACGCACTAGTCTACTCATTCACGCACAGGAGCCGATATTCTCATAAAATTACAACTTTAGTCTCATTGTACTGTGACTTTATTCTCGTAAAATTACAACTTTTTCTGGCTTCGACTTTATTCTCGTAAAATTACAACTTTAATGTCGAAATGCTACGACTTTATTCTCGTAGTGCCTGCAGAATCTTTTTTTTTTTTTTTTTAAGTGGCATTTAGACGCCGTCGTACATTTGAAATGAGAAACACTCAGTGATGTGTCAGTTTTTGTTTTTTTTGGGGTTTTTTTTTGCAGATTTTCAGAGTGAATGGAAGTATGTGGAAGACAAATGTCGTGTTTGAATGTCCACCCTAGTCCTTGACCCCTAATTCACTAAAAGTATCTGGAGATTCCTTCACTGCAGGCTTTTTATAATTATCTATGAATAATTACCTACATCCTATTTGTTCTTGTTATAGGATCAAAAGAATAACTGGTAATAATACTATAAAAGGAATATAACAAAGAAACAAAAAACATAGACAATGGGAACAAACATGTAGCCTTAACAAATCTTTTTAATATTAAGTTTATGTATGTGTATGTGTATGTAGGAGTAGGGGAAACAGGACAGATCCAATAGACTACAAGAGATTATCAGGCCTATGTAAATGCTTTTATTTCAAATTGTCCTGTAACAAAAACACATAGAGCTTCCTTTTTCTTTTCTTTCTTTTTTGTTTTTTTGTTTTTTCGTGGACCTGGCAACACTGAACACACAGCTCACTGCATTTGGGGCATGTGACTGTGTGAAAAAAAGTGCTAAACACCGATAGACAATTATTTATGGACTAATACTAATCATACATGTTTTGTCGAGCTGGATCTCATGTTATCAGACTGTATTTATCAGCTTTTTGTCGATCTTTGTCGAAAATATCGATCTTTTAGCAGCTCAAACTAATGTAAGTGGCTAAAGTGGTAATTGTACATAGTAACGGTTTATTTAATGGCGTTTTATTGATAATCACAGGTCAATAATACATTTAAACATCGCTTCTGTCTGCTCCGTTCAGTCGTGTTGTGTCCAGTTAAAATCTAGTCCAACTGCTCTTCAAGGTGCATTGTGGGAAATTTTGCACGACTTTTTGACCAACTGGATATTCGGACACCAATACAAATAGCGTGACCCCTAAACAGTGCCCCCTGTAGGGAATAGTGTGGACCAAATATAAGTAGTTTAAAATGTCTCTTTTAGTCTTCAGCAGTTTCTTTTGGTTCTTTTGGTTTCTTTGACACTTCTTTTTGCATATTTTTTCTCGCCCAAACCAATCAGAAAGAAATTAGATTACATAAAGTTTACTTGAGGTTTTAAAAATTCAGATAACTATATTTAATGTATTTATTTTTGCATGCAAACGTAACCCTTGTATGAGTACAGTCTAGGTTGCCAAAGTTTCCAAAGTTGAACATGTCAGGTAGATGCAAAGTAACACGTTAGCTATGAGCTGCACAGGCGCTAACAGCGGCGTGAACAGCCTCAGTAACACTGTTGAAATATGGAGCGGGGCGGTGGTTTTGACCCTGGTGTATTCTGGTTGGTGAATCCATTCTTAACAAGTCGCTCCACGTTCTCACCCACCTCTGCTCCTCTGTCCTGCCCGGAGCGTTCTGTCATCCACCGGCCATCAACCTTTCCTCTACACAACACGGTTTAATGCTCCCTACTGCTCCGCTCGGGGCCGTTGTGCTGTCAGCGTGCGCACATACTCTCGCTGCAGGTGGGAGGATGCATTATTGATAGTGTTTGAGGTATATATGCAAAAGGAAAGTGTAGAGGAGGCTTTGATCTCGCGTATATGCCGTGTCACTGGAAATCTAACTCGCATTCAGCCTGCAGCGTCAGAGCACCTTCATCACCTCCACTTTTATCTCTCATTATTTCCACTGATCATTGTCTGTGATATTTGAAGCCGAGGAGGCGTCACCAATATGTGAAGCTGAAGACGTTAAATGGAAAAAGCACCGTTCATCAGATGTTAATGTTTTCCCCTTCACCCAACAGCTGCTGGTTCAATTTCTGCTTTTGGTATTGCAAGTTGTCTTTGTGTCTTTGAGCAACACGTTACCACATTAACTAAAGGAAACTGTGACTGTGATGGTCAGTTTCCATATGCATCTATTTTATTTTGTGGCAAATATAAATTAACCTGCTCACGTCAGATTGATGTGTAGAGTTCTGCATTGACTGTTACACGGGATCAATCTGGAACGACTCTCGCTCTAAGCAATCGGGAATATGCAGAATGACTTGGCGAATATTCGAGTCTTATTGAGTCTTTTTCACAAGCAAAATAGTCTGTATTTCAGCTAAAACAGACTGAAGTGTGTCTGGTAGTGTCGCCACGCTTGTTTTGGTTCACTTGGGCCTTTGTCTCCCACATGTCGATGCTGCTCTGTGATTGGTCCACCAGCTTCTGGGCAAATATGAACCTTACAGCAGAAGTATCTCAAGATGGATTCTCCCGAGTCTGTAAACTCACAAATAGTGATGGGCAAATGAGGCGGCGCTCTGGAGCACGTCTCGTTCTTTCTTCCTCGGAGCTCGTCTCGCAGCAGCCGCTCACGTGACCAAAGTGTCGAAGTGTCGGTCCCTCCTCCTCCTGCTTCGCTCTGCGTGTCAGTCGCTTCAGTGAATCGAAGTGTTTCATTGGCTCAGCGAATGTTCCGCTCTGTGATTGGTTCAGAGCTTCAGAGTGTTCAGTGCACTTCTGTGGTTTGACAAAAGCTACGACGAAAGCGACTTTTGCCATTTGTTTCATTTTCGATGGCATCTACAAATGGAAAAAAGCGATCCATGGTTTGGGATCACACAATATACATTTCTTAATAAAAACATGTGAAATATAAATTGTTGTGTTTTATTCTTATGTTCAAAATAGAATATATAGTATGTATGGCTTCTAATAAAATAGAAAATAGAGTTTGGGTTCCTAAATCATGGGTTGTTTGTTGGTTTGCAATGGTTAAATGTGTCCACTAGAGGTCAGTGTTTCTCCGAGGCCTCAAATGTCGAACCATTTGAGACAATATTACGACTGAGGTGTCAATGCTTCACGAGGCTCCATTCACCCATCACTACTCACAAATATCATGCTGTCCAAGGTTAACTGTAACTGTACCTTATGTAACTCAGAGGTGTCCAAACTTTTTTTTATCGAGGGCCACATCTCAAAACATATTCGAAGCAGAGGGCCACAGACGGGTGATCAGTGCAGTGTGATCCTTTAAAACAGATTTGACTGAGCTGCTGTGTATTAATCAGGCTTGAAACACATTAATTGATTAATGTATTAATTATTTTTATGTCTGTATCACACTGCAATGTGATGTTTGAGGATGTAGTGGTAGAAACAGCTTAATTTGCTGTTAAAAGTTCTGCTTATGATCAATTGGGCCGGTTCAGCAGGAGGCTTGAGGGCCATTAAAAACTGGTCTGAGGGCCACATTTGGCTCCTGGGCCGTAGTTTGGACACCCTTGATGTAACTTTTCTGGTGGAGGAAAAAACCCTGTAAAATAAATAAATCCAAGACACAGTTTAATGCCACACTACTTAACGTTCCTGGCAAAGCAACAAAATCTATATGGAGACAAGCAGGTGGCCATTATCCTTCTTGGAATCAGTTTTTTCATCATATTTAGCTGTGTCCAGGTGGTTGTTTGATATTAAATCACTTTGGGTTCGATAAATAAGCCATGTGTTTCTGATGAGAATACATACGTGCCATACATCTCTGCAATTACACGTCGAGGGGGTGAGATTGGAGGTTTGATATTGTGCCGAAAAACACCCCCCGGCCAGTTTTCGTCACGGTAGCGACTCGTGTGAATACAAACTGGGATAGGAGCTTTGGAGCAGTGAAGAGATCAGGCTTATCCTCTGTGACAGTTACTTTTAAGGCCTTTTGGAAAGTGCCCTGGTTCAATTTACTGCGGTACACCCCATTCACACACACACGGACGCTCACACACATGCATTCAAGGCTGGGATAACCATTGACCTTCACTTTGCAATCTAAGGGTCGATCAGTAGGCCATTCTTCCATGTAATGTTTACATCTCTGAGGGCTATTTGGACACAAAAGGCGGGAGATTGGCTTTGGTCAACAACCTGTGTCTTGGACGGCCATTTTTGGAGACGAGACCCAAAGGAGGAGCCCATCAAAGAGGCACTTGCGGAGAAATGCTTTTTTCTGAGCGGTTTTAAAGTGGACGGATATCAGAGTTTGGGAAGAGAGTCGGGTCTTTTGTGATAGACTCTAGGGATTGTGTCAGACAAAGCATAAAAGCGCCAAACAGAAGTTACATCATCATCATCATATGCCCTGGGGAAAGGAGCGATGAGATTTTGGTGCATTGTTCTGCATCTGTTTTACATACTAATCATATGGATGTTTTTGCTTTGTGATAATGCAGTCTTTGTTTCCAATTAAGTCACTGCCAATTTGCTGTTCTTTGGTGGATTTATGCAAAATTCTGTTGGTTGTTGTTTTTCCTTTGCAACAAAAACCAGTATGTACAGCCACCGAGGTTTGTCTTGAAAAACAGAAATGCTAAAGTTGCTAAAGTGATAGTGAAGTATCTGCTGACACTACATTTCCAAAAGGATTCTGTGTCAACTATGGGACAGAGAGACAAAGATAAAACAACTTTAAAGATGTTTTATCATCTGATATTTGGATTAAGGTTTTTAAATCCATGACACGGTCCACAAATGATGTAACGTTATGGTTTAAACATCAAGTTATGGTAAAGTTCATACATTAACCTTTCACTTTTGTACAAAATCTATTGATCTGGGATATAAAACAGCTACTTTTTCGTTGTAACTCACTCTTTGAAAGTCTTTTAACTAGATGCACTCTCCCTTCTAGCGACCCCGGGAGCAGAACCACCACCAGCCGCCTCAGCCTCGCCATCTCCTCCTCTTGAACGAGCGCAGGAGTCGACGTTTTTGAGTTCAACATTGTCCTTTTGTCTGTTTGTCGCTAGCTAGCTCAAAAAAAGAAGAAAAAATAACCTATTAAAACACAAATTAAATCAAATAAAGACTACCCAAGTATTTTTACATGCAGAATATTTCAGCGTATGGTGTTTTTTTAGTACTTATTATCCCTCAAAGTTAGCGTTAGCATTGTAGTTGTTGCAGTTTTGAACAGTCAGTGACATCCACCCGCATCTTTAAATATTTATTCATTTTAGCCTGACTCCGCAAAAACCTCATTGAGATACAATTGTACAGGAAGTGGTGACGCTAACAGTGAGGTTAGAGGGCGCTATTGTGCACAGAGCCTATTTGGGTTGGTGCAATTATCAAATCATAAAGGCTGCAGTTGTTTCTGTAATAGAATGTTGTCTCTTAGGAAAAAAAAACTGTTTATATCTGTACTTTAAACTTCTACAAACTTCTTCTGAAATTCATGATGTGTATTGAGCATAAGTGGAAAAAAAGTGGCTCAGATTATGACTGACACAAGTGAGTTGAGAATAGACAATGTTATGAGCTCTGTTTTATTTATACCAACCGTCCCAACCCGGGTGTGCCCCAGTTATTTTGGAAAACTCGTCACCCTACCTAGTGTACAACGCACACTCTGAACAGAATCCTACTTTTAAACAAATCCAATCACACTCGCAATGCTATCTTTCTTTCTTTCGTCTTTATTTGTCAGGGCCTATGTACAAATTCATTAATCTTACAAAAGAAAAGATGATTTGTACCAGATTTAGCTCCTGCTGCTTTTCCCTCTGCCGTCCCTGTGCAGGTGAACACACATTAAAACACACATTTCATCACAATTACATTATAAAACTATCAGTTCATCATTAACATTAGCAGTAAAATACAATAAAATGTCCAAAAGTCCAATACATGACTGTTTCTTCAGTCCAAACCAACATAAAACATCATTATGTGCAGGTTTTTACCGTGAAACAGAACAATACAAATGAACTAGACTCACATTTGATGATCTAAAATGTACTTTTTCAAATTTCCTGTACAATTATTCAAATCTACAGACAATTTCAGACTGTCTGGAGCTGATTTCACTGTCTAATGGTTTAAAAAAAAAAATCAGAAAAGGCAGAGGAACTATGCAATTTGGGTTAGACGACACTGAGCAAACCTACTGCACCTACCTTTCCAAAATGGTGCTGCTCTAAAGTGTACGCTCGAGTCATTTAAAGATTTCTGTTAATACTTATAATACTGTGCTTGTCTGCTTTTTTGACTTGGGTGTGACGCATCTTCACAGAAAAACTGACTTTCAGACTGCAGTTCACACATCAGCATGATTCCCAGCACCTCGAACAGCTCTAACAGTGTCTTTGGCGCTCCGCTGTTGACCCTCTCCTCACTTCTATCTCCGTCAGATCCTCCTCAAGTGTACCGTTCCAAAACAAACTTTTCTCTCCTCTCTTTTTATCCCTCCTCTGCTGAGCCTGGTCACTGGTCGCTGGAGTCAACTCAAATATTGAACTTGTCTGAAAACGTCTCAGGAGAAGCCCAGAAAATAAATGGTTGAAAGTAAAACATAAAAATCGTGCTCGTGTCTGACAGAAATCCTTCAAAACGGATGGGAGTGAATTGTCCTTGGCTCGTGCCCTTCTTTTTTAACAGGTTTTCTGAGAGGTGCTGTTATTGGGGGGATGGAAAAAAGGGCCCACACGGTTCAGAAAAACAAGACGTGATGATGGTGGAAACTGGTATGAAGATGTAAATATAATTACAGTAGTTCAGGGAGATATTAAGGTACCGTATTTTCCAGACAAGTCGCACCAGGGAAAAAATCCAATCCACTTTATTTATACAGCACATTTCATAGACAAATTTTATATTTTTACTGTTTTATGGTCTGTTGAACACTGTTGACATTTTATTCTTATTGCACAAAATATTATTCTTATTTAAATGACATTTTATTCTTATTCTTAAATTTCTATCCTGTGGTCGTGGCATCTGATAACTAAGAGAATTTCGCTTCGGGGATCAATAAAAGTGATTCTGATTCTGATTCAAATTGTTTCCAAAGTGCTGCACAGAGACAAAGTGACACAAAAAATTAAAATAAAAATAATGATAAAAATAAAAAGGAACAACAGTCAAAATAAATAGATGCTCATTTATAATTTGACTAATTTCAAAAAGTAAAACCAGTAAAATCAAATACGAGCAACTCTATAAAAGTGCAAAAAAAAATAAATAACTGTACATAAAATCAATAAAACACATAAAAATAAATAAAAAACACAGAGGACCACACAACTCACACCGTGTTAAAAGCCAGAGAATAAAAGTGGGTCTTAAGACGAGACTTAAAACACTCTACAGGGGGAGCTGTTTGAACGTGGGGCGGTCCACAGTTTAGGCCCGACCACAGAAAAGGCCCTGTCCCGTCTGGTTTTCAGTCTGGTCTTAGGCACCACGAGCTGGAGCTGGACCTCAGACCTCAGAGCGCACACCGGGGGGTAAATTTGGAAGAGGTCCGAGATGTAATCCGGGGCCAGTCCATTCAAAGCTTTAAAAAGAAACAATAAAATCCTAAAATTAACTCTAAAAAATGCATAATAATGAAGAAAAAACATATATAAGTCACACTGGACTATAGGTCTCTCTGGAGTATAAACTGCACCTGGGAAAAAATGCATAATAATGAGGGGAAAAAAACATATATAAGTCACACTGGAGTATAAGTCGCACCAGGGAAAAAATGTATGAAAATGAAGAAAGAAAAGAAGAAAAAAAAAAAACATATATAAGTCACATATTTTGGGGGAAAATTTATTTTACTAAATCCAAGACCAAGAACAGACATTTTATTTTTTATATTATATTATTTATATTGATAGTGAAGCACAGACAGAACTGAACACGTGTCTGGTTTGTTAATGTCAGATATTAACAGTTAATCAGATACTAAAGCAGAAAAAACAAGCAACAAGTTTACTCTGGATCTCACTCCAAATCACTAAACTCATTGAATTCTTCATCCTCTGTGTCGCTTCTGAAGATAGATGGTAGATGAAGCGCCACTTCCGACAAAAATGAAGATGTGAAATTATATATTTGAATAATTTCACATATAAGTCGCATCTGAGTATAAGTCGCACCCCTGGACAAACTATGAAATAAAGTGTGACTTATAATACGGTATATGTAGCCCATGCTTACTGAAAAAGCTACTAAAATCACTGACTGAACCTGGGTTGCCAGTGTTGTAATCTGCACATAAAAGACACTGAGGTTGTCAAAAGAATCGAAAATCAGACACTAAAAGTAGATACTCATTTGAGCAGTTTTGATACTAAAAAAGTCACACTCATAGGAAAGAAATTAACCTTTTCTGAATATCTTTAGAATGATTTTGAGCTGTATCAGAGCAATTATAAGACACATAGACTAGTATAAACACCCATGGACCACTATGAACCTACTGGACACAGGGATTACACAGATATAACGCCACATGGGAATAGAAAAGAAAGTACTATTATTTAATGTATATGTCATGTAATGTAATGTATTGAGAATCGAGTGTATTCCTTAGTAACGAAATCGAGTTTGAAATTTTAATATTGTCACAGCTCTAGACGAGACAAAGACTTTTTTTTTTCATTCTTAGTGCATGGACAGGCCTCAAGTGAAAGCTCAGAACCTCCAGAGGCTGCACTAGCATTGATTCATGACCGGCTGCAGATGCTGGAGTTTAGGTAGAGAGGATTCAGATCAGAGAGAGGCATTTTAGGTTTAAACCAACTGGATTTCAGCATCGAACCTGGCAACCCAAGTGAGAGACTAATCTGTCCGTTCTGGTTTCTGATGCTATAATCAACACCAAATGCAGCAATCAGCATTATAATTGTCAACAGTAAAAGTTATACACTGGTTATACAGTCGTTTATCGCGGGGGTTAGTAGTAGTCAGCTTTATTTTTTACAATTATTACATGTTTTAAGTCTGTAAAACCCCTCACCACACACTTTATACACTTTTCTCAAACAGGCGTTAACATTTTCTCACATTTCTCTCAAAGTTCAAACCTTCATAGTTGCCTTTGTCGGTGCAGAACGTTTCATCGACATCGTGGGTTTTGTCGGGGAGAAAACTTGCAAACATACAGCACTTCAGAGTCACACTGTGATCCAACATTTATGTAAATTTGTCTGACACATTCTGTCCTGTACAGGAGACACGGAGGAGACTGATGGACAATGGTCTACAGTCCCTCAGCCAATCAGGACGCAGAACACGATTCATGTTCATACGATGTAACAAAACTGGCAAAACTGCGCCAAAAAAAAAAAAAAGAAAATCCAGGAAAAGGCCCACTGTATTTGATTTGGTCTTTCTTGGGGGAGTTTGCATATTCTCCCTGTGTCTATATGGGTTGCATTGAAGCAGAACATTTCTCTGTGGAGATAAGACTCAAAACTTCAAAATGATCGATGGTTATTAGTTCACAAATCTACTAACGCAACAGAATAAACCAAAGTGTTGTAAATGTGTCTTTTTTACCGTGAATTTGCATATGTTGTATAGTTGCTTTGAATCTGTCTGTTTCAACAAACTTGAGAAGCAGAATTTCGTAACCAAATGTATTCTCTTTCGTCTATTGTCTCTGTGCTGTGGGGCGACAGAGGCTAAACTGTTTTCTTATCTTCGGCTGAGAGAAGATGTGATCAGACGCTTGGCCATTCACCAGCTTCAAATATTCATGAGGAACATTCTCTGAAAATCTAACTTTTTTTGTTTTTTTTTGGAAGCCTCCACAAAGACGGCTGTAATTTCCCAAATAAGAAGTCGGTATTTGACAAAACGCTAAAGTTACCAGTCAAAAGTTTGGATTCACTTTTTCATTTTTGTTTCTTCTTTATTTTCTTGGCTGTTTGCATGGTGGATTCTCACTGAAAGAATAAAAACTATGGGGAAAGTACTAAACAAAGTAGAAACTGAAACTTAACTTGTTTGAGCTCTTAGATTTTTAAAAATATCCTCCCTTTGCTTTGAACTTTGGTTTGCACTTTCTTGACCTTCTTGACCGTGAATAAAAAGGTGTGACCAAACCTTAGGCTGTATAAAGAAGTGGACTAAGTAAGTTTGACGTCACCCACAGCGTTCGGCTCCAGTCACATGAAGCTCATCGAGGATAGAGCGGTTATAGCGGCGAATTTGGAGCTCGAGTTTCATATTTTTAATCCCGACCGCAAGTATCATAGCAACCAAAGAGCCAATCCGGTGCAAGGCTGTTGAAGGTAACGCCTTTTCCCGCCCGCACCGCTGGTTTAGCTGGGAGCGGGCGCTTAGCAATGCTGTCAATCGAACCCGCTGCTAACGCTAATGGGAGCGACCTCGACAAAAGAATTGCCTGATTTGTCTGTTATTAATGTTCATATCTTAAGTTACGGACACAATAGCAAAATTAAAGCCGCAAGCGGCATCGAACGGCCCTCGCGGGCCGCGCTTCGAACTCGGCCGACCGGGCACTCCCTGCAGGTGGCGCTGATCCGCCACTTGCCTCTGTTTTATTGTGGCTTTGGGCTGCACTTGTCACCAAACAGAGTCAAAAAAGACATTGGGAGCACTGATGCACAAAATGCACCAACATGGGGTTTTCCAGGCATCGCCATGGCAACACCGTGCAAAATACCAACTTGGCACCTCAGACTTTTTTAATGGGGATGATGTAAAGAATCAACGTGCCAAATCTCACATTCTTCATTGAAGGTCTGAAGCCGTTATAAGAGTTTGAAATGTCGCAAAATTTGTAAATTTTCCCATTAGGATAACATGGGGTATTTCACGCATCGCCATGGCAACAGAGTGAAAAATATGGCATGGGTGTGATTGACTTTTTTGATCAGGATGATATGATGAGTCATTCTGGCAAATTTCACTTAATTCCGTGAAACTAATGTTTTTCTCATGAATGGGAAATTTTCTGACCTTTCCCATTAGGATAACATGGGCATTTTGGCGCATCGTCATGGCAACACGGTGCAAGATACGACATGGGTCTGATTGACTTTATTGATTGGGATGACCCACTGGAATTTTGTGTGAAAATTTCGTAACATTTGGGAAAACTAACATTTGGGCCCTCCATGCAAATTTATTTGTTATTCTGTAGGGGGCGCTATTGCACCAAATAGTTTTCTTTCATAATTAGTAGGTCTAGGCCAGAAAGTTTTATAACTGATTCGAATTTGAGCTCAATCGGACTTTGTATGTGCAAACGGGAGCAAATTTTGACATGTGAAAATTGCAAAAATTCTGATGGACTTTTGCGGCTTCGCCGCACGGAAAAACCGTTACACGTATCAATGTAAATTGGATAACTTTTGATGCCCCACTTGTCTAGATGATGTCCAGTGATTTTCAGCCCTGCAGTGAAGCGCCTTCAGAGGAGTTGATGAAAATGCGACGTCAACAAAAATGCTGACTCGGCATTTCGGAATTTTCAATCCAAGATGGCCGACTTCCGGTTTGTCTGGGGGCGTGGCCATAATAATATTTTGTGTTTGGCATCACTTGAAGAATGTGTGTACCGAATTGGTGGCTCTATGACAAAGTTGACGTCGGGGTGTCCATTGACGCAATGTATTTTGACTTTTGTAGGTGGGCGCTGTCGCGCCATTTTTTTATGCCCAATGATGCACCATATAAAAAAATATTTTTTTCGCCACTTCTGAATTTGGGGCAAAATTTGGTGAGTTTTTGAATATGTTCAGGGGGTCAAATTCCTGCTCAAAGAGCAGAAGAAGAAGAAATAAAAATAATAAAAAATAATAAAATTTTTAGCAAAAACAATATATCCGAAAACATTAGAATTACATATTATACGTTTTTTGAAAGCTCTCGACATTCCCCACGTCACCGTGGGGTCAATGGCGAATGACGGGCGCTGACGCGCCCGTCATTCGCCATGACGTCGGGGTCCCCCATTGACTCCCATTCATTTCCATTCATTTTAGCAATAAACAAATATGGCCCATGCCTACGGCATGGGTTGCTGGGATAGTGGAGGATCAGTCAGGGCAAGGTCACGACCTCAGCCGAACTTGTGCGCTGCGCGCACAAGTTCGGCAAGACAGTTTAGCAACGATGAGTGCCTGGGCTTCGCCCAGGCACTCATCGTTGCGGAAGCAATAGGCCCTACGCCCTGTAGGGGCTCGGGCCTAATGAAATCATAGAAAACCATAGAAAGGACAAGATCGTGAGTACAAGCAGACGAAACCTCCGCAGGGTGACTGGGCGCTCCCTTAAAGACAGGGTGAGGAGCTCAGTCACACGGGAGGAGCTCGGAGTAGAGCCGCTGCTGCTACACGTCGAAAGGAACCAGCTGAGGTGGCTCGGACGTCTCCCTAGAGAGGTGTTCTGGGCATGTCCCAGCGGGAGGAGGCCCCAGGAGAGACCTCAGGACATGTCTCTCAGAGGGACTATGAACTCTCAGCTGGCCTGGGTCCACCTGGAGATTGATGGTCCCAGCTGGAGGAGGTCCCACTAGAGGAGCTGGAGTGTCTGGGGTGAGGGAAGTCTGGGAATCCCTGCTTAACACAACCCAGCCCCGGATAAGCAGAAGAAAAATGATGGATGGATGGATCATGTAGAGCGGGTCAATACAAACATTTTAAGAGAGGAGGGTTGCAGAAAGAGGGACGATAGTTTTCTAATGTGAAGTGAACTGAAGCCAGAGTCAATGGAACAGGAAGTGCACCACGATCACTTCCTGTTTGGAAAGTGGCAGCTAGCAGGTTAGTCTATGCTCCAAACTGGTAGAGTATCTGAAAACTCCACAACTTTCTTCACAGTTGTCTCACGCTTGTATCACTTTGTTACAGGGTTATTTCAATATTTCAGTTTTTGTTGAACACTGTGATTAAGTAAACGTCACAAGTGAATTCTCTTGTCTTGCCTCTTGACTGAAATCCCTGGAAAATCTGTTTATTCTGCACTTACTGATCCCAAATCCCAAACTTTAGCAACGGGATGAATCCGTGGGGAAAGGGACTTCATTTATGCAGAAACACAGCCAGATTAACAGAGAAATGGGAGTCAAGTCTGAACAAAGTTTGGTGAGCTTAGTTATTAATACAAATATACATAAAAACAGGGCGAAATGTACAAAAAGTTCCACAGCTTTGGTTCAAACTGTGCTGTAGTTTTTAGGCTCTGATTTACATATAAGGGATCCAGAATACACATTTCTACAATACTTTCCGAAGGTGCTGTATTTGCTCAAATTAATGTGGGAAGTGTAGTTCTAAATGCTCTGAAAAAATAAAAGAAAAATATTTAGAAACAAAAGAGTTATGGATTTTTTTCAGCTGTCAGTGACTTTTGGACCACCGTGTACAACTTTGAGAGGGTAAATTAAAAAGACAATTATAACATGGCTACAAGCTCGAAGTCAGCTTTGCACAATATACTGTAACTGCCTCACAGTGCAGATATTTTCAGAGATATTCATGTATATTTCGAGTACAGAAAAGCAGCTTGGTGATGTGTGCTCGGCGCCGCTCTGCTCTCCAGTCTGTTCTGTGTATGGAGACAGAGTGAGTGCAGTGACAGCTCTCTGCAGACTGGCCCATCCTCAGACTAACCCAGGGACAGGTGCTCGGTCCTGTGCCTGTGCCAGGACGAAGAGAGGGGGGGGCACTGAGCCAGCCATGTCTGCCACTCACCCCCCTGACCTCCCTCTCCCCCGCCACCTCCCCCTGCCTCTCCATATGTCTCTGTCCAACAAACCAAGCCGAGCCCATCCTCAACTGCAAATGAGATGTGTCTGTATTAGAGGACTTTTTCTGTCAAGGTCTGTAGAATATTTGACAGGTTTTAGGGTAGCAACTGATCCTTAATTAGCCTTAAAGCTACAGTATGCAACTTTTTTAGACAAAAATAGACTAAAATAAAAGGATGTTTATTCAGTTTGGTTGTGTTTTGCACTGATTTTTCTTTACTAGACATAGATATATTGTATAATCAGCTCTTGAGGTCAAAATAAGCTTGTTGTGTACCATTTCCATCTAATTGTTAATCAGGATGTGCACTGTTAACATGCTAGTTGTTAGTATTACGGTGACGCCAAACTCTGACCTGTGAAATTTGCGAAAAACAGTTGGAAACTCATCACCGTGAATACTTAGAATGCTCAGAATGCATAAAGGAAGTGAGGAATAACTTTTGGACCATTGCAAACCTTTCAAAATGAGTTAGTTAAGTTGTTTTGTCACATTTTTAAGACAGGTACAGTGCCTTCAAGTAGTTACCAAGTCTGAATTATTCTTAATACATAGTAGTTCATCATGAATTAGATCATTGTTCATGTTATCAAGTCATTTCGTAGTTGTAGTTCATTCACTTCACTTATCAGTCTGAAAAGGGATATTTTAGCTCGGTTCCTTACATATGGGCACATGATTTTCAAACTGTGAAATGAGGAAGTAAGTATTTAAGCACAGAACTCTTTTTTTGTATCTCACACACACAAAAAATACTGAAACTAATGCAGCGTAAAGCTCTGAAAGGTGCTATATAATTTCCGATGCATTATTTATTTAACTACAGGCGTTTTCATTCCATTAAAAATAAATTTACATCCTCTCCACAGATTTGCCCTGTAGTTTGGGCTGCTGGTTTGTTTCCTTGTGGACATATTGTAGATGAGGCAGTGGAATAACATCTCCACGGACTCGCAGACGGTGGATTCTGCACCCGGTCTGTTACCTGCAGAGGTTACTGGTTAAATAACGTTCTCGTATCTTTCCTAATTTGATTCAAAAGTCAAATGTGGTGATTCGGCTTCCACGGTAGAGTGAGCTGTCAGTGCGACCTGTCAATCAAAGTCATGCAGACATACATCAAACCCTCGTCTTCATCACAACCTATACAGGAACAAATCATTTTATAGAGAGAGGACATTACAAGGGCAAAGCAGCCAGTACTACGAGCATTTGTGAACCTTTTAAGAAATCCTAAAGGTGACATTTTGTGTAAAAAACTGGCTCTGGAGTGGAGCTAAAGAAGACCTATTGTGCTTATACCTGATATATTGCAATATTGATCTAAAATGACTTAATAAAGAAACAAATTCGCTGACTTCCATGTTCAAATAGTGCAGTGCCAATATTAGAGTTTATAATGAACAAAATGTACAATTATCATCGACTTAAAGGTGCATTAGGCAAGTTCAAATGCTCAAAATGACTGTTTCACTCAGTCAGAATGAGTTTTTCGGCTTCTACCGCAGCAGCCTTTATAAGCTCACACACTCGATTATACAGGAGTAACACGGGATCGAAAAACCAGCTCTGTCTCAGCAGTAATGACGCAGTGGGATCTGACGTCCTGGTACAACGTCATAACTAAACAGGGCGGGGTTTTTGACGATCGTAACAAAGCTGGAATTCTGCATCGTCGAGTAAGAGACCGGACTCCAGCGTTTCCCAGACACCATCAGAGACTCCACTAAAGTCAAGAAAAGAAAGGTCTAAGTCTAGTGCGACCAAAAGAGTAAAATTAGAGTCTGACCGGCGCTGAGGAAACGTCAGAGCAGTATTTGAGAAAAGGAGAGAGCTCAGATCTACGCCGGGTGTGAGAAGAGACCCACAGTTGGCTTTTCCTCAGATGAGAAGATAAGATATAGATACAAAATAAGGAATAATATGTCGGGCTTATATTAGTCATTGATATGTCATGTTCTGCTTTAATTTAAACAGGGACAGTGCAGGACATTATATTGACCTTAAAAACATCTCATCATTTTATGTGGCTCTCAACAGGGTAAATTAAATGTTACGATGGTCTTAAAATGTCGTTTTATCAGGAGATATACAGTTACACAGCCATATTTTTACATCTAGGCAAATGCATGTGCAATATTTGTAACTTGAATAAGTAATAAGTACAGAAACAGTAAGTTAAAAAAGCAGTAAGATTTATTTTAAATCTGGTACTTGGACAGGAGCCATTTTGCTGATG
Organism: Periophthalmus modestus; assembly: GCA_019594935.1. Classification (NCBI taxonomy): domain Eukaryota; kingdom Metazoa; phylum Chordata; class Actinopteri; order Gobiiformes; family Gobiidae; genus Periophthalmus; species Periophthalmus modestus. The sequence continues at coordinate 5,809,899 of JAIEZT010001243.1, forward strand.
TGGCCCTCGGTGAAAATGTGTTTGACGCCCCTGGTGTAGATGGATGAAAGACCTGTACACACACAGTACATGCATCTAATACAACACATCTCACCCCTCAAATACAACATTTCTAAAAACATTCACTTCACACACACACACAATCACTCAGCTGAATGTGTGTAGCTACATATGGTGGTGTTGTTTGCTTTGGAGGATGCTGCACTTTATGCTTTCAGTTTATTTGCAGTATGTGAATAGCAGCGTGTTGTGAATTGGTCACTTGTGTCTTTGCAGCGTTACCACCAAATATAGTTATGATCATAAAGTAATGTGTGTCTCATTCATAAAGCTGCATTTACAGGAGCCATGACGATGTAGTAACAATTGTTTGCGAGGAAAGTTAATCATGATTAGCAACTTTGAGTTCACCAGCATAAAATAGCCGTTCACAGTTTTGTCATTCACTGTCAAATACTTTCAATACTATTACAAAAAGAGTTAATTCTGGAGAGGAAGCCCGAAGATGCATCTTTGAGAGTTGTCTGTGCTCGTACTGCGCTTAAACTAGTACAAAAACTGCAACTTGTGCAATGCTCCTTTAAGCTAAAGGTCTAAACTTCTGAACTTTGCCAGAGAAAGTCCATGTGCATATAACACACTTTGACTTCCTCGTAAAATGTTCACAACTGTACAACTTAGATTCGATCTCCAGCCCCATTAAAACCCATGTTATAGAGGCTCCCAAATGAGTACCTTATGACACTCCATTATTGATAACATATGAAATAGTAATCTGAAGTGGCTCGATTTAACTTGGCCGCTGTCTCCGGGACATTTTGATAGGTTCGCTGGGAATGCAAATGGGGCAGAAGTGTATTATGAGCGCTGTGCTGTTGGATAGAAGTCATTTGGGAGTTGGAGGAGTGAATGGGAGATGGAGGTGGCTGGAGGGACCTATTGAGAAGAGAATGAGAAATGTAAGGGTTTGGATAAATTAAAATGTCGAGATAGGATGGAAGGATTGGATAGAAGAAGTAGCAAAGCAGAATATGTTCATTTGTTATTAGAATGACTTGAATTTAAAGGAAAACTGGAGTACTGTGGAACATTTTAGGCGAGACGACCACTTGATGAACCCTCCTCCGCAAAAGTTTCTGGTAAAAGGTCACATTTTTATATAACACTTTTGCACTTTCAACTCACTCAAAGCAGTTTACGCCAAGGAATCACTCACACATTCACTCACACATTCATACACCATTGTCTGCAGACTCTAGGGGTGAGGTGGGTTAAGTGTCTTGCCGCCAACCTTCAAATCAGCTTTTCCATGAGACTTAAATTCAGTTTTATGCGATTCTTTGTGTTGGGTTGTGTATCGCTCCAAATCAAAAGTCAAATCTGTCAACTGGACAGAAAGTTGCAGAAAGGAAGACGTTTCGCTGCTCGTCCAAGCCGCTTCTTCAGGGTGCACTGTGCTGACACATACTTAGGAAATCCATACACCCCTTAGTGGGTATTTTTCACAGCTATTGGCATCCTGGCTCGCTCTTTGTTTCTTTTGTTTGCTTTGGGTCTGAGGATGGAGTTATAGATGGGGGAGAGATGATGTCAAAGGCCCCTATTCCTGTTCAAGGAAGGATTGTCTTTCCTGAAAAAAAAAATGCTTCTTTAACTCCCCTCTCAGTGGGGACTCGGTGGACAGGGTCACTGATTTCAGGTCCGAGTCCAGATCGAGGAGGGTCTGACCTGGAGCAAAAACACCTCTGAGCTGCTGAAGAAGGCCCAGCAGAGACTCTTTTTCCTCAGGGTGCTGAGGAAAAATAACATCAAATACCACAAATTATATTTTTTTTTTCATATTTTTTATTTATTTATTTATTTTATATATATATATATATATTTTTATTTATATTATATAAATATATATATAAAAATCCCTGTTTTAGCCTCTGATGCCACATGTTTTTTTTTACATGCCATCAGAGAGTTAGGGGTTTAAATGAGCCTAGAGAAAGGGCTGGGCTCTTATTCAAACCACACCCATGTAGACCCCTAAATAGGGCGGGGTAGGGTAAGGGCTAGCAGCCCTTACCCTACCCCGCCTTACTTAACCCCTAAATAGGGCGGGGTAGTGTAAGGTTTCAGCCCTTACCCTACCCCGCCTTACTGAACCCCTTGGAACTCCAGGGATTCTTGTTTTCTTTTTATTATTATGTTTTGTCCCCGTTGAACCACCCGCAACCCCCCACCCCGATACCCCATCCCTCGCCCACCCCCTATTTAACCCCTAGGAACATCAGGGATGCCTTCCATGGACCCTGATGTTGTAGAGACACGTGAACTCAGGATGACCGTGGTTACTTTCAATCTCAAGCCGCACGAATTTGAATATTTTGCCGGTGTGTTCTTGTATTTTGAACGTTTGAAACGAGTCACCGTTAACATTATATTCAAACGTTCCCAGCTTTGTCTCTTCTCCTTCGATTTCCTCTCGTCCATAGACGGAGAACTTCTTCGGAGCAGAGACAATTTCACCTGTGGCGGATTGCTCTTTGGTGATGTGAGCAAGTGTAATGTACGAGATGTGGATCTTACTCGCGAGCATGATGGATATTTGTCCCGTCTGACCCGCCATTGGCCAGCACTGTCCCGGGATCAGAGGGTAGCTCTGTCCTCGGATCACGTTGCAGGGGGCGTGATGGGTCTTCTGGGTGAAATGAATGCCGAATGGTGCGAATCCCACAGAGTATGTTTTGGATGTTAATTCGCGGACGATGCAAGCCCCGAGAGAGTCCAGAGCAACGTTCGGGAGTGAATAGGCCTGTGGGTGGAACTTGACTCGTAGATCGGTCATTTCCTGCCTCAGACCAGTCAGCTCCCTCTGCAGCTGCAGCAGGGACGCCTCGTGGTTATCGAGCGTCCTAACAGTTGTGAAGAAATCAGCCACTTTTAAAGTTAAACCAATAATTATGACCAGGATCTGCACCCATGTAAATGTACTTTTAGCCCTTTCTGTTACATACACCACTGAGGGAGTGGATACACTCGTGACCTCAGGGTGACTAACTCGATAGAACCTTCTTTTAAAAACACGATGAATATTTTCTTTGTAAGAGACACACGGGCGACCCTCTTCATCATAATAGCCCTGCTCCATCAGCCTTGCACTTTTTCGGCTCATTTTAAACTATTTTTTAAGAACTAAAACTCTGTTTCACTTGCTAAAACCTCTTTGACTATATAAAACCTAGTCTATAATGATATGCCTATCCAAATGTAATCGAACGAAATACAATCGCCTGAGATATAAAAGTTAAATTAAATGCACTAAACCCACTAAACTAAAGTCTCAACTCAAGTCACGACTGAGCTCAGCTGAACTGATGAGTACAGCTCAGCTCACGCCTACAGTGTGGTCCATAGTGTGGTGTGTGACATCATAAAGGCTTTGAAATGTTCACTGGATGATGTCATACAGAACCTTTTAATATTCCGTTTCCATGGCAACCATTTCAAAGACCAATGTGCATGTTTACATTCAAAATGACATGGACACAGATTGTGTTTTATTTAACTGCAGAGAAGCTTTAACTTTTGTTTCCTGATATTTTAAACATTATTTCAACAAAATAAATATATGTTCCTGTATTTTTATTGGTCAAAGAATCATTTCTGGTACATTAGGGGAGTTTGGTCCAGTGGACAACATGGTTGCTAGGTAACGGTTATGGAAATGTGATGTCATCGTTTCCAACCAGGAAGTGCAATTTTAAACCCAAAACAATAGACTAACTGGGGGAGCTGAACAGAGACATGAACAAAAAACAAAATGCAGTATAAAAAAAAAATAAAAAATGTATATTATATATATATATATATATATATATATATATATATATATATATATATATATATATATATATATATATATATATATACATATATATATATATTATTTTTTTTTTAGCACCAATATTCAGAATGGGTTAAGTTCTTTCCACATTTTCACTTTGATTTTCTCTGTGTATTCTGGTTTAATGTGGAATAAACAGTCAAACAGGTCAAGAGCAGCAGCTATTTAAACTCTGTCGTTACATAGTCGTCGTGAAAAGTTGTGAGAACAGTTGAACAATCCATTACTACTACTTTTACTTGAAATTCAAAGTGTATATCGTAACAGTGTTTGATATCTCCTAATGTCTCGCTCGCTCATAATCTAACTTCCCACTGCACTATGTGACTTTCATGCTCGTAAAATGTCCAGTACTTTAATACGATCTAAAGCCTGCCAGTCTCGCCTTTATAGAGTTAATAAATCTTTCACTATAACCGACGCATACATGAAAAGAAACTGTACACTTTAAACACACCCACACTGAATTTAAACTATAAAACATGGTATGAACTTCACAGTACAAAAGGCTCCACTTCACTTCTCCACGCTGAGCTGCAGTCATTCTCTTTGACACCTTCAAAATCTACAAAGTAAAAAGCGAAGTTTGGAAATAGCCGTCCTCCCAGTCCCGTCCTCCCTCTGGCCCCTGGGTGACGGGTGGAGAGGGACGACATGTCAGGGTTTTTTTTGTTTTTTGTGCCAACGCAAATCTGATCAGAAGGAACTGTCTGTGGATAATAATCTGATCTGAATAGTTTGGAGTCTGACTTACATCACTGGTGTCAAACTCAGATTCACAATGGGCCAAAATTAAAAACTGACAAATTCACAGGCCAAACTCGATATTTACTGAAAAACTGACTGCACCTGATATTAATGTTTAACCTTTTCATGTGGAAGCAAACTTTAGTTCTACTTAAACACAAAATCTGGAACAACTCAAGCTTGATATTACAAAAAATATGAGAAAGTAAATTTGAAATAAAAGACACATCAGAAGTATTCATTTCTTATTTAAATAAATTCAATAAATCGTATCTTCTTCTGTAGCCCTTCAAGTTCCTTTTGAAAGTAAATCTTTTTTTCACAAGCCAAAAAAAAAATAAATAAATGTAATGTATAATTTTGCTCTCTGAAAATTTTACTTTTAAACTATTAACAGTCCAAACCGTGGAGTAGAAAAAGTGCAGAGAAAACATATATTCAAGCTCAATTTGCTACACTCTCATTTCCTCTGCACATTGATCTTGACTGCAGCGTACTAGCAAAGCATTCTGGGAATTGTAGCATTAGTGATAAATGCGCTGTATACCCGCTCTAATGCACATGTGATATGATATTACGGGCCAAATATAATTACACCGTGGGCCAGATTTGGTCCCTCGGCCTGAGTTTGACATATGTGTTTTAAATCAAGGTTTTGGACATTTGTATAGTTCTCATTTAAATAACTTTTTTTACTATATGATTTCAAATAGTTCATAGTATGTATCTGAAAAACACAACTCTCCATTTCCGCATACACACTTACTTAGGAGTGAAGCAGTTTGAAGTACACAAATATAATATCTGCAGCACTGAAGTCGGTTAATTGCATTGTAACGGCAATTTTTCAGAGCGGTATTACAACGACCCATTTTAATACCAGAGATGCCCCAAGCATTAAAGGAATAATAAGTCATTGTTTCACAGGTACTTTGGGTCACATGGGTGAAATCTCCACAGACCTGACTAGTCCTGATTTCTTCCTGTGGGGCTATCTAAAGAAAAGTGTTTGCCCCAAAACCTAAAGACAATAAACGACTTCAAACGTAATATTGAGGATCAAAATAAGAGATCTCCACAGACCTGACTTTAAATGTTCTGTAAAGTTCCTGTGGATCAGGCTGTTCAGAGAAAACAAAATGGTGGACACCTCAAACACATTATTTTTAAAAAATACATAATTTTCGACTTCCCAAAGTTTAAGTAGAGATAAGTTCAAGGTAAGTGCAATTATAAATGTTATGTTGCAGTGTGTTCAGAAGGTTCAGTTCAGAGCTAAACACTAAAATTTGGTCAGAATACACTTAAGAAAAAGGAGCTACTGAAGATTTAAAAGGTCAGTGACTTTTACTTAACCCTGTATAAAGTAGGATAAGTTCAAGTGTAAAGTGAACAATTGGAATAAAGTTGAAACTCAGATAGGTTCATTTGCAGTTGTCCAAAGTTATTCCTCACTGACCTTATACCTTCAGAGCAGCCTAATTATTTGCTGTGATGAGTTTATAAGCACTTTCCACAGCTTTCAGAGACGAGTGCGGAGCTTTGCCATGGTGGTAAAGCTAAGAAAAACAAGGATGCTAACGTGCACTCCCTGATTATCAAATACATGGGGGAAAATAATGTCCTTTGTGTGTATATACTAACATGCAGCTCTCCAGCCCTTTCCAAGTACCTCACCAAGGGATTTCTGAATTACATGTATTGTGCTCAAACGTGGTTAATTAAATGCCAATTATCACTGTAAATTGATCTTTTTGAGGCCTAACTTTGTGCACTAATAAATGGATAGTGGTTTATGTTTTATAGACGCCTAACTGTACCCCATCTACGCCTAACTGTGCCTCTCATATTCGCCCAATTTCTTGCAAACACTAAAATTAGTAGCTCTCTGGCATATTTGTTTTGTAAAGGTAGCTTAATGGACTAAAAAGAAGGTTGGAGACCACTGCTCTAGATTAACTGGTAATGACTAGGTGACTTATTTTAACCAAGCTTGTCAAACGCTACCATTTTCTGCCATCACCGATATTAGACTCGTTCTACATGTTGATATTTTGGATAAAGTGAACCATATCCAAAAACACTGACTTAAAACGAGCACTAAGCTTGATCAAAGTCCTGTTCATTAGCGTGCCGAAACTTTCTTTGTACTTGTGCCTTAGTCCAAATCACATTTACATCTCCTTGATCCACTTCAAAGAGGCTCCAACTTCGAGCGCTCCAGAAGAGTTTAGGTCGTCCAAGTGAGCCGACGCTACAGGCTGACGTGTGCTGTGGTTCCAGTGTAAATGTATTAATAATGCATTTAAAAGCATCATTCTTGGTGTGGCTGCAGGGGGAATTAGCATATATATTGGCTTATCATTAGATTATCATCACCGCCGCTATCGCAACATTTATAATACATGAGCGTTAGAAGGGCCAACATGATATGTGCCGCACAATGGTGAGTATTAACAAACCATGGGAATTCTTTTAACTGCATTAGCTAGCACCAGTCCCACCCGATAGCGCTGAGACTTGGGTTGACACTTTATACGTGTTAGCAATTGTAAGAAGATTAATTATGTTAATATCATGAATGGTGTTTGACGAGGAGGAGGCCCCGGGGAAGACCCAGGACACGCTAGAGGGACTATGTCTCTCAGCTGGCCTGGGAACGCCTTGGGGTCCCACCGGAGGAGCTGGAGGACGTGTCTGGGGTGAGGGAAGTCCCTGCTTAGACGGCTCCCCCCGTGACCCGGCCCCAGATAAGCAGAAGAAAATGGATGGATGGTGTTTGACGATTTCCCATATGGACATAGAGGATCACATTACTTATCACGCAGCGCTGGACTTGGAGAATTACCGTTTTCATTTGCTCAGTTACACAGACAGATGATGGGCCACTACAGCTTTGATGGTGTAATCTTTTTCCACTGAGGTTACAACTTGGAATATGGTGATTAGATAGATTTGATTTAATTATCATTTATGTGTGTCAGTAACCGGGTGAACAGGGTAAATATAAATCTTCCAACTGGACTAGGGGTTCCACAGAGGTCTATATTAGGACTCTTTGCAATACAATTGATTTTCCATTCAACAAAGGTTGGGAGCAAAACAATATTGAACTTGTTGCTGTAACTTTCTGGATGTGGCATGTTACCTGCATGATTCCATGGAAACAGAAATTTAAGCCTATACTTCGGAACATTCCGAAGTATAGGCCATAAAGTATTATGCCATAAAGTGGAAGATTATAGCCAAAGAAATAACATTTTCATAGAGAAAGTGGGTGCTAATTAAGAGTTATGTGAAGATGCATGTTTGCTCACAATAAGGACATGTGCTTTTTCTTTTTTTCTTTTTTTTTGTGGTTTTTCAGTGTAGTAAAAACTAAATGAAAAAAAAACAAACAAAAAAACATGCTTATATTTTGGCCTATTTTTGGCCCAATGGTTCAATTTTGGGGGCTTTGATGTAGTAATATATTTAAATAAAAATCTCTTTAAGTAGCTAACCCTCTAGTTGTCTAGTTTACAGGGTAAATATAAATCTTCCAACAGAACTAGGGGTTCCACAGAGCTCTATATTAGGACTCTTTGCAATGCAGTTGTTTTTTCCATTTAAGGAGCACAACACTTGTCACTGTAACTTTCTGGACATTTAACAAAGGTTGGGAGCACAAACATATTGAACTTGTTGCTGGAACTTTCTGGATGTGGCATGTCTCCTGCATGCTTCCATGGAAACAGAAATTTAAGCCTATACCTCGGAACATTTGCCCTATAGATAAATTAGTTTTATGCCATGAAGTGGAAGATTATAGATCCTTTTTCTTAGAAAAGGTGGGTGCCAAATAAGAGATGTGTGAAGACACAAGTTAGCTCACAGCAAAAACATGTGCTTTTTTTTTTTTGGTTTTTCAGTGCAGTAAAAACAACCTAAAGGAACAAAAGCTCAACAAAAACAACACACGCTTTTATTTTGGCCTATTTTTTGGCCAAATAGTTACATTTTGGGGCTTTGATGTAGTAATATATTTAGATAAAAGTCAGTTTAAGTTGATAACCCTCTAGTTGTTAGATGCCAAAGGGAGCGTACGACTCGCAGTTTTTTAAAAGTGGTTACGAAGAAGATGAAATGCAGAGACTCTATGGAGGCTGAAGCTCCTGCTGCAGTGTGGGCTCAGGATAGAGCAATGCTGGCTCACTGACAGAGGCAGACTGGGAGTAAGTTGCAGGTAGAGAAAACACTTTTGTTGTAGACTAACGGTACATACATTTTAATGATCGAAGAAGCTGAAGTGTGTGGAGAGTTTAACACAACAGCTACCATTCACATTACAACCACTGACTTGCTTTTAAATAATTACACCAATCATATCTTCTCTAACATTAGAACGTAATTTCAAAATAAAATTGGCTCAAATTGCCATGGTGCTCACACTTGCCAACAATTACACAGGTAATTTCTGCAGCACTCATAGGACTCGTCTCCAGGCTGCACTTATTCCCCTGAGCAGAAGACTGAGGCCACAGGTTTTTTGGTGATATTACAAAGTCAAATCAGGTCAAATCTTTTCTATTCATGGCATATTCACTTGCAGTACAAAGAAATACAAGATCAGACAGTGTCACAGTCAAGGCAATACAATGCAACGGTCTATTTTAGCTCATCCTCAAGCACGACGGCCTCTTTATTTATATAGAAGTGTGACATGCTGACAGCAAATATCAAATCTACAGTCACGTTTCAGCAGCAGAGAAAGAGCGTTCACCCCGGATAAGCCGAGCGTGACGGAGGGGTGTCAGAAAACCAGGTTCAAAGACAGGCTTCTATAGATAAATATAATTCACAGCTCCAGTACAGATGGATGTTGTGAGTCTGTCAGGCGTCTTAAAGTGGAATTAAACACCTTAAACCAACTTTTTTGCTACTAATCTGTGTATATGTTTCATTATTCTTAAGTCATGTTAATGCAAACTTGGGATATTTAGAGCCTTCTGGACAGAAACAGCCACTGCGACTTCAAATACTATGTGACATGCTGCATTCATGTGATATCTGAAGCTCGGAGATAGCTAGTAATCACTTGCCAAAATGAGAGCGTTGATACAATGAGTAGCCCTTGAAAAGCACGTGCAGCAACAGCAGTAACAAATGCCCATACAACCACGACAATATACACTGGCATAACTGGATTCTCTTTGCTCATTCACTGGGAAGAAGAGTGAAATCCTCTGTTGTTTTTGTGAGGCAGAATGACGTGACAGGATGTTGCTTCTTACACTGTGTTCAGACCAAAAACACATTGGACGCCTCTCGTTGGACACCTGTGCATTTGAGGACCGGTATCCAGAGCGTTTTTTGCAGTCTGTGAGTGGCTTTGAGTGTTTCGTTTCCCCGGGTCTTTGTGAACAATGGCAGACGAGGTTGAGACAGCGGCTTTACTGTATTTACTAGTGATGGGCGAATGGAGCCTCGTGAAGCATCGACACCTCAGTCGCAATATTGTCTCAAATGGTTCGACGTGTCTGAGGCCTTGAAGAAACACTGACCTCTAGTGGACAAAGTGATCCCAAACTGTGGATTGCTTTTTTTCCACTTAGATGCCATCGAAAATGAAACAAATGCCAAAGTCGCCAAAAGTCGCCAAAAGTCGCCACTGACGCTTCGGAGAATTTTGTTCAAAAAGAACGAGACGTGCTCCGGAGCTCCGTCTCATTTGCCCATCACTAGTATTTATTACATAAAATCCATCAATGGAGGCGAACGGCTTGGCTGTGGCTGTGGGGTGCGTCTTGCTCCTTGACTAACCTTGGGCTAGCCGATGCATTTGTGAAGTAGAAGTAAAAGAAAACAAAATCCGTCTCAGTTTGTCATCATGCTGTCCTCCAACCTCAAACAGACTCCTGCCTCAGTGACTTATATTCGAAAAGTCGGAGTCCAGCGCTTTCGAACAAGCTTCCAAATTGAAATCTCGACCCAAGTTGCGTTCATTCACGTTTTTCCAAGTAAGAGGTCGGGTCTTACGAGTTTCTGAGATCAGCCATGTGCAGAGTCTGAAGTGTGATACCTGTGATACCTCATATTTCTAGGCCATGATCCTGTTCTCCCATCACTCTCTTCTTTACTTCTCCAGGTACTGCACATTGTAGCAGCTCTATTTGAAATGTGGCTGTGGGCGGAGTTTAGGTGTTTTACCCCATTTTATTGAAGACATATTATGCTTTTTTTTGTGTATAAACTATAATGCACATAGATTTATATTTTACATTTTGTTCATTGTAAACTGCCATACTGATCTAAACTGACATATTAATAGAAACAGGTCCATTGATTTCCTGTCGATACAGAAATGACAAACCTTGTATCTTCATAGTGGCAAGAAAAACTTTATTCACTTAGTTTTTATTGTTGAAAAATGGTTGTGACAGGTTTGAACCCATCTGACTCGGAGTCTGGCGTCTCGTTGTGGGTTTAGACACTTCAATCATGCCGAAAATGAACATGGCGTGTGCGTGAGTGTGCATGAGTGTGCGTGAGTGTGGGTGTTGGGCGGAGGCGGCCGATGGTGCAGATCGGCAGCCTCACTTCTGTCAGTCTGTCCCAGAGCAGCTGTGGCTACAACAGTAGCTTACGACCACTGAGTGTGGAGTGAATGAATAATGCACAAAATTATTCTCAAGATGATTAATCTAATCAGATCGCAGAATGAGCTGCTCAATTTGAGTTGCCAGATCCTATTACTAAAATCAGTTTGCAATAAACCCAAAAGAGCTCTCTGTGTGTGCTCAGTATATGACTATGGAAAATTGCGTCTGAGGTTGTTATGACTGCATTGCCGTTTGGTCACTTTATAATATTAGTCACTTTATAATATTAGTCACTTTATAATATTAGTGTCATAATGTGTGGTGTGAGTAGGACCAAAGGGTGCAGGACTCGGCGCAATTTAACAGTGTTTCTTGACAAAACAAACAAATGACAGTAGATATACGAGGAAGCTGGGTGCAGGAGTGCAGGTCGGGATCCAGGGCAGACACAGAGGAGCAGGGAACAAACGTGGCAGGAACAAAAACGGTACCAGGAGACAGGGTTGGAGTCGGGAGTCCAAAAAAACAAGCAGGAACAAGAGCAGGAACCACGAGCAGGGATACGAACTGGACGAAGACACACAAGTAGAACAACAGTGAAACAAAACAGCACGAAGACAAAGACGATCTGGCCCAGAGTGTTGGGTCCTGGCTCCTCTTATCCACTGCAGATAGAGTCCAGGTGCACGTAGGAGGAGCCAGGACTCCTCCCAGCTCCAGGGGCAGAGCACACACAGGAGGCAGGGATCATGACAGTTAGTCACTTTATAACGCCGGTCACCTTACTAAGTCATGTTTGCACAGCTGTTCTGTTCTACCTCTAAGTATTTTATTTTTAAGCGCATCTTTTTTAACTTTATCCATGCCCTTATTCGTACTTATTCAGTTTTTTATGTTGCACTTTATCACCAAAGAAAGTTCCCAGTTTGTGAGCCGTGTTCACGGACAATGGCAGTAAAAGTCTGATTCTGATTCTTTTAAAGCAGCTGGAGCAGAGGTTACTTCTATTGCCTTTAAAATATTTCAGATATGTAATGTTAACACTCTACAACAATGTAACGCACAACCCCCCATGTCAAGGCACCAGTCGCCTGTTTCCTCTCCTGCCTCTCACAATATGAGCAAGTTCCTCGTCTTCTCACAATCTGCTTTCCACATGACAGAGGCCATTGTCTGAGCACTCTCTCAAATGTCAAAAGGATTGCAGCTGTGTGGCAGTGAGTCAAGCACTCATGGGTGGCTCAAAACCATCATTTCACATCCACAGCTTCACAGACGGCACGTGGGCCATTGAGATATCACTGCAGGCTTTGATATGAACACACAATGAAGGCGGTGGACTTTGTTCAAATGTTTGAAACGTGGATGAAAGCGTGGGATCTGTGAGGTCAAGGGCGATGGAACGTTACGACTGTCTGGAACTGAACGAAAATGAAATATTTATGGATGATATTGATAATTTGAATAGTTTGTTCGTGAGTGAAACATGTGAGTGCTTCGAGAAATTGTTCAAATTCAGTCAACTCAGTAAACTGGGTTGACTCACCTGTACAATCACTTAACCCTTTAAGGACTGAGCACATTATAGATCATTATATCTCGCCTAGACTTTTATCCTTTTGTTAGGCATAAAACTCATGTTAAAGGAAGTATCAGCTTGTACTTTTACCTTTTTTTCCACACAACTTCCTCTATTTTACATATCCATCCTTATTTTTCCTTTGATGCATCAAAAAACAGACTGGGAGGATCCCGGCTGCACCTGTGCTCTGATTGGTCGTCTTCGAGGGACGACATAAGCATGTTACCGTAATGACAGTAACATATTTAAAGAGCCTCATGCCTCTGCTTTGAGACGCCGTTTGAATCTACATGAAGCACAGTTGGTTGCAGAGTTACAGTGATGGAAAGTCTGCAACAGCGAGACTATCGGCGGCGATCGCATCCGACGCTATAGAGTTAAGCCCTTTATCGCTGCTATCGAGACAGTAAAGCACTTTCTGCAAAAAAATCCAAGGCAATATTAGTATTATTCAGTTCAGTATTTTTTTGTCCAGCAGTTGCCTTGCAGGGTTTTACAAAATTATTGCTTTAACCAACAGGACGTTAGAAAATCACACAAGGAACGTCATCAGTCAATGAAAGGAGAGCAGACCGACCATTTCACAGGAAACAGGAATTACTATTAGATTAGTTCCTCTATTATAATCAACACTATAGAGTTAAAAAACTGGAGCTTTTATTTCTGTTTATTTTCAGTTGACTTGATGTTTTCTGGAAATAGAAATTGAAATAAGTCTTAGCTAATATATTGTAATTTTGTGTGGCATCCAAGTGACTATTACGACAAATACAGCATTTTTTCCCATTTTTATTTTAATATATTTTTGTCATGCAAGTGCGAGACGGGGGAGCAAAGTCGGAGAGACATTCAGCAAATTGCCTGAGCTGGGGATCAAACTCACAACCTTGGAGCTGATCCTAATAAGCCACTGAGCAGGAACTTTGTCTTTGTCTCTTATTATTACTTTTATAACGTTCATCTTTTTATAGCTCCTTCTTAAACTATCAGGCCTCGCATCTTATCCCTGGGTTTATCTAATCTCATCGTCTAAACCTCGACAATCCCTCCTCAGATCTCTCCTTTTCTCTTCTTTGGGAACACTTTTCATATTTTGAATGCTATGTATGTTTTCATCTTGTTTGCTCATCCGAAACAGACAATTATATATAATTTACGGGGTCATTTTGAAAAGGGCAAGTGGTAAACATCATTTGCATCCCTTTTTTCGTGCGTTTTTGTCCTCTCCTTGTACAATTAAACCGCTGTGCATCCCGTGTCTCATTTTCCCGAGCTGCTGTATTTCACCTCGCTCAAGGACGAAGCTCGATTTGGTCGCCTCTTGTTGATTTATTTACCATCTTGTTGTTCCTTCCCGTTTTATAATTACATCTTTTATCAAAATAACACTTTAGCGAGATTTGTAGAGGGATGACCCCGCTGTCCCAGGCTTATTTATTTCCTGAGTGGTGTTGCGATAAAATCTAGTGTCAGCAGGTTTAAAAGCGAACATACTACAGCTGCACGTTTTTGGGGCCATTTTGAAAGTGGTTAAGTCTTGAGTTGGTGTAATAGTGGCTCTGGGGTTGGTGGTTCTTTCTACTGTTGTGTCCTTGGGCAAGACACTTCATCTATTGTCTATATTTGTATCAGATTGCAGAGTTGTGTGATGGACTGGCTGAAATTGGCCGGCATTTCTCGGTCGGAGTAAGAGTAGTAAAGAAAATTTTGAGGGAGATGCTTTTTACTTTTACTTTATTACATTTATTTAGTTATTTATTTCAAGCACCTAAAGCACATCTCACAAATTGTTCACAAGCTCGAAACGGTAGGAAGAAGAAGAAAACTTATCAAGTTCCACCCGTCTTCCATATATATTACATACACACATACATTGTGTACTGACACTTTTAAATCTTCAGTAGTTCCTATAATTCTTAAGTTATACTCACCACATTTTAGCAGTAGATAAAATGAACATTCCGTGATTTTTGGCAATATATACGGTTATAATTGTTCACTTACACTTGAACTTATCATTACTTAAACTAGGGGAAGTAAAAATGACCTAATTTTAAAAAATAAGGTTTTTTTTAAGTGTCCACCATTTTGGGTTTTGCCCTGAACAGCCTGATCCAACACACTTTACATAACATTTAAAGTATTTCCGGGCTTATGGCTCTTATTTGATCCTCGATATTAAGTTTTAAGTCGTTTATTCTGAGGTTTATTCACAAACACCTTTTCTTTAAGATAGAACCACAGGAAGAAATCAGGACTAGTCAGGTCTGTGGAGATCACATACTGCCCCCTGTCTTTGAAAAACACTTATTATTCCTTTAATGACATTTACACTTGGGGCATCTCTGGTATTAAAATATCAACGCTGGGTTTGTGAATTTGACCCATGTGACTCAAAGTATCACTGCACAATGAGGGTTCGTTCCTCGGTGCTGGATTTACTCAGATTAATGTCGGAAGGGTCGTTCTAAATGCTCTGAAAAAATAAAAGAAAAATATTTAGAAACAAAAGAGTTATGAAATTTTTCAACTGTTGGGCCAACGTGTATAAGACACAGACTCATTAAATTTGTGACAATAAACGCAGCAAAATGTCAGTGACAATAATTAAGATGTACCGTGTTACTATAAGTCACATGAGGCATTTCTAAATTGCAACAGAAAGAAAAAAACAGACCAACCCTGGTAAGAACAAAAAAACAGCAATGGAAAGGAAACAATAAACATAAAGTAGAACCAACACTGATACAGAGAAAGTGCAGAGTGACTTTATATTTAAACTGTCTCTCTGTATCAGATCAGATTATGTCTTTATATAAAAACTTACATTTATAAATACTTTGACATTGTTTTTGTTGTAAATCCAGAGCGTTCCACAGACAGTCACACAAAACCTTTTGAAAGAAGGAATCTGAACTTTCTATTCCACTTCTACATTTTTGAACTGGACTGAAAAGTAAAAGTATTTATTATTATTATTATTATCTGAGACCTGCTGAAAAGTCGGAGGGTTTAACACGTTCATAATTTGAGCAAAACAAAAATATACAAATGAAAACAGAAAAAAAAACGACTGATTCAATTATTTCTGTTGATTCTGCAAACTCACTACATTTAAGGCTTTGTTAAAACTGAAAATTAACTTTTACGTTTCACTCTTTAAGTACATTTTTAAACAGATACTTTAATACTTTTACTTAAGTACATTTTTTCATGTGATACTTTGAGTACTTCTTCCACTACCGGCCGTTAGTTGTCACGTCACGCCCTCGTCCCTGCTCACATCTGAACAACGCAACCTTTCCGCTCGTCTCCATGGAGATGCTGAAATGTTCCACAATATGACTTTTATAGCTCAAAAGTACATGCATGCAGATTCGGACTGTAACTTGACCACGTGTCACCTGCGGAAAAGATACATTTAATGCCATACTGTGAAACATACCGAGCAATAACATCTCCATGGAGACAAGCAGGTGGCAGATCTTCCACCAGAAAAAAGTTACACAATGTGAATGAGTGGTTTTTGGTCTTGTTTTAGTCCCAGATTATATTTTTGTTGAATATTTATTATGTTTATGTATTAAATGATATGATTTAGAGTTTAGTTTCAGTAGTTTTTTTTTTCCCTTTTTTGTTGCCAATAAATCAACCCGTTTCCATTTAAGCTCTTAACATGTTCACTTCCTCATGTCCGCGGCGCCGTTTATCAGTAGCGACCTCTTGCTTCTACAGTGTGTCGGGTTCGCCTGCGTAATGTAGCTCAAGCGGCTAAAGAATCGAGCTAATGTTGTGACCCGGGTCGGTGATAGTGACGAGCAGAGCGGCGCGAAAAGGACGATTTAATTCCACCTGAAGATGCCAGAGATACGGAGCCACACACACAACTGCACACGCTCTGCACACAAACTGCACACACTCTGCACACGCTCTGCACACACAACTGCACACACTCTGCACACACAACTGCACACACTCTGCACACACAACTGCACACACAACTGCACACACAACTACACACAACTGCACACACAACTGCACACACACTGCACACACACACACTGCACACACAACTGCACACACACAACTGCACACACAACTGCACACACAACTGCACACACAACTGCACACACAACTGCACACACTCTGCACACACAACTGCACACACAACTGCACACACTCTGCACACACTCTGCACACACTCTGCACACACTCTGGACACACTGTCTCGCTATTTCACAGATTTATTTTTTTGTGCCATTTTGCATGTTCTGTGTCTCGATTTAAGGGACGTGCAGTGTCTCCTGTGCAGTACAGAGGACGGTGCTGACGATCGCAGAAAAACTTGGACTTCTGAACACGCTGAGGCAGGGAGAAGTGACGTGGCTGTAGGGGGCGCCATTACGGGATAAATGAATCTTCACTTTGTCACATAAAGAAGAAAATAACAAAAAGACGACAGCAGCAATAAGTTTGAAAAAGGAGCAAAAAGGGTTAAAACTGCAACAAGACCATCATAAGGATGGAGTCTGCTTCAGACTCCAGGAAAAAGAACATTACGGGACATTACAGAGGAGCCAGGAGGAAAAGGCATGGTCAGAGGAAGAGGCGGGGTCAGATAAAGAGGCGGGGTCAGAGGAAGAGGCGGGGTCAGCAGAAGAGGCGGAGTCAGAGGAAGAGGCGGGGTCAGTGGAAGAGGCGGGGTCAGAGGAAGAGGCGGGGTCAGAGGAAGAGGCGGGGTCAGTGGAAGAGGCGGGGTCAGTGGAAGAGGCGGGGTCAGAGGAAGAGGCGGGGTCAGAGGAAGAGGCGGGGTCAGAGGAAGAGGCGGGGTCAGAGGAAGAGGCGGGGTCAGCGGAAGAGGAGTGGTCAGAGGAAGAGGTGGGGTCAGAGGAAAAGGCAGGGTCAGAGGAAGAGGCGGGGTCAGAAGAAGAGGCGGGGTCAGAGGAAGAGGTGGAGTCAGAGGAAGAGGCGGGGTCAGAGGAAATGTGAAATATACGTCACTATTAATCATGTCTTATGTGTCCAACCTTGTAGGTTGATCATTAAAATTTAATTTGTTACAGTATTTCTAAAAGCTGTCATTTTATTTACAGTACAGTGTAGTATTTGGTTTTATTCTATAATATTGTGCAGTAGAACACAGTAGAACAGAGCGTCAAACTCAAACTCAGGGACAAAATTAAAAACTGTGACTAAGTCTTAGGCCAAACTAAATATTTATTTAAAAAATTCAACAAAATCTGCATGTTTTTTAGAAGGGGTGGATTAAGTCTGAGTGAGGCGACAGGAGCAGATGCTAATAAGTGTCAACAGAAGTGATGGGGCCGGCGCCAACACATTTGCAAAGCATTCTGGGATTTGTAGTATTAGAGGTGCATACCAAATATATCTGCGCTTCTCTCCAGATGTGCAGAGACAGTCCTGGTGATACGGTGGTGTGGTTTATACACAGCACTAACATAACTTTTTAGGATGTAGGTGTTTAGTCCATGTGCTATACTTGCACGACAGCCAGTATTACATATTTGATACGATCTCGCGGGCCAAATATAATTATATTGAGGGCCAAATTAGTCCCGCGGGCCTGAGTTTGACACGTCTGCAGTAGAACATTCCAAGCAGTGCAGTAACATCTCCCTGTAGATGTGCATTTTTATATAACGCTTTTTCACCTTCTAGGATCTCAAAGTACTTTACATCAAGGAACCAACATATATCATGCTAACGCGCACTTCCTAATTACCAGACAGTAAAATGCTTTAGATGCAGACAGCACTCAGCGGAGATATTTTGACCTGAAGAGCGAGTCCAGGTCGTCACTGCTAAAGAGAAGATGTTCTCACTGGACCTGCCTCGGAAAATACTGAATAAATAAAAGAGCGAGCTGCTTGTACAAATTTAGCTGAAATACATGAAAAAAACAGGTACAGAGCCTTTAATCTCCACATGTTTTGCTCAGTACTCCTCACCCTTTTTTCATAGACGGGTCAATAGTGCAACATGGAGGAACAGAAACATGGACTGAGGCCTTTAAATAATACTCTGAACTTTTGGTTTTCAGCATAAACTACAGAAAAATCCTGATCTGGAATGTTTTATTCAATCATTTCTCTCGTGTATCAGTAAAATAAGATAAGATATGTCTTTATTAGTCCCACTGTGGGGAAATTGCAGTATTGCACCACACAGTTAAAGAAAATAACTTCAAATAATTTAAAAAATAGACTTAAATATCCAAAGTTTGTCTAAGTTTGTTCTAGTTTGGGGAGAGCTGGAGAGGTTGAGGGGGCTGATAGTTCTGCTGCTGCTCATTTGAAACAGTTTGCAGTGGTTTAAAGTTATTCTTCACTTATCTTATGCTTGCAGAGCGTTCTAAGTATCCACCATGATGAGTTTATAAGAGCTTTTCTCACATTTCAGAGACCAGAGCACAGTTTTAATAAAAAAATGTATAAAACACTTTGTAATTATATACAGACAGCAGCAGTGGTGTAACGTAATGAAGTAAAAGTAGTACTATGCTTAAGTATATGTTTTAGGCATCTGTATTTTACTTCAGTACATTTTTAAGTGGGTACATTTTTACTTTTACTTCACTACATTTGAGAGCTGGTATCGTACATCTCAGTCCAGTTCAAAAATGTAGTGGAGTAGGAAGTACAAAGTATTTTTTATTACTGTTTGAGACCTTCTGACAAGCCTGAGGAGTTTATTTTAACATCATAGTTCGTCGTTTCATAGTCTGAGCAAAAAACAAAAATATACAACTAAAAAATGATCGATTCGGCTGTTTCTTTTGAACAAAACGCACCACAAATCTTTACCAAAATCACTACATTTGAAGCTTTAATGAATCTCAAAAGCTGCAGAAACTCTTACTCTTTAAGTCAGTTTTTAAACAAGTACAAGCGTAGATTCCATCTCCATTTGTACTTTTACTTAAGTAACAAAACTGAGTACTTCTTTCACCTCTGGACAGCACACGTATTCATTTTCTGGCAGTTTATACCAAAATAAAGGCGGCGTCATCTATTTGCATGGGTCTAATCATAATTACTGCGGAATTTAGACAAGCTTTGGCCCTTTTTTACATTATGGTTGCTAGGTTGCTAACAGTTATGAATAGACCTGTTCATATGCCATTTCTGCTCTCCGTGTCCAACTAGGAAGTAAAATAAAACACTTCAAGGTCAAGGTCAAGTTTATTTATAAAGCACATTTAAAATACATCACCACTGCCCAAAGTGCTGTACAATATAACACATAAAAGGACAACACTACAGTACACAAACACAATTATAACAATAACTCATAACTAAATAATCATGTCTTCCTCAGCTCGTCTCCAAAGCCAGAGTAAAAAGGTGAGTTTTTAACAGAGATTTAAAACTGTCAATGTCAGACACAGACCGAGTCTCGAGCGGGGACAGTGTAGAAGTAACTGGTCACAGGACTTCAGGCTCTTACAGGAGAAAACCCAGACAACAGCTCTGACAAATACACAGACACATACACATTTAACGATTTAAAGACAATAAGCAAGATTTTAAATTGAATTCTTATGGACACCAGTGAAGACTCTGTAGCACAGGAGTTATGTGTTCAGAACGTCTTTGGCCAGACACGTCAAGACCAACATATAAAGAATTACAATAGTCCAGCCGTGTAGTAATAAACATATGGACTAGTATTTCCAAATGACTCGAGGGCAAGTACGACTTTACCTTCGCTATGAGTCTGAGCTGAAAAAAGCTCGTTTTGACCATGAACTGATTTGCTTGTCAAACCTAAAAGAGCTGTCAATTAGAACACCAAGATTTTTCACATAGGGACGTCTATTAGAAGATGGAAGATCAAGAGAGTGACTGATATCATGACTTCACTAAAATGCTAAATGTGCTTTAAACCATAGCAAACTGTTAGCATCACTCACCAACTACAAGTCAAATTTAGCTTAAATCCTCACATATCTCGCGCTGCTTCTCTGCTTTTGCCTGTTTAAATTGGGCTCCTCAAACTGCAGTCACCCTCATAACGTCTTGTCAGCAACGCTACCCAAAATCCTCTTTATTCCACTAGAAATAGATCAATATATCCAAGGGTTTATTTTCAATTTCATGCCTTTCCGCTTTCATCAAATTGTGCCAGGCAGCTATAAATCCCGGCTCTAACTATGGCGCCGCTGTGGATGTGGTCGGACCCCTGCTGCGGCTCCATCGTAAACATTTTCTGACGCTTATTTACAGTTGTGATAATTAGGAGCATGGCTTTTGAGCGGCGTGCAGAAAATATGTGCAGATTTTATTCAGGAGAGAGCACCATATAACAAAAGGATGGCGTGAGTTTCGTTGCTAATTACTTTTCGAGAAACGTAATCGGTTTTAAAGGAGCTGCGCTTGATTTAAACTTGAACATATTCTGTTTTTTAAGTTTATTTTAAATGGTTTGCAGAGGTCTAAGGTTAGTCCTAACTTACCTTATGCTTTCCGAGTATTCTGATTAGTCACCAGGATGAGTTTATAAGCACCCAGAGCAGAGGTCGCCATTACGACAACTAGCATGCTAATGAATGATAAAAACACAGATAAGACATATTTTGACCTCAAGAGCTGTTTATACAAGTTATGCAAGTCCTTTACACGGACTAAACCTGGAATAAACTTTCACTAAATCTATATTAATTAATATAAAATTAAGTTAATAAAGTTCACACAAGTTCAGAGGGGAATTTAACACATTCTTCTATGCATCTGGAGATAGGTTACTCTTACAAGGACCCTGTGCCAACACATTAATCTCATAAAAGAAGTAATACCTCACGCCAGATTTAGCTAAAGCAAATTTCCATCTGCAGTTCCCGGGCAGGTTACAAACCAATAAAATACATCCAAGTATCCATCCTCCCATTCTTTCATTTAAAACATCACACTCCACATTTTCACATTTAAAAAAACTCAAATGTTATGTCAGAAATTATCATCTAAGCTGCCACATGCGAGTACAGATCAGATCTTCCCCTAGACACGGAGAATATGCCGCCTCCACAAACATCAGATCAGTGTTTTCTCAGGTCAGAGGAGAGGTTCAGTCTTTCTGAAGCTTGTTCCAGTCTTTACTTGTGTGAGAAGGCTGTATGTGCACAGGCTGGGCAACATCTGGGGAGTCTGCAGTCATTGTGACTTGTGCACCTGGACCTTCTGGTGGTCTGGATGTTCTGGTGGACCTGGATGTTCTGATGGTCTGGATGCTCTGGTTGACCTGGATGTTCTGGTGGTCTGTATGTTCTGGTGAACCTGGATGTTCTGGTGGACCTGGATATTCTGACGGTCTAGATGTTCTGGCAGTGTGGATGTTCTGATGGTCTGGTAGTCTGGATGTTCTGGTGGTCTGGATGTTATGGAGGTCTGCTCAGAACAAACCTGGACCAGCCTTTTAAATGGTGGAGGTGCAGCATTGTTTAAACTTCTATGTATTCTATGAATTCAATGTACCCAGAAGAAACCCACCCAGATACAGGGAGAAAATGCAGTTTCCAGAAACATAACTCAACTTGGGAATTGAAGCAGGGACCCTCTTGCTTCAGCCTCCGTGACGCCAAACCAAGACAAAACCATATCTGACCAAGACATTCAATTGTTGATAGAGACAAAACATGAACTCTATAGACCAATCATTATTAGAACTGACGTCTAAAACCTGCTGATTTGTGTATTGATGTAAACATTATAATTACTAAAACGGGGACATGCTACGCTCCGACTCTTTTAGAAAACCTTGTAGCAGAGTCTGAGAGTGACCCACAGCTCTCCTCCCATCAGGCTCGTCTCATCTCTGGACACTTTAATTTCACCCGCTCCAAGCCTCTGCTGCTTTTGATTCACGGGATATCTGCCGCATCAGTGGAGAATCGTCATTAGAAACGCCTCCTACGGACATTCGGAATTGGGATCATTTCACACAACGAGGACCCTGTCATGGCAATAACAGCAATGCATTAAGGGAAAAGATTTTAATTTCAAATATTGCGAAAACATTCATTATAAATATCCAAAATGATACAATCAACTCTCCAAGGAAATTAAACCAAGCGTCATCTCTGCCTCTGTCTCGAAACCACAATAAATGCTTACAGTTATTATTTGAAATAGTGACGTTCATTTCAAGCGGCAGAGGATGAGGCGGGTTAAGTGTCTTGCCCAAGGACACGACAACAGCGTTCATCTGTGGGAGCTGGAATCGCACCACCAACCTGTGGGGCAGTAGATCTTGCCACTCGACCAATGATGTTTAAGTCGAGAGCGGGATTTGAACCAGAAACCTTCAGATCAATGGACAAACACTCACCCAACTGAGCTAAAAATATAATTGCTGCACTTGTGGATTTATTTCAAAAGTGTCTATGTAGTATTTAACCGTTTTCCCCGTGGTAATTCCCTCTGCTGCCCATGAGAAATAAGTTAAAACTGTGTCTGTGTCGGTGACGGCTCCGAGACGAAGTACTTTTTACAGAGGATTAGTGAAACCGGCGTGAACGATGCGAAAAAAACGATGAAAAACGACTCCGGGTATGTTTTTAATGAGGGGACAATATTCTAATATGGTTAATAGCTAAAAAAAAAAAAAAAGTACATATTGCATAATCAAAAATATATTCTAAGCCTAAAACAACCAGGAAATGAAATGATGCCCTGTCACTTCCAACACGTTTCCAAATATGGAGTCTAAATCCTCACAGAATTGTCCCCTAAACACTTTTTATTGGTTTCCTGACAGTAAATGGGAAAAGAAAGCCTTCTACTAATACAACTTTGCGTGTTTTGACAGCTAATCCATTAGTTGTTACCTTATGATGAGAACAGTTGTTTTGTCAGAACCTATCCACGGGTTTTCAGGCGATGAAGAATTACCACTGTTGCCATAACGACGAACAATTCAGAGCAAAATATTGTATCATTTGGATGATGAAATGTTCTCAAAATGTCAGATCAGATCAGGAAAAAGCTAATTATAACCATGCCATATGTCCTCTACTTTTTATTTGATGTAATTTATTTTAGTTTAATCTATATACATGTAGCTGGGTCAAATATCGTGAGGAAGGATGAGTTTCCTCGTTATGTTAATTTGCTGGGTCGTTAAGGTAGAACCCACAGCCGGTGATTGGTCAGAATCAGGGCGATGCTTCACTTGATTTGATGATATTTATTATGAATTGTACAATGAATAAACATAAATGTACAAATAACACACAGTCTGACTACAAGAAATAATTTACAGTGATGAAAAATGATAGAACGGTAACAAACTCTTAAACTCTTTTGGAGTTGCTGGTGTTTGGCCACATAAGTACATATATATTTTTGAAATGTATATGATTTTAGATATATTCAGTGCAGTTTTATGGTGTCTGTTTGTGGGTTTAGCGGTAAATCCCACTTTATTTTTAATTAATTACAACCCGTAGCTGTCCAACTCCATTAATGTTGAACAAGGAATTATTTAACACTATTTCGCAAAATGCACATGCCACAATACAGAAATTTCCATATGAATACATACATTTTCTGCTTTTATTTCCTGATTAAAACAGTTCCAGTATAATTGGCATGGACTCGTTGGTATTCCCAGCCCCGTAGACTCTGGTTATCTCGTCAGCACATTCAGCAGACCTGCATAAAAGCCCCTCTCCTTTCACTTGTGTTGAATGGTTCATTGACACTGACTTTTCCCCCTTTTCCCTGTACTTTCTGTTGAATGCGTATTATCCGGATCAGTCCGATTCAGTGTAATTAATATCTAAAGACCACTGGGGGGGAACACAGCACCACAGGGAGACAGTGCAGCCGTGGTAGATGCTGCTTTTACCTACGCCTTTGCCCACGCCTTATCGTTTCATTTACGTGGGAGTTGGCGAAGCTCTCGGCGCGATAATTCCAGCCAATTGTAATTCTGCTGGAGTTTTCAATCTTTTCACTATTCTTGAACGTCACATTTTATTCAAGTGTTGATGTCGTCTGCAGTTATACAAGTTACATTTCGATGATATTTTTCCCTTTTTGAATTTCACACCCCCAACCTGTTTTCCCCCCCCTGAGATCCCATTTTGACAGGCTTATACAAAAAAAAAAAAAAAAAAAGAAGAAGAAAAAGAAACAAGGATTAAATTAAAAAAAAAAAAAAAAAAAAAAAAAAAAAATAATAATAATAATATATACAAAATCATGCCTTACAGATGTGGGGATTATAGATAAATAAATAAATATGGTATACAAAATCATGACTTAAAGAGGTAGGGATTGTAAAATATTATAATAATAATAATAATAATAATACAAAATCATGCTTTATAGATGTAGGGATTATGAATGAATAAATACATTAATTAATTAATAAAAAAAATTAATTAATTAAGACTGTATACAAAGTCATGCCTCAAAGACGTAGGGATAATATATATAAATAAATAAAAAAACAGAACTAGTTCATCTAAAACCTGGTTGCCACATTCTATATAAAATAGGGCTCATAATAAAGTCCTGCTGACACACACATATTACTGAGATGATCCTATAAGTGACAGTGCCCTCAGCCCATAATGATTTAATACATAAGAGTGTTATTACACAGCACCTGTGGCCTGCTCCGATGAAGCTGCTCCAAACAGGATTTACTCTGACCTCAGGGACGGGACGGGTGATTATTAATGACCGTGTGCTGGCAAAGATAATGGGCTTTAGTTTCCTGTTTATAGGCACCATTTTGAATACTTTTTCCCCATTCTCTAATATTTAGTTTTGAACAGTTGCTCTGATAGTGGTGTTACTTTTTCATCTCTCTGAAACCCATGGATGGGTGGGGTTGGTTTATGGACCAGTCCAGGAAACTGGGTACCTCTACCTCTGACTAGAAAGCCGCTCGCACTGGTAATTCCTACTTATTTAGTTTATTTGAATCATCTCATGTACAAATTGTGCTATACAAACTGCTTTACAGGATAAGAAAGACGTTAAAATCACAATACAACAAATCAAAATATAAATAATCACAAAAAAATCATCATACGATTAACATTTAAGGAGAAAAGTGCAGAATAAAAACCTTTTAGTCACATGCACAGCTAAACTGAACTGGAGCCTGGATTTAAACATTATCAAAGTCGAGGCCTGTCTCACATCTTCAGGAAGAATGTTCCAGGTTTAAACGAAACACTGATTCAACATGTTTAGTCCTGGTTTAGTCCCGGTTTAGTCCAGATTTAGTCCAGATTTAGTCCTGGTTTAGTCCCGGTTTAGTCCCGGTTTAGTCCCGGTTCAGCCCGGTTAAATCCCGGTTCAGTCCCAGTTCAGTCCCGGTTTAGTTCCGGTTTAGTCCTGCTTTAGTCCTGGTTTAGTCCCTGGTTTAGTCCCGGTTTAGTCCCGGTTTAGTCCTCAGAGTGTGAGATGGCTCATGTGGCTCTAACATGTGGGAGATGTTCTTTGTTTGTATCACATTTTTAGGTCTTTTGTCTAATATCAGCCATGTTGTGAGTTAATTCAGCTGTAAATCTCTGAGGTCTGAACTTGTAATGTTCACGTGGGAAATTCATGTGTGTCGTGCAATGTTAGAGTTTAATTATGTTTTTCCGCCACTCTTGAAAATAGTAAACATAGTACTTGCAGCATGAGCAATTTACTCATTAAACATGTGATAATGAGGAAAAGAACGACACATTAACACTTTGTGGACACTCAAAGATGCTCTCTCTGTGTTTGGTGGTGGTTTTATCGCCACGGTTTCCCAGCCTCTTTCTGAGAGGAACATAAACATATACAACAAACTAAATCATTATAAAAATTAAACATGCTTTGGTTATTGTGGCTCTTGGTTTACTCTAGTGTTGTTTTAGTTTCATTTCAGCCCTGTACAGACGTGTAAATGTGCATTTGTGTGAGACGGACGAACATTTCAGGGACAAATCATCTTTCATATGATAAGTTCCAGTCTGCATCTCACATGCCACAGTCTGCATCTCACATGCCACAGTCTGCATCTCACATGCCACAGTCTGCATCTCACATGCCACAGTCTGCATCTCACATGCCACAGTCTGCATCTCACATGCCACAGTCTGCATCTCACATGCCACAGTCTGCATCTCACATGCCACAGTCTGCATCTCACATGCCACAGTCTGCATCTCACATGCCACAGTCTGCATCTCACATGCCACAGTCTGCATCTCACATGCCACAGTCTGCATCTCACATGCCACAGTCTGCATCTCACATGCCACAGTCTGCATCTCACATGCCACAGTCTGTATCTCACCTGCCACAGTCTGTATCTCACCTGCCACAGTCTGTATGTCAATGATTTCTTTCACTACAGGGGATCATGGAGACAAGCTGGTGCCAAAAAAGTTCCACAGTGCACCTCTAAGAGATTGTTAACCACCCAAATGTTTCATTTTCCTGTTCTTAAAAGCGTTCTTTGCATTTTAAAATCAGAGTTACTTTGACACATGTTGCAATGCCGCTGGAGCGACCTGGAAAATGAAATATAAGAGCTACGTGAAAGTAAGGCGATAACTGAACGAGCCGTAGAGAACAAACTTCTTCCTATTTAGTTAACGAGGGCGCACAATGTTACCAAAAGAATATACAATACAAATTCAAAGCAGTACTCCCGAACAAGCGTGACTGCCTCTCGTTAACAAACTCCATAGACCATAGAGTGTAATTATCCCAGCATGCACCTGGGTTAGCGCTGACTAAAAACACGGGTTCTCTGAAAGCTGCGCCGTAAACAAGACAAACAAAGACATTCACCTCAAATCAAATCAGTTTTTTTTTTTTTCTGCAAACGCCTTAATTATGTGCTCTCATTTTGGGTCTGGCTTGTTCGGAAACCTCAGTTCTTTGTGCGATTATGACAGTACTCTCTGAAGGATCGGCGGTGTTTTAGGTTACATACATTTACGCACCGAGGCCTCTGTCAGTTGTTGTTCTGGGTTGTTCTGTCCGTCATTTGGTTTCCTCCAAATGTGTGGAGCGATGAAGCTGTACATGGGCTAACCACCGAGGGACAGTACTGAACGCATCCCCACAGCACTAGAGAACTGGTTAAAAAGTGATAAAAACAAGCAGCAAAACCAATCAAAGCTAATACTGGCCTCGTAGAACCCCGTTTCTACTGTTCAGGAATGAAACACCTCCACACAATAAGTCACTGATGCCAGGGGTGTCCAAACTTTTTTCCCCGAGGGCCGCATACTGAAGCTATACTGAACGATGCATTGAACACAGGTTTGACAGAGACGTTGTACCTTTAATACGACTTGGAAGATTATTTTTAGGTCTCTGTCACACTGCAGTGTCATGTTATTCAAGTTATAGAGGTAGAATCTCTTCAATTTGAGGTAAAAAAAAAACACTTCCTAATCAATTGGGCCAGTTTAGGAGGAGGCATGAGGGCCAACAAACATTGGTCTGAGGTTTGGACAGGCCTGGTTTAGACTCTTTATATGGCAGGTTTGAAACTGTAACAACACAGTGCAGTCTAGTTTTAACATGCTAATGTAGCACGTGTTTGAGTGCTAACTGATATTTATTAATTAATTATTAATAAAGAGAAAGGTTATTGAGTGAATTGGGCTGAGTGTGACTGCGATCAGGAGATTAAGATTTGACTGCTGGAGCTGATGTAGTAAGTAAGACGCAGGAATTAAGTTTGGTGCTGGTACCATATATTATAGTGAATTATTTTACAAGATATTTACAGAAACAAAATAGCAAGCACAAAATAGTGATATTTACAGTCTGCAGATTTGAACCGGTAAGATGGGATAGGTAAGTGCACTTAAAGTTCTAGTTGGTTGAGATGAGTTGGTTGCAACAAAGGGAAAAAATGAAAAGTAATCCTTACAGGTGGCGTCCACTTATTACTGACTTTTCAGTATTCGAGAGTATGAGTTCTTTGCATAGTTTCCATTTGTATTGTCTGTTAGAATAGTGTCCATTGGCTTTGCTTATAGTCAAAAAGCCAGCAACAGATAGAAAGAGTGGGGGGGGCAGGCTATGTCAGCCTCCTACCTGACTAGGGTGATGTAGGTTCTGGTCTTAGCTCGCCATCGTAATCAGAGCACCTGGCCTGTATTTAAACAAACAGGACTACATGAGTGAATTAAATAAATAAAAATCAAATGTCTAAAGTAATTAACCTTAGCTGAGTGTTCAGTTCCATTGTGTACACAAATTTAATCAAATACAATTAATTGCAAATAAATATTGTCTGCTATGGCTCATAGCTGCAGTGTTTATGTGAAAACCTGCAAGGTTTTTACATAATTACATCATCAAGATAAACATTCAGCAATGAATGTCCTACATTACAGGCATAAACATTGACTAAATAGTGCTAAATGCTCAAAAAAAAAAGTCATTCAATGCCTTTTACAATAAGCACGAACAAGAAAACACCGTTAGCCCGCGCATGCTAATGCTAAGCTAGCTAGCTTAGCATCGAATGCTAGCGGCTCACTACATTCATTCAATCGACTCACCAATTCCTCAGTGTAACAGCGCATGCCGGTTGCAAACGGACTTCCCACGGACCGGAGGTAAGCTCTACAATGTTAAGATTAGAACTACTTAGTTTGTTGAGCTTAAAACACAGAAAAGAGCGAATAATGTAAATTGTTTCTTACTGACCTTTCCACATCTGCCTCCGCAGCTTCCCCCACAACTCTGACCAGGGGGCTGCCGACACAGGTTGAAAAGTGCTGAGCTGTGATTGGTGGACTCGGGGGTCACGTGGTTAGGGGTGCGGTCACGTAACGTGCCTTACGTGAGAGACATGGAAGGCAGAAATATATAAATGTAGCTTTTATATAAATATTAAATTAATATTAAATATAAATGAATTTTAACCTGGGTTACACCAATGCTAAACCAAATGCACTCTAGTAACTCAGCATAAGTTAGTATGTAAATTAGCTTGTAAATAGTTAGGGTTTTTTTTTTTGCACACTTAATCTGCTTAAACACATCTTATTTATGAATACTTGAAGCTTTTTAGATGAAGTTATTGTCTACTAACAGGGAATGCCTCTCATGAACTTATTATAGAGTAATTAACAGCCACATCAAATCAATAACACAGCAGCTTTTTATCGTCTATAAAACATTGCAAAAATCAAAGCTTTACTGTCAAATCCAGACTTATCCATGTATTTGGATAAGAGAGACTTAACCATGTGTTTGTCTCCAGTAGGTTAGACGACTGTAACGTCCTGCTCACTGTTCTCTCCAAACGAGCCTTAAGACAGAACAGTACATCCAGATAGAACACTGCTGCTCGGGTCCTGACTAGAACCAGGAAGTACTTCACATGTGTCCTGTGTCTCTGGCTCCTGTGGCTCAGAGAATAGACTTTAAAGTACATCTCTGACATGTTTGAGCCACATGAACCATCTCGCACTCTGAGGACTTCAGGGACCGGCCTCCTGCTGGTCCCAGAGTCAGGACTAAACATGGAGAATCAGTGTTTCAGTTTTATACAGTTAAAACCTGGAACATCGCCCGAAGTTCACTCAGACAAACTTGGTCTTAGCCATGACTGATCGTCCGAACCCCCTGTGAATGTGTGCAAATGTGAATGCACACTGTGAGCACATCTTTAAAGTACAAAATAACAGATCCATGACGTAAAGAGGCCGAAAACCTGCTCCTAACATCCTCCAAGATCTAGAACAGGACTAAACCGACACCAGACCAGGTCTAAATTAGGATTAAACCAGAGACAAACCACATGGGAAATATATAGGACAAGAAGTCTGTAAATTGGGATTTCGGAGTTTGCCATACTGGTCTGCTCTTCCTGTGGACAGCTGCCTGGAAGCTTGGAAGCATTTTTCCAAAACACTATAGTCTTAATTGGCACTTGGACTGACAGGAAAAGTTTATAAACAAGTATGGAGAAACTGCATGATGAAATTGAGATACAGGGCAAATAAACAGACAGGATAAGTTATAGAGACGTATAGATCGAAGAAAGCTGCTCGGGTGATTGGTTGGCTCGGTGATAGCGGGGAGCCGAGGAGCGAGGCTGAGTGCTGTGGGATTAGATTCTGAGGCTAGCGTGTGCGGTTAAATGGCCGTGCTAGCATGTGTGTGTTGAACAGGGCATGTAGTGAAGATGGAGTGTGGCTATCAGAGAGGTGCCAGGAATGTTGGAGAGTTTTAATACAAACATGGAAAAGTCCAAAGAAGAGACGACAGGGTCAGGGTTTAGATTAAAGGATCAATCCTTAAGTAGTTTAGATTAAAGGATCAAGTCACATCTTCATGAAATTATTATTTGGATTGCGGTAGAGGGTTTGGATGTTCCTTAATTCAACTTTGTCTCCATGGATGGAAGTATGTGACAGCTAATGTGTTTTTCAAGGTTATTTGTGTAGCGCTTAAAAAGATACGACATATGCTTAATGCCGTACTGTGGAGCATTCCAGGTGAAGCGATAACATCTCCATGGAGAAAAGCTGGTGGTAAGCAGCTGAGGAGTTGTCAAACAGGAGAATTGGTATCACAAACGCCTTAGTACTGTAAAGATTTGGGTTTTTTTGTGTGTTCTGGGCTGTCTTCCTCCTCCCTTCTGTGTCTGTGCCTGGAGCTGGGTGGAGACTCTGGCACCACCTCCACACACCTGCTTCTGATCAAGCTGCACCTGTGAAGGTTAAAAGGATTGAGGACCCAACATTCGGCGTCAGATCGTCTTGTCAGCTTCCGATATTTCCACAAGTCGTCCTTCATGTCATGTTCCAGTTTATTCGTCAGTGTATCCTCGTGATTTTGCTCCTTGGACTGTTCATGCACAACCCAGCTCACCACTCTGTGACCCACCTCACCTCGTCCTGTATCCGAACGCCCACCGCCGACCCAGACGTCCACCACACCGCTTTGCACTTTAGTATTGTCAATAAACTCTGTTGAACTGTTTTCCCGAGTCTGTATCTTCAGTACTTAGTAAAAAACTAGATCTTTGTAAGGAAAGACGATCCTTCTTTGAACAGGAATGGGGGCCTTAGTCGTCACCTATCTCCTATTTATAACTCCATCCTCAGACTTAAACCAAACTAAGGAAAACAAGAGAGCTAGCCAGTATGCTAATATGTATGAGAGTATCCATTAGGGGCTTGAATGATTATCCTAAGTATGACTCAGGCACACACAGGTCACGTTTAGTGTAGCTCATTAGACCTAGAAACAGTGTGTTAGCTCCTCCCTTTAGATACATATATAGATATAAGGCAGTGTCCTCCAGTGATCTGACCAGAACTGAAGAAGCACAGCCCTAGTACTCGGTTTTGACTCAAGACAAATGAACTAGAACCACAATATGCAGGCCACAAAATGTTTGAAAGGCATTTACCAACTCTAGGTTAGCGTTTGCTCACAGCTCATTTAGGAAAATGCTGTTAGGAGGATAAACTCAGCTTCAATAATCTTGTTGGGATAATGCTTACGTCTATAAACATGAAAATGAATGCTGAGCAGAGCCAAAATACAAAGCTAAATAGTTGGTGCTTTTATTCAAACTGATGTCTCAACAGTTTCTGGACGCTTCTCTTCTTTGTATAAAGCAGAGCTGAATTGCAAATAAAGACAAATCAATGCATGTATAATAATCTAAAGAGCCTCGGATATGGCTTCAAGTGCACATAAAAAGTTTAAAAGCACACAGTGATTTGATTTTGAAGTGAAACTCGAGTACTCTTCAAACAAAATGTGATCTGTTCCAATTAAACTTTAATAAAAAACAAAAAGGCAATGACATTTGACAAGAGTTCATTTCAGACATTGAATAGAATTAATAAAATAGTAAATGGTCAGATTTGTATATTGCGCTTTTCCACCTTCGAGGCTCTCAAAGCACCACCAGAGTACGCAGACACTGGGGGCGAGGTGGGTTAAGTGTCTTGCCCAAGGACATAACGACAGTATTCATCTGTGGGAGCTAGAATTGCACCGCCAACCTTTGGTCAGTGATCAACGCTCGACAAATGATGTCTACCAACTGAGCCACTGTCCGCCACCTGATAAAAACAAAGCGAATATTTCACTGTCCCATAATAAAACCTGCTGTGAAATATTCAATAATAACCTGCTGTGTTTATTCAAATAAATGGTTTCCCTCAGTCGTCCAGGTCTGATCCATAGTAAAAGTCAACTGTAAAGTCAATCTGTCAACTGGACAAATTGTTGTAGGAGAAGTTGTAGGACGTTTTGCTGCTCATCCAAGCCGCTTCTTCAGTTCTGGTCAAATCGCTGCTGGACTTATATCTGTCTGAAGGGAGGAGCTAACCACACTGAAACTGTAAACTGCTTTAGTTTAGTTTCTGTTTGTAGGCTTGGTCTATTGAGCTACAGGATGTACGAATATGAGCTCCTCTGGACCCCAGTCTGCTGTACATCTCCATCTCAAAGCCACTAACCACTCCTTTGAAGATAGTGAAGTTCAGATCTTAGCCAGAGAAAAGAAATGTTTTGAGAATAGAATAATGTCTTTATTGTCATTGCAACATGTACAACGAAATTTAAAGTGTCGAGCAGAAGTAGCACTAGTAGACGACCCTCATACATCATACATCTCACCTATTTCACAGTCTCACATAAATAATACAAATATAAATATATACATATATTTAGTAAGTGTGGGTATGTTTATTAAGTGTGGTTATGATTGTAGGATAAAAACTGGATTGATCTGTATCTCCGACTCGATGGTAACAGTTCAAACAGAGAGTACCCGGGGTGTGAGGTGTCCCCGAGGATGTGTTGGCCCTTTTTGAGACAGTGGGAAGTGTGTAGGTCGGCCGACATTAATTTTGAACGCAACTATTTAAAATAAAACCTGCACTGCATCACCACCAACACTATTTTCTCCCATATTTTAATCTGTTCTCTTTATATAACACTTTTTTTAGACGCTCTATGGCCCTTTATGCTGCATTTGTTAAAAATTAATAAAAACATCAGTTGTTAATGATTCTGTTTTACTTCTTACGACAAAAGAAGAACATTATCAGTGGTTGTGTCCATGTATGTGACTTTTAGAGGACTTTTTGCCTTTCAGAAAATACAGTATTTTGTTTTAAATTGTTAATTGCTATGGAAACTGTTCTAATTTTTTTCATAATTTTGAAACCCTGAGATTGAGAGACCTGTTTTAGGGTGAAAATATCAGAAACAGATGGATTTCCTGCATTATTAGGACCACAAATACACCACAATGCCACTTTTTCAATCAAATGTCTGGCCCAGTTTTCAAAAAAGCTGATTAAGGGGATAACTGATGTTAATTAGTGGTACGGATTTGTTCTTTCTCAGGTTATTAACGTCTCAAATCCTTTTCTTTTCGCTGTGTGTCATGTTAGGTGTTTTGCCGATACTGTTAAGACGCCTTTTCCCTCTGGTGAAGCCCTGACCTGGTTTATCAGCACATGTAAAAGCAGTGCACGTCCTCAAAGGGCTGCTGTTAATAATAAAGCAGCACAAATAGGTGTGTGGCCCCATGTCCAGCCCACAGTCCACTTCTGATCTCTCAGCACAGCGGCAGAAAGGCCAGGACATTAAATATGGATGAAGTCTGTTGTGAAGCTGGGAACTCTCTCTGTGCAGGTTACGCTCGGAAACATGCAACTTATTGTATTCCAGTAAACGAACACGATTGGTTTTGTAAAGATTTATAGAGTTGTGCTTTGCAGTTGGAAACTATTTCGAACAAAGTTTAGACCATGACCCATGTTTGGATGTGCACACAGCAGCAAGGTAGACTTAAAGCTCTATATCCTCCAAGAACAAGGACGTGTGTCTGCATTGTCTTATGTGTATTGTATGTTCATGCTTGGTTTGGGGCGTGGCTGGTTGACCTGGTGGGATCCTGTTTTCACCTTTTGTTTGGGGACGTTTTTGGTTTGAGGTTAGTGATATCGGCACAGGCGTCGAATATCCTGCACGGCGTTGGCCCGGTGCTGCCTCCTTTTGTTCTGTTTGGCTTATCAGGTCCACCTTTCTGTTGCTACTTTGTTTTGGGCACGAGAGGCGGTTTGAGCATTTTAAAGTAAATTAAAATGAACTTAAAATAAACTATTTAACCCGTTTGACTCCTGTGTCGTCTTTAATATGTTTGATCCACCTGGGCCAGTAACATTTTGCTCTGTCCTCAAAAGTCATCCTGATTAGGACGTTAGGAATGTGTAAGAAAAGTCAATTTTTTCACATGTTAAAGTAAATCTCAGGTGACACTGTCGTAGGATCATTTCTCGAGGAGGAAATGTCTCAAGGCTTTAAGTGACGTTAGAGGTTTGAGTCTAGTCCCCTTTCTTCATTCATTAATAGAGTGTGAAGCCAAGTAATGCAGATTGGTAACCACATTTTTGTCAGTCAGGCCCAGGACAACCACGGCTTCTTAACTCTATAGCATCGGATGCTATCGCCGCCAATAGACTCGCGGTTACGGACTTTCCATTAACGTAACTCCACAACCAACTGTGCTTCATGTAAATTCAAACAGCATCTCAAAGCAGAAGTGTGGGGCTCTTTAAGGACTGAGCACATTACAGTCCAGGGGTGGGCAAACTACGGCCCAGGGGCCACACACGGGCCGTTGGGCTTATTGATCCAGCCCACCAAGCGTGACCACATTATATTAAAAAAGGTAAGAGTAAACCTTCGTTCAATTTACTTTTCTCCAAAGATGGCGCACTTCAGCGACATCAACATCAACCTAAGAGTAATACACGTGGTATTACTCTCTTATTCTCTTATCAGCCCTTCTGTAAAGAAATGAGCTTATCAAAGAAAAGAAAAGTGGATATTTAGCGCCGAGTGTTTAATACGGAGTGGACATTGAATTATTATCCAAGATGGCGCCTCGTACGGTCGCCCTGGTGATTTGGTGCGCAGTTTTAGTCTTTAAATCCTGTGTGTGCTCTTAAACATCAGGACAACAACTCCTGCTGACCTACTGCCAGTTTTTTTTAGTGCCGGCAGTAGATTTAATTCACTTTTTGGCTACAAGAGTGAGACGCAGAAAAAGAGGAAAGCGGCAGGGGCCCTTGGTGCGCCTCCGGAGACGCGGCGCCCGCACGCCCTTACCTGGGATTTTCCTCTCCAACGTTCGCTCACTCAGCAAAAAGACAGACGAACTGGCGCTGCTGATGAGGAGAAACAGGGACTTTTCTTCCTCTTGCGTCTTGTGCTTCACGGAGACGTGGCTGAATGAGCGTATC
Organism: Periophthalmus modestus; assembly: GCA_019594935.1. Lineage (NCBI taxonomy): Eukaryota > Metazoa > Chordata > Actinopteri > Gobiiformes > Gobiidae > Periophthalmus > Periophthalmus modestus. Next base: position 5,845,973 of record JAIEZT010001243.1, read on the forward strand.
CCGGACTGTGCGCTTCACCTGGAGGGATTCCAGCTCCTCCGCGCGGACAGACAACGGGGACTCTCCGGGGGAAAGACGAAAGGTGGAGGTGTCTGTTTCTACATCAACAATGCCTGGTGCACGGATGTGACTGTGATCTCCCAACACTGCTCTCCCGCCGTGGAATATCTCTTCATTAACTGTAAACCTTTCTACGGCTTGCCTCCAGGACTCGGGGGCGAGCAGGTCGTACAGCAGCTGGCATGGGAGGCAGCCACGGTCCCTCTGGCAGGAGGCTCGGTCCATCAGGACCAGAACCTCTCGTCACAAGAACAGTTTCTTCCCCTCTGCTGTTTCCCTCATGAACACTTCATAAACCTGCACTAAACTGGACACTTTATAACACTGCTCACCCATGTTGCATGTTGTTGTTCTGATGCTGCTGTTGTATATATTTTTTCTACCTCCTGCTGCCCGTATTTGTATTTATTCAGTGTGGTTTTTTTGTGTGTGTTCTATGTCGCACTTTATCACCAAAGTAAGTTCCTAGTCTGTGACCTCTGCTCTCGGACGATGGCAATAAAACTTCTTCTGATTCTGATTCTGACAACAAAATATTTTTCCACTGGAATCCGATTAAAGTACCAAGGCAAGATTTTTGCTGGCATTCAAATTAGCAAAAGCTAGTAAGCCTTTCTCTGAAGGCGAGTTTTTAAAATACTGCATTTGGAAAACAATTTGTCCAATGAGCCCTGCATGTTCATGTTTTGCTACATGTTAAAGGTCAAATCTCTAATGTAATATAAACATATATATATATCCTGGCCCAGCCGCTTTAAAGCACTTGCCGCAAAAAAGCCGAGGAAACCTTATTATTATTCAGTTCATTTTTTTTTTCCAGCAGTTGCCTTGCAGGGTTTTACAAAATTGTTGATTTAACCAACTGGAAGTTAGAAAATCAAACCAGGAACGTCATCGGTCAATGAAAGGCGAGCAGACCGACCATTTCACAGGAAACAAGACTTTGAAATAGATTAGTTCCTCTATTATAATTTATAAGAGGGAACAGAATGAAAATATACAGTCCCATATGTCTTTTTCCCCAGATTTTGGCTGTTTATCTGAAAAAAGTTCGTACACAACATGAAGAAACTGCCGAAAGTTGGAAAGTGCTTCAGTTCTAGGTCGTGTGACTGCATGCACTGCTGCTCACGCTCCCATGTTGCTAAGACCTCTTCTATAGACTCCCCAATCAGACCTTAATGAAGGGAGTAATTAGCGGTGATTACCAAGTGCTTTGTGAGGTTTCCCTTAGACAATTTATCATGAGAGCGCGTTCAATTTATCACAGCCCCGGAGACATGACGAGATGAAGACACGACATTTACTGTACGCACACTCCCCGCTGCAGGGACCCAAGGGTGCGGAGTCCTTGTGTTATCAGTCAGGATTGAGGACACATCAGGGAGACTTTCCATCAATGAAAGATGAGATAAGGTGAAGACAGTGCATCTCGATTACAGGCCTAAAATACTACAAACTGTACACAAGCAATGCATCATTTGTCAAGGAAAAACATTCTTGCATTTTTGTTAAACTATTAAGTAAAAGCATCATTTTTTTTTGTGGTGTGGTCTGATTTTTTCCAAGTATTTATTAAATTGAAAGTAGGATCGCTGTGTAAACTTAAAAAAAATGCAGAAAACAATGATTTGCAAGTCCTATTCAAACTATATTGACTTGAATAAACTACAAACACATGATATTTAATGTTCAAACTGATAAACTTTATTGTTTTTTGCAAATATTCACTCATTTTCAACTTGATGCCTGCAAATGCCTCCACTCGAATTGGGCTCGTACATGTTCTTCATTATAATCCGCATAATATTGACCTAAAATAGCTTGATAATAGAAAATGTTCATTCACTTCTTCAAAAAAAAAGTTTCAAAACTACAGAACTGAGAAGCTTTGCCGGGAATATTCCACACTATGGCTACAATGACATCTTCATGGAGACAAGGAAGTGGTGAACCCATGGAAGTATAATCAAATCTGGAAGGTTATTTTCAATGGACTGGGCTCATTGGCGCAGGGTCCCAAAAATAATTTCTTCTTCCGCATTACTTTCTTAATCCTGTGGGGCCATTTCATTTTTTATTATTTTATGTTGTGAAAATAGAAAAGAATCTCTACAAAACCCGACCAAGCTGTGAAAGCTGAGGATGCTCTGTCAGCTGAGCACAGGCAATTCAAATTAACAAAAAAAATATTGCTCTGTAAGCGGGAATTCTTTCTGAGCCCAAGATCCTGGGAGCTGCAGTACCTAGAAGCGGCCACTAGTTGATCTCGCCTTGAGACACAGCTGGTTATCTAGTTATTATAGCTCCATGGGTGAATCCTAACCAGAAAAGTTACATAGTGCCCCTTTATCAGATGAAATCATGTATTGTGCTCATAGTAAAGGAGTGACAAACTGTGTATAAGCAGTTTTTATTCTTTTTAAAGACAGTACAGCAGGAGATGTCTTTACTAACCATCCTTTGTCAGATGTACGAGTGGCAGAGTGGCAATCTGGACACACCGGAGACGTCCCAGTGGCCCAGTGCCGACAGCCTACGTGGGCCGGTGCTGCGCTTGTTTGATGCCAGACTCTCACAACCCTCCTGCACGGACTGACTCTCCTGTGGCTCTTTGACGAGCTGTGGCCAGCCCTTCTCATGTGGTACGCTGTTTCTTTCTGTTCATCGCAGGCTGAGCAGCTCTGTCAAGGCTTTAAAATCACACTGCACTAGAGCACGAGTGAGTTTAGCTGATTTTAGGCGTAAATTAACCATTAAACGGAACTTTTCACTTCAGATAAACGATTCAACTTAACATCTAAACAGTGCAGGTCTAATGTTTGATGCAGTGCTCAGCGGAGATGGTTATTTGTGTGTATTGATTATATTTCTTACATTTTATATTGTATTTCTCACCTGCTCAGGGACGACAGATGGAAACTAACTTCGGCTATAATCTGGTGTAAAGCATTTTTAATATTTTTGCATATTGTCCGTGTCAAATAAACTAATAAATAAATAGATTAGCTCTCACCAAGTTATTGTAATGAACTATTATTTTTGGTCAAATAATAATTTAAATGCAGCAAAATACAGCAATTTATGTGATTTTTTAGGGGGTTTTTTGCAAAATTTTCCTTAGGGGGACAAACTCTTCTACACATTTGGGTGATTTGTGGAGGCTATTTTTTATTTATTTATTTTTTTAGCTAAGGCTGGCAGACTGCTGATTGGCCGATGCAGCGCTCCTGGTAGATTTCAGAGCCTCGGTCCCCCCCGGGATGTACCCACCTAATGCCTTTGGAGACCCCATGCATGAATAATGTACGAACAGTAGCATATTTACACAGTGAGAAAAGTCATATACCAAGATTTGCTTTAAAATTTGCATGTAAAATCAGTGTGGAGATTGTAAACTTGTGGGGAATTTCAATTTCTTTTCATTTCGATACACGAGCAAGTTAGTTTTGTCTATAAGCAAATATCCCTGGACAGGATTATAATGAAAAGCAGTGTTTTCTTAGTCCTACCTTTGCGTGGGTTCATTAGGTTACTCAAACACTCCATGAAGTCTTCATAATAGCATTTGTTTAATTCATGCTGAGTGCTGCTGGTGTGGAGTTGTTTTCATGTGAGCGGTGACCCGGGAGGAGCAGGGCGTCCCAGCGGGGAGGGAGAGACGGGGCTTTGTTTTGGTTCATGGTGTTGTTTGATCGAGATGAGAGGCACACAGACCATCAGAGACCACAGGGTTCAGCTACACGTTTCAATAAATCAACTCTTACTGTCAGTGTCTGGCCTCCAGGTACTGCTCTAAAGTCCTGGAAAATGCCCCTCGGTGAAGTAGAAGCAGGCGCCGTATGGGCTCTGAAGTTTGGTTTGTGGCTGGTGATTAGTTCAAGGACTGAAAACATAGTCAGGAAAAGCAATACCTTGGTTTTATATAGTGCCTTTCGAAATTGGTGCTAGAAAAATTGGATTTATGCGGTGTGCCGGTCCCACGGTGTCAGCTCAGTCCTTGTCATCTTCGCCCACGTCACATCAGAGGTATAATGCTCCCTACAGTGACTGGACTGCTCTGGAATGGATAATACCATCACAATATCTTGAGGGTTTATGTCTTCGTGTGCTGGGTTGAATAAACTTCTTCTGAACTCCAGCATCATGCCTCTATTTCCAACTACTACAATTTATTCTTCAGCAATTGGTTTATAATGTATTATTCATAGTTGCGGCTCTACTGTAAGCAGCAGCCCTGGGGTAGTATGACAGAAGCAAAGCTGCCAATCACTGCCGTCGGCCTCCCCAACCACCACCGATACTCACTCGCACCCCACGTTCATACTGCGGGGGATATGAAGTGTCTTGCCTAAGGACACAACAACAATTGTGAGGGTAAAGTGCAAATCTAAACAAGGCAGGATGGATTTGTCGACTTTTAGCATTTTGCAAGTTCAAGATTTCACTGCAAATGTGAAGTATTTATGATTTATTTTTTTCTGGTGGAAGATCTGAGAACTTCTTTTCTCCAAGGTCAAGTTACATGTCAGATCTTTGGAGAAGTGACCCTCAGAGTGAAGCGATAACAGCTCCACGGAGAACCAGAAAAGTGAGTTGTAGAACCCATCATTTTGTCAGCTTTTGTTCCCAATATCTTATGAAAAAAGTATTGCGTTTTGCACAGTTTTCTTATCATTTACATTTGTCACTCTAAAGATATTTGTGGGATTGATGTAGACATTACTCACAATTCAGAACAGGAAGTTGTGCTGATTTACTCAGAGTTTCTCAGGGACACGTAGAACTGATCACTTCTGGGGCCGTCACTCAATGAACAAGTGACAATATCCTGCACGACACATCGATCTGAAACGTCAAAGGAGTTTTAGTATTCACCGGTAGCATTGTTTAGAGGAAGTCAATCAGGAAGTCTCAAGAGCGACCTTGTTCTCCTTCAAAAACACTGACACATACTGCGAAACTTTATCCAGACTGGCTGGTATAGATTAAATATGCACAGACTATAGCCTGCATATATAAATGGACAAAGCTAACCTGCTAGCGGCCGCATTATAAAAAGGAAGTGATGATGAACCCACTTCTGGCTCCATCGACTCTGGCTCCAATTCACTTTTTATTGAGAAAGTGTTGCCTCTGTCTGTAACTGCTGCTGTCAGGGTCGTCATTTTGGTCATAAAATGTTTGTATTAACCCACTTTACAAGATCCTGGTATTTTTCATTTGGCCATTGTGTCTGTAAATTAAGATATTAACATTAATAAAGGCAATTCAGGCTAGCGTTAGCAGCAGGTTTGATTGACGGCATTGCTAAGTGTCCCCGCCCTGCTAAACCAATGGTACGGGCAGGAAGCGGCGTTACCTTCAACTTCGGGTTGACTCTTTGGTTACCATGATACTCCAAATATGGCACTCGGCTCCAAATTCGCCTCTATAACTGTTAGCCTTGATGAGCTTCATTTGACTGGAGCCAAACGCCAGAGGTGACGCTCCCTTAGTCCACTTCTTTATACTCTCTATGGGTGACCAGACATCCCTCAGTCTCAGTTTTGAGCCTGGTGCCCCCTGTCCTAGTATAATTATCCAAAAAAAAACAGTGATTTGTCTCAGTTTTATACAAGAAATGTCCCAGGTACGTCCCTATTTTTGACCAATTTGACACTCCCCAACAGTAGAGGGGGCTATAGCCTACATTGTTTTTAGCTAAAATACAGAAAAAACGTGCTTGAAAAGGACCATAAGACATAAAAATACACTGACAGAAGTCCCTCAGATGATATACTGACCCACATGTTCATCAAGAATGGACAATACTGTGTGGTCTTTTCACAATTTTATTTAAACCAACCATACAATATAACAGAGGTAAACTGGACTCAAATGTAACACAACGAATACAGTCAAACGTAAGCCTTAGTAAATTCAACAGAGAGTGTCCTTCCACTTTGGGGGATCAATGTGTGAAACAAGCTAGAAAAATAAACTCGGAAACAGGGACTAAAGCAGATTCAGAATGTAGAATTGCAAACGACACAGTAGTTCAAATACAGAGCTTGACTGTCTCTCTTGATCAACAATCTAGCAAGGACTGAATGAACAAAGGGGGTATATACAGGCTGCTCTGAGCTGATTAGGAAACGAACGGCAGTAAAACAGGGAGGTAGCAAAAGAACAGGCTGGGAAACGGGGCTGGACTCGAGATAAACATGAAAACAGGCAGAACTCTGACAAACCGTCCCAACCCGGGTGTGTCCGAGTTTAAAATTTTGAAAATGTGGTCACCCTAGGCTAGCACTTACTCCCCCATTGAAAATGCACTGGAGCTAATATAAAATTGTATAAAAAATGATGATAAAATAATAAAAAAAACATGAATACCTTGAACTGAATCTTTAGACCAGGGGTGTCCAAACTTTTCTCATTAAGGGCCACATATAAAAACACAGACAAAGCTGAGGGCCGATTTAGGGCCACAGTCTGGTCACAAATACAGTGAATACTTCAAATCTGTGTTATTATTACAAGTTAGACTGAACCACTCGACCTTTATTCATGCTACATCCTCAATGAGACACATTAAATACTTGATATGGTCTTGTTAAAGTAGATTTCAGAAATGTACAGTAAAAAGTTTAACCTGGAAGCTTGAGGGCCAAGAAAAATTGGTCTGTGGGCTGCATTTGGCCCCCGGGCCACAGTTTGAGTTTGTCTATTTTAGACGAACAAAATTCTTTTCTTTCTAATTTTACGTATTTTCTCACTGAGCAGCGAAAACAACACAAGTCAGAGCTTTCAGGACAAATCTTAGCTTGCAGATAAAATTAGTTATCACATTGGCTTCTGTCCTACAAATAAATATACAAAGAACCAGTCCTTTTAACGGCTCTTTTTAAAGATGCGGATCTTATGAAAGAGCCGACACCTCTTCACACGTGTACATCAACTGATCCCACTCCAGTAACTTTAGTCCTTAGATGAGTTTACCCTGTGGAAAGTGTAAGTCACAAGCCTGACATGTAGTATTTTCTTGCCTTTCAAATGTCCACAAATGGGTTAACCTCAGGCATTTTGTCCTGATCAAACCTCCTCCTTGTTGAATACAGCCTGCTCATCGCTCTAGGGCAAACCAGCTGTAAGGGTGCAAAGATCTGGTTCAATTTATTCAGTGAAAATCCCACCTGATTTCTTTTCTGCTTCAGCTAAGGTCGCAGTGACCAGATCGGGGCTTTTGCAGAATAGCTTGCCAAATAGAAAATGTGCAGTCCCATTAAAACCACAGATTTTGATGTCAAGTAAAGCGCAAATCGTAAATATCCAGACGGGAGCGCGAGCCAAATGAGGAGATATAATATCAGAGGTCATGTGCAAGCTAAGCCTATTAGTCTATCTACAAGTGGAATTTTAATGTCCCTCTCCAAGTGAGCATTAAAAAGGTTAAGAATCGTTGCGTTGGCGTTTAAGGTTCTATCATTTTAAAGCAGCCCATTAACTTTCCCAGTGTAACGTACAGCACTGTTTTCATTGTCCACTTTTCCCTGCCACACCAAATCTTTCAGCAAGCTACTTTAATGACTCCAGCAGGGTAAGTTAATAAAAATTAACTGGCCAGAACACTTAATTTGGCGTATAAATAGGAGGCGCTGCAGTGATCCTGTGAAAGCACCTCCCTCAATCTCCGCTTTACAATGTGTCATGTACATGTGTGTAAAAAGTCGAGAGATAAAGTGAAAAAAATAATAAACTGTATGTTTCTGCTGTATTGGTGGTGGTGGAGGCTGAATATCTTATTTTTAAACACAAAAAAATCACTTGAAAAACATCCATTTGGCTGAAGGGTGTCACCACTCCATAGATCTCACCAGGTAGCGTTACCAGTCTCCACAGAGATAGATAAGTTAGAAAATTCCAGCCAAAGCCAATAACATTTAACTTTTCTGGACCCTTTTATCACCCTTACTAATAAAAATGTGACAATTTGCCTTTTAAACATGAAAATAGATTACATTTTTTAAAGAATGAACATTTTTTTAACCCCCTGGCCCTGTACTATAATGTAAAATATGCAATCTATATGTCTGTGTAATCCCTCTGTCGTCCAGGTCTGATCCGTAGCAAAAGCCGAAGTTAAATGTGTCAACTGGACAAATCGTTGTAGAAGTGAAGACTTTTCACTGCTCATCCAAGCCGCTTCTTCAGTTCTGGTCAGATTACTGGTGGACACTGCCTTATATCTGTCTTCAGTTTTATGGCCCTATTCAACCTTTAATGGCCTTACTCACCTCGCCCTATTGTTCTCATTGTTTCCCTTGTTTGCCTTGGGTCTAAGGATGGAATTATAGATCAGTGAGAGATTATGTCTCAGGCCCCCATTCCTGTGTAAGGAAGGATTGTCTTTCCAAACAAAAGAGGAGTTAAAGAAGCTATTTTTGGCGTTCCTAGGCCAGCCGGGAGACGTAGTCCGTCCCGGGTGTCCTGCGTCTTCCCCGAGGCCTCCTTCCAGTGGGACATACCCGGAACACTTCTCCTGGGAGGAGTCCAGGGAGACATCTGGACAGACGCCCCAGACACCTCAGCTGGCTCCTTTTGACGTGGAGGAGCAGCGCCTCTACTCCGAGCTCCTCCCTTGTGACCGAGCTCCTCACCCTGTTTCTAAGGGAGCATCCAGCCACCCTGCGGAGGAAACTCATTGTATTTGCGATCTTGTTCTTTCAGTCATTCCAAAGTTCTCGTGCATTTTTGTTGAGTTGCGCCCTTGCGTACCTGAGGCCTCGGACACACAGAGTATTTTGCCCCATGCAAGAGTAAAAACGCCACATTTTGGACACATACTTTTTAGAACGCATTAAAAGCACAAGACAGCCGTGTGGAGCATGTGTAGATTTAAAAATATATAATCCAACCTATATTTAAGGCTCTGCGCGAGTGTAGAAATCAAATAAAAAATCATTCATTTGTTGTTAATGTCAAAGTCTGTTTTGAAGTTTACTTTTGAAATCCTTGTGTTTTTTGTGGCCAGCCTTTAAAGATGGGAAATACAACGAGAGCATAAAACTTCATAGAGATGTTCCGCAGTATGGTTTTAACCTCCTGTTTCCATGGTGCCAGGTGCCATTTCTAAAAAGTTGCATTGAGCTGTATTTCCTAGTGCAAAGAAAAAGTATTTTTTTCATGAACCATAATCATTAGACCACGTCTTCTCTACATATGAGCGAGGTTGTCCACAGAGCAGATTCTTATTCCATGACTGTGGGTTCGTTCTTTGTGAAGAATCCGTTCTCGTGCTCATTACGTGCTGGCATTCTCAAACAATAAACAATCCTTCCCCCTGAGCGCATTCTTAACACTCAGATAGAAAAGGAAATTACTTGTTTTGGCTTGAATTTTTTAAAATACATTTTCATGAAGCAAGGAAAATATTCTGCCAAGTACAAGTAGTGCCGGTCATGTTATTTGGATGTGTAACCTTGAGAATGGAGAGGACAGCAGTCGGTTGTGATATTACAGAACAGATTTTTGGTTTAATTGAATCTCTGGTGTACGTCATGAACATCATCGTATCATAGTTTAATAACAATAGTCTGGAAAAGCCAACAAAATTTAAGATGAGCCACGGAAAATAGCAGGAGCAAGACCTTTGTGGTTTTCTATTAAGTTAGTGAGTTATGGCACTTTGGGTGGTGAGTGTATTGCCCAAGACGTCTGTGTAAACCCTCAGTCGTCCAGGTCTGATCCACGACAAAAGACGAAGTTCAAATCTGTGAACTGGACAAATCGTTGTAGGAGTGAAGACGTTTCGCTGCTCATCCAAGCCGCTTCTTCAGTTCTGATCAGATTGCTGGTGGCTATCCAAATATCTTGTGGATATCCAGAATGGGCCTTCAATAGATCTAAGAGAGCTAAAAAACAAGACAACACGGAATCTGAACCTAGAAGGAAAGGTGTTACCGTTCCTTACACAGCAGGTGTGTCTGAAAACTTCAGAGGATTTTCAGACACTTTTGTCTTTTTCAAACCTACAAAGACGTTAAGACAAAAACTGGTTCACCCGAAGGAGCCACAAACAAAGTAATGTGGTCTACTCTATTCAGTTTAGTGAAGATGCAGTGAGCGTTACATTGGAGAAACTAAACAGCTACTCCACGAGAGGATGTACCAACACCGGCGTGAGAGTTCCTCTGGACCCCAGTCCGCCGTGCATCTCCATCTGAAAGACACTAACCACTCCTTTGAAGATAGTGAAGTTCAGATCTTAGCCAGAGAAAAGAAATGGTTTGAGAGGGGAGTTAAAGAAGCTATTTTGTTAGGAAAGAGAATCCTTCTTTAAACAAGAATGGAGCCTGAGACATGATCTCTCCCCCATCTACAACTCCATCCTCAGACCCAGAACAAAGAGAACAACAGCAGGGTCGTTAAGGGTTGAATAGGGGTAGCTCCATCTGAAACTGTAGACAATAGATGTTTACAGTTTCAGTGCAGTTAGCTCCTCCCTTCAGACAGATATAAGGCAGTGTCCACCAGCGATTTCACCAGAACTGAAGAAGTGACTTGGACGAGCAGCGAAACGTCTTCACTCCTACAACGATTTGTCCAGTTGACAGATTTGAACTTCAACTTTTGCTATGTATTACCCAAGGACAAAACAGCATACGTACCTGAGGGAGAAGTGTGATTTGAACCAGCGACCTCAATCTAATGATGCTGCTGAGTTTTGATGATCATTTCACGCTGCAATGTACTTTTTTTTCCCTATAGTCTTGCTTTTTATTTTTAGCTTCACATTTTCACAAACTCCAAATCTATAACTGTCAGCGTTTCAAATCTGCGAAAAATCTTCTTGATTCTTTTGCGACGTGCCGGATCATCGTCGCAGACTTCAATCGCCATATTTAGCGTGGGCGTCGTGACAACCTGACAGATTACAGTCAATAGTCTTGAGGTTCTGAATGCACGGAAAGTTCACCGCTGGATTATGCTGAGTCGACTGGAGCAATCCCTGAGAAGATAAGTGTCTTTGTGAGAACGCACTCATGTAAACGGCGGCTGAGGGATTAGCCATAGAGCAGCAAGACACATCAAAACAATTACCCCCCAACAACTGCGAGAAGAAAACCGCAAATAGAAAAGATGAGAGTTGTTCACAGTGATGTACCGGACCAGCAGTGATTGCACAAGCAGTATTAGTTGTCAATTATCTGGTATCTGTTGTCATGGCAAATGCAGCGGCGGATTTATACATGGAGCAAAGTTCAGATTGAAAATAGTGCAAAAGCAGGGCCAGAAAAAAAAAAAAAAAAAGATTGTGTTTAAAGTCACATAATGGTCTAATTGTGGTCCTGATACTGCAGAAATGCCATCTGTCTCGGACAAAGACATTGTTTCTGTTAATTATGAAAATGAATGTTCACCCTAAAATCACTGCACTGGTCCAAAGGGTTTCAAAATTATGAAAATGAAAAAAATAGAACAGTTTCCATAGCAATTAGCAATTTAAAAAGGCAAAAAGTCCTCAAAAAGTCACATGTAACAAGAAGCTGAAGCCCATGAACAGTTTATGCAGAATTAAACTGTCAATGCACCATCTGTTTACTTCATGATTATTCAATTATTCTATCAAAGAAGAATTTATTACCTAAAATGAAAAATGTCAGTTGTTAATGTTCATCATTTTAATAATGAGGCAAAGGAAAAAAAAGCAAAAAAACTACTTAGACTACTGCTGTGTCCTTATGCACACGCCACATTCATACAAGTGTCTTGCCTAAGAGTTAAAAATGCAACATAAAGAGCAGTAGAGCGTCTAAAAATGTGCTATATAAAGAGAATGGATTAAATTATGGGACTGCAAAGCATTTTTCTTTAAATAGTTGTAGTGTTCAAAATCAGAGTCGAACCACAAATTATTATTTTTCATATTTTTTATTTTATCTGTGTAATCCATCAGTCGTCCAGGTCTGAGCCAGAGCAAAAGGTGAAGTTTAAATCTGTGAACTGGAAAGATCATTGTAGGAGTGAAGACTTTTCACTGCTCATCCAAGTCACTTCTTCAGTTCTGGTCAACATCCACATCCTCTGTGTGTTCCCATATTTGGACAATACAATATCAGTGTGATTAATCATGTCATACAAACATTTAGAGGATATTTTCCACGACACTGGCTATTGACTTATTTTTGTTAGGAAAGAGAACCCTTCGTTAAACAGGAATGGAGCCTGAGACATGATCTCTCCTCCATCTATAACTCCATCCTCAGACTAGAACAAAGAGAACAATCTCAGGATGGTTAAAGTTGAATAGGGTAGCTCCATCTGAAACTGGAGACAACAGATGTTTACAGTTTCAGTGCAGTTGTCTCCTCCCTTCAGACAGATGTGAGGCAGTGTCCAGCAGCGATCTGACCAGAACTGAAGAAGTGACTTGGATGAGCAGTGAAAAGTCTTCACTCCTACAACGATCTGTCCAGTTCACAGATTTAAACTTTGTCTTTTACTATTTTTATTTTTTTTATTAAAACAAAAAGCTTGTGTCCCGGGTGATTGTTCCCTGTTGTTTTAGCCTCTGATGCCACATGTTATTTCAAAGCACATGGCATCAGAGAGTTAGGGGTTAAATAAGGTGGGGTAGAGTAAAGCTGTGGCCCTTACTTTACCCCACATCATTCAGGGTTAAATAAGGTGGGGTAGAGTAAGGGTGGGGCGCTTACTCTACCCCACATTATTCAGGGTTAAATAAGGTGGGGTAGGGTAAGGCCAGGGCCCTTATCTTACCCCATCCTTACCCTGTTTAACCCTGAGATACTCCAGGGATTTTTGTGCACTTTTTGTTATGTTTGTCCCCCGTTAATTCCCTTACGTTAAGTTAATTACATTAATTTGTTTGCCGTGCAGCCCCGAGAGAGTCCAGAGCAAAATTCGGGGGTGAATAGGCCTGTTGGTGGAACTTGTTCCGTAGTTTGATCATTTCCAGCCTCAGACCAGTCAGCTCCATCTCCAACTGCAGCATGGCCCTCTCAAGGTGAACCATCGCCGTGAAATAACAAACCACTGCTATACTTAAAGTAATGATTATGAGTAGGAACCTGCTCCACAGAAAGGGACGTTTAGCCGTCTCTGTGACATGCACCACTGAGGATGCAGTGGATGCACTCACAGCCTCTGGGGGACTAACACGGCCAGAATTTTCTTTTAAAAACGCGTTGACTATTTTCTTTGTACGATATACGCGGGCGACCCGCTTCATCGTAATAGCCCTGCTCAATGAGCCTTTCACTTCTTCTGCTCATTTTAAACTGTTTTTTAGAACTAAAACTCTTTTTACTTGTGAAAACCTTTTTTGACTGTATAAAACCTAGTCTATAATGATATGCCAATACAACTATGTCAACACGACTGAGCTCAGCTGAACTGATGAGTACAGCTCAGCTCACGCCTACAGTGTGGTCCACAGTGTGGTGTGTGACGTCATAAAGGCTTTGAAATGTTCACTGGATGATGTCATACAGAACCTTTTAAGTATTCCGTTACCTTGGCAACCATTTCAAAGACCAATGTGCATGTTTACATTCAAAATGACATGGACACAGATTGTGTTTTATTTAACTGCAGAGAAACTTTAACTTTTGTTTCCTGATACTTTAAACATTATTTCAACAAAATAAATATATGTTCCTGTATTTTTATTGGTCAAAGAATCATTTCTGGTACATTAGGGGAGTTTGGTCCAGTGGACAACATGGTTGCTAGGTAACGGTTATGGAAATGTGAATGTGATGTCATCGTTTCCAACCAGGAAGTGCAATTTTAAACCCAAAACTATAGACAAACTGGGGGGAAAATGCAAAAAACTGTAAGGGGTACATTTAAAGCCTCAGTACGTAACTTTTAAAAAACAAACCAATAACTCCACAAGGGCACACAGGCTCTTTTATATATAAAATATATAAACATATACATATAACAAGAAGCTCATGACATTTTAATTAATGTCAAGGCAAAGATTATTACTATAAAAGAAGAATTTATTAATTAAAAAAAAAAAAAAAAAATTACTAAAATGAAAAATGGTTACACATTTTAATAATGAGTGTACTTGGACACTACTAAGTGTTGGTGGTGATGCAGTGCATGTTTTATTTTATATAGATGTGTTCAAAATTAATGTCATACCACAAATTATATTTTTTTTAATATTTAATTTAATTTATTTATTTATAATTTGTTTAAATTAAAACAAAAATCCCTGTTGTTTTAGCCTCTGATGCCACATGTTATTTCAAAGCACATGCCATCAGAGAGTTAGGGGTTAAATAAGGTGGGGTAGAGAAAGGGCTGGGCTCTTACTTTACCCCACCTTATGTAACCCCTAAATAGGGCGGGATAGGGTAAGGTTGCAGCCCTTACCCTACCCCGCCTTATTTAACCCCTAAATAGGACGGGGTAGGATAAGGTTGCAGCCCTTACCCTACCCCGCCTTATCTAACCCCTAAATAGGGCGGGGGGTAAGGATTGCAGCCCTTACCCTACCCCGCCTTATCTAACCCCTAAATAGGGCGGGGTAGGGTAAGGTTTCAGCCCTTACCCTACCCCGCCTTATTTAACCCCTAAATAGGGCGGGGTAGGGTAAGGTTTTAGCCCTTACCCTACCCCGCCTTATTTAAACCCCTAAATAGGGCGGGGTAGGGTAAGGTTGCAGCCCTTACCCTACCCCGCCTTATCTAACCCCTAAATAGGGCGGGGTAGGATAAGATTGCAGCCCTTACCCTACCCCGCCTTATCTAACCCCTAAATAGGGCGGGGTAGGGTAAGGTTTCAGCCCTTACCCTACCCCGCCTTATTTAACCCCTAAATAGGGCGGGGTAGGGTAAGGTTTTAGCCCTTACCCTACCCCGCCTTATTTAACCCCTAAATAGGGCGGGGTAGGGTAAGGTTTTAGCCCTTACCCTACCCCGCCTTACTTAATCCCTAGATAGGGCGGGGTAGGGTAAGGTTTCAGCCCTTACTCTACCCCACCTTATCTAACCCCTAAATAGGGCGGGGTAGGGTAAGGTTTCAGCCCTTACCCTACCCTGCCTTATTTAACCCCTAAATAGGCCGGGATAGGGCAAGGTTGCAGCCGTTAACCTATTCCGCTTTATTTAACCCCTAAATAGGGGGTAGTGTAAGGTTTCAGCCCTTACCCTACCCCGCCTTACTGAACCCCTTGGAACTCCAGGGATTCTTGTTTTCTTTTTATTATGTTTGGTCCCCGTTGCCACCCCCAACCCCCCACCCCGATAGGGGGGGGCCCTTACCTTACCCTGTTTAACCCTGAGCAACTCCAGCGATTTTTGCGCACTTTTTGTTATGTTTGTCTCCCTTGCCACCCACCCCGATACCCCATCCCTCGCCCACCCCCTATTTAACCCCTAGGAACATCAGGGATCCTTCCATGGACCCTGACGTTGTAGAGGCACGTGAACTTAGGATGACCGTGGTTACTTTCTATCTCAAGTCGCACGAATTTGAATATTTTGCCGGTGTGTTCTTGTATTTTGAACGTTTGAAACGAGTCACCGTTAACATTATATTCAAACGTTCCCAGCTTTGTCTCTTCTCCTTCGATTTCCTCTCGTCCATAGACGGAGAACTTCTTCGGAGCAGAGACAATTTCACCTGTGGCGGATTGCTCTTTGGTGATGTGAGCAAGTGTAATGTACGAGATGTGGATCTTACTCGCGAGCATGATGGATATTTGTCCCGTCTGACCCACCATTGGCCAGCACTGTCCCGGGATCAGAGGGTAGCTCTGTCCTCGGATCACGTTGCAGGGGGCGTGATGGGTCTTCCGGGTGAAATGAATGCCGAATGGTGCGAATCCCACAGAGTATGTTTTGGATGTTAATTCGCGGACGATGCAAGCCCCGAGAGAGTCCAGAGCAACGTTCGGGAGTGAATAGGCCTGTGGGTGGAACTTGACTCGTAGATCGGTCATTTCCTGCCTCAGACCAGTCAGCTCCCTCTGCAGCTGCAGCAGGGACGCCTCGTGGTTCAAGAACGCGCTGGAACAACAAACCGCTATTAAACCCAAAGTAATCAGTACAAAAACGAACTTCGGCCGGTTAAAGGTACTTTGAGCCCTTTCTGTTACATACACCACTGAGGGAGTGGATACACTCAGGACCTCAGGGTGACTAATGTGACCGAATCTTCTTTTAAAAACGGGTTTAATATTTTCTTTATATGAGACACGCGGGCGACCCTCTTCATCATAATAGCCCTGCTCAATCAGCCTTGCACTTTTTCTTGCCATCTTAAACTGTTTTTTTGGGGTTTTTTTATAACTAAAACTCTTTTTCACTTGCTAAAACCTATTTGACTATATAAAACCTAGTCTATAATGATATGCCTATCCAAATGTAATCGAACGAAATACAATCGCTTGAGATATAAAAGTTGAATTAAATACACTAAACCCACTAAACTAAAGTCTCAACTCAAGTCACGACTGAGCTCAGCTGAACTGATGAGTACAGCTCAGCTCACGCCTACAGTGTGGTCCACAGTGTGGTGTGTGACGTCATAAAGGCTTTGAAATGTTCACTGGATGATGTCATACAGAACCTTTTAAGATTCCGTTTCCTTGGCAACCATTTCAAGTTGGTCCAGTGGACAACATGGTTGCTAGGTAACAGTTATGGAAACGTGAATGTGATGTCATCGTTTCCAACCAGGAAGTGCAATTTTAAACCCAAAACAATAGACAAACTGGGGGAAAAATGCAAAAAACTGTAAGGGGTACATTTAAAGCCTCAGTACGTAACTTTTAAAAAACAAACTCAATCACCAATAACTCCACAAGGGCACACAGGCTCTTTTAACTGAATAGAAAACCCATGAAAAGTCCGAGGCGAAAAGTCCTCAAAAAGTCACATGTAACAAGAAGCTGAAGCCCATGAACAGTTTATGCAGAATTAACTGTGTCAATGCACCATCTGTTTACTTCATGATTATTACTATAAAAGAAGAATTTATTATATTAAATATAATATATTATTATATAGAATTTATTACCTAAAATGAAAAATGTCAATTGTTAATGTTCATCATTTTAATAATGAGGCAAAGGAAAAAAAACAAAAAACTACTTAGACTACTGCTGTGTCCTTATGCACACACCACATTCATACAAGTGTCTTGCCTAAGTACTTGGTGATTGTTGAAGGGCTGATGGTGCAGATTGGCAGCCTTCCTTCCATTAGTCTGCCCCAGGGCAGCTGTGGCAGCAATAACAGTTTACCCTCAGCGAGTATAGACTTAAAAATGCAGCGTAAAGGAGAGTTGTGTCTAAAAAAGTGCGATATAAATTGAACACATTAAAATATGGGAGCAAAATAGCGTTGGTGGTGATGCAGTGCAGGTTTTAATTTTAATAGTTGTGTTCAAAATTAATATAACTACAATAAGGAGTGACTATAAGCCACTACTTTTTTTCTACACTTTAGAAACTGCGGCTTACGGTGCAGTGCGGCTTATTCATTTTTTTTTTCCTGTAAGATCTACAGTGGTCCCTCATTTATTACGTTCCAAAAATAACCCGCGATAAATGAAATCCGCAAAGTAGAAAACTTTTTTTTTTTTTTTACAATTATTCTATATGTTTTGCTGCAGGTGTATTTCTCAGTCCCTCTGTCTCCGCCTCTTCGTCCTGGCGCCGCTGTAATGTCCCGTAATGTTCTTTTTCCTGAGTCACTGATCCACAAACTAAAGCAGACTCCATCCGCAAGTTACAGCCCTTTTTGCTCCTTGTTAAAACTTATTCTGCTGTCGTCCTTATGTTATTTTCCTCCTTCTTTATGTTGTTTCACATGTAAAGTCTCTGTGGACGCTCGTCTTGGCCGTGCTGCGTTTCAGCGGCGCATTTTCAAGCGTCAGAGACACCGCAGAGCTGATCACATCCATTCATGAGTTTTATGTAATAAATACACTAAAGTCACTCTCTCAACCTGGTCTGCAGCGTTCACAAAGACACAGGGAAAACTAAACATCCAAAGGCACTCGCAGACCGCAACGGACGAGCTGGAGGCGCGTCCAGAGCGTCCACAATGTGCGGCGGAGGCGTATGTCCTCGCATGCAAAGGTGTCCAACGCGACTGTTTGAGTCACATTGCAGCATCCAATATTTTGGTAAATTTGGCTGAACATTCTGTCCTGTACAGGAGACACAGCACCTCCTTTAGCCAATCAGGACGCAGAACACGGCACCTCCTTTAGCCAATCAGGACGCAGAACACGGCACCTCCTTTAGCCAATCAGGACACAGAACACGGCACCTCCTTTAGCCAATCAGGACGCAGAAAACGGCACCTCCTTTAGCCAATCAGGACGCAGAACACGGCACCTCCTTTAGCCAATCAGGACGCAGAACACGCACCTCCTTTAGCCAATCAGGACGCAGAACACGGCACCTCCTTTAGCCAATCACAGAACTGGCCTGCATACACTGTAAAAAAAAAACATGCAAAATTGCACACACTCAAAAAAAAAAAATTGGCGAAATGTGAACCGTGCTGTAGCGAGGGACCACTGTACTGAACGTTTTTGAGCTAATTTTTCATATCACTACATGGGATAGCTGCGGCTTAAAATCTGGTGCGGCTTGTACAAGTACAAAATTGATTTTCTTTCTAAAATTAAAGCATGCAGCTTTTAATCAGGTGCGCTCTGTAGTCCGGAATTTACAGCCTTTTTAAACTTGTTAATTAACTTTCTGTGTTTATTACTTATTCAAGTTACAAATATTGTATATGCATTTGCCCAGATGTAAAAAATATGGCCGTGTAACTGTGTATCTCCTGATAAAATTACATTTTAAGACCATCATATCTTTAGATTTACACTGACGAGGGCCACATAAAATGATGTGGAGGGCCACATTTGGCCCGCGGGCCTTGAGTTTGACACATGTGGATTATAGAGACCGGGACAGCTGGGTGTGTCTGGTAAGTTATCACAACTCTGGAGTCATAAAATATTTGCCCGTCTGTAGGCTAGCCACTGTTAGCATAATGAAGTTGCCATTGCTGCTTGTTTCTAGCTGATGAGTTCATGTATTTGTTCTGCCTACAGTAAAAGTTAGTTTCAGAAAGTTCATAATAATTTAGTAACAGATACAGCATAATTAATTTGTTACTATTTCATGCTAAAGACATTTTGCCATTTTATTAAAAAATAATCACTATATACTGTAGTTTTGGGTTACTTGTGTTTTATTTTGAAGGCCCCAGGAAGAGGTCACAATGCATTATGGGTAACAGCAGCAGAACTCAGCCAGATAAAAACGTGTTAAAATAGTGTGGCTGTTGATGTCCAGAACTGCTCATCTTGTGTTTATAATCTTGTCTACACCCACGAAAGCAATGGCTGTAAGTTTAATGTGTTTTTGGTGACTTAAATAAGCTTTATAAGCTCTGTTGTAGAGATCGTTTTAGCACATAGACCTAGCCCATGATGTTGCTAGCTCAGGAGCACTATGTATTAGCATAGCCATACCCGTGTTCAGTCATATTAACGACCTAATTAGCATATGAAAAGATCGCGAAAACGTAGTGCAACTCCTTAAAGTAGCAGTTTGTTAAGTTTGCTATTTTCTAATGCATTTACTCTGTATTACAAGCTAATGTATATGTATTTGTTTTTTCCAGTTTCATTCGAGCTTTTCACACCACAATTGTTACGAATTGTAAACTGTCTTTTAAAGGACTCTCAGTTTCCTGGCTCGTGGCTGTTGATCTGCGTTCACCTACACAGTGTATCCAACACGTAGTGACAGCAGTTCAGTATTTACTCAGTGGACATATGCAAGAAGTGGTGGAAGAGTCTGAGGGACACCTATATGAACGAGAGGAGAAAGGAGAAACAAAAGAGGAGTGGGTCAGCAGCAGGATCAGCCAAAAAGTGACGGTTCTCTGGGGTTTTGACAATCCTCAACCTCTTCATTTCCCCTCGAGAGACGAGCAGGAACATGCCAAGGATGGTTGAGGAGATGCAGGCCACAGGGGACTGTCGTGAAGAGCCTGAAGCAGCAGGAGTGTCAGATGCAGGAGGTGTGTTGTTGAGTGCAGTCAAAGACATTGGAAAATGATGTACATACAGCCTGTCTGCTTCGGTCAGTGTGCTATGTTGTAATAATAAGAGTAGGAATTGAGTAATGATAATGCAACGTACAATAAAAGAAAAATATAACTGCTGGGGAATATTTCTTTATTATTATCATGACAGAACCAGTTGGGGAATCTCTCCTCCTTCTGCCTGCTGCTGCTTCTTCAGGGCAGGCTGGCTCTTCTGCTGCACCCACAGGTGAGTAAAGGCATAAAGTTGTAGTCTGGCTTTCATAACACTGTATCAGGTTGTTGTGAATTTTCATTGTGCAAGTTAAGTCTTCAGTTTTCATCATCATTCTCATAATACTTTCTGCTTTGCAGGTCCACCAGGGAGGAGAGTGAAGAAGAGGTCCCTGGAGTCGTCCTTCACACACAGCCCAAAATGGGCTCTAAAATTTGACAGAGGGGTCGGGCCAGGATATATATGTTCATATTACATTGGATATTTGGCCTGTAACATTAATTAATTTCAGTTAAAAAAACACAGCAAAAAAAAAAAAAAAAACTATGAACAAGGTTTACTCTTACCTGTTTTAATATAATTTGGTCACATTTGGCGGGCTGGATTAAAAAGCCCAAAGGGCCGTGTGTGGCCCCCGGGGCCGTAGTTTGCCCATGTCTGGTGTAGACTGAGGTGGTACCTTCTACAGGGGAGGAAACAAAAAACTCCTTTCCTTCATATGTTCCCTCACTTACCCGCCACTCCTCCAGACAAGGTCCTTTCTAAATATATAACATGTAAATGTTATATATTTAGAAGGGACCTAGGGAGGTGTTCCAGGCACGTCCTAGCAGGAGGAGGCCCCGGGAAATAGGACACGCTTATTTCTTTGGCCTGGGAAACGCCTTGGGATCCTTCCGTTATAGCTGGAGGAAGTGTGTTGGAAAGGGAAGTCTGGGCCTCCCTACTGAAACTGCTGCCTCATATATAAGCATTGGATGGTAAATGTAAATGTAAATATGTAAATACCTTTTTTTTGGTTAATATTTGTTATAAATGTTGATGTTGTAGAATAAAATATATACATTTTATTATAAAACTTTTTTTATACATCATGCACCATGTGTCTACTGCTGTGTTGTTTCTGAGGGGTAATATCAAAATGTATACCATATTTACATATCTAAAAGTTTACTTCATTTACCAATTGAAGACCATAAATAAAACATCAAAAAGCACAGACAAGAGTTAAGTAAATCTGCATGTTTTATTAATTGTCCTGTGTAACCTGTAATTAGGGTCAATCTTGAATGGACGTGTTGTGATGAACCTGACGCTCCAGTCAGCAGCACCGTCCTGCAGCTCTTCTGCTGTGGACATAAACTGCCCCATGAGGGACTCAGGGGACGGCTGCCACATCTGGGACGACGGTGGAGACTGTGGAAACGCCAACCCTGAAGCTGGTCCCAATCGTCCTGTATCAGCCCCCAGTGGCAAGAAACCTAAGTAACAAAAATAGTAAATGTAAAGTACTTGTACTAAAATGTACTGCAATCTAACTTGAATACACTAACACTTTACAAATGAGGTCTATTTCATTTGTATATTCTCTGACGCTGGTTTCACACAAACACGACGACAGATTTATTTGCAGCAGAAGAAGAAGAATGGATAACTCAAAATGATTAACAAACACCTCGCACATTTCTAAGCTACTTTTAACTGCTAATACATGAATACAAAATAAGTTATTATTATTATTGCACTCAGAATTGTTCATATTTATATCTGCTAACCAAAGACAGATGGACAGGCTATAGGCAGAAATCATGGGACGGGGGGGTTCACTGTTATTAAATAAGTCTGAAAATTAAAAAATCAGTCCACCCCTCCCTGTCGTTACACATTGGTTTAGTCCGTTGCTATGGCGATGTGCAGAGCTGTACATTTACTGTCATTTTTTCGCGCCAAAGAGACAGAAAATCTGCAATAACGTTTAGCTAATGCCAGTAAAGCCTCATTGTATCATTCAAAACCCGACTCTCGAGACATTTTGCTGATGAGGGTGTCGTGGTCACTCACAGAAGAGCCCGTTAACTGTTCATCTGTGCCCAGCTACAGAGGCACTGGACACGCTGCTAAGCTAGTGCCGTGTTAAGACCCAAAGCATCAAAACTCAAAACATATTTAAAAAGGACCCAGGACAACAAAATTAAGGTTCAAAGCTGTTCATTGTTTTCATAACTTGTGATTCTTCTTAAGTTTTAAAGCTGTTGGAAAAAAAACCCTGACCAAACCCCGTGCCCCAAAAACAGTGCTTCTCAATTATTTTCTGTTGTGCCCCCTGTGAAGAAGAAAAACTTTCGCGCCCCCCCTACTCTCCGCCGCAACTATAATGGTGCGTTCACACTGCGGCGTCAGACGCGTCAACCTCACATTCAAAGTCTATGGTGGACGCGCGTCTTGGTGACACAGCGTTTTTGCAGCGCGTTTTCAAGCGTCAAGGCGGCGCGAATCTGGCGTCAGCGCGGCGCGTCTTGAGCTTCCACGCGTCTACGCGTCCAGACGCCCAAGCGTCCTAGTGTCGAAAGTTCAACTTGGTTGAACTTTTGAGGCGTTCGACGCGCAGCGTCAACCAATCAGAGACCACGCTCCAGTGATAAAGCGACGTAATTCCAGCGCAGGAATCAAAAAACACGAAAAATGAAGGACATTATCCGCGCACCAATGCGGGACAGCAGGTCATCGAACTGGGCCTGGGACAAGCGAAAATACCACTGGAAACGCTGATCATCCGGACGGAGCTCCTGGAGCAAGTGATGAAACTCGCCAAACTCCGAACACCTCTGGATTATATCGTGAACACAGACACGCCGCCGCCGAGCTGATCCCCTCCGTTGGTGACTTTTGTGCAGTAAATACACCAAAGCTGTTCTCTCAACACGTCTGTCATTGTGAACAAAAAGAGCAGGAAAACACTCGACGCTCTAGACGCGCTTCCAGAGCGTCTGCCCTCAAACGCACACGTCCAAATAGAGGCGGCCAGCGCGTTTTTGACGCCGCGGTGTGAACGCACCTTAATAGTACAATTTGTCTATAAAATGGTTGTAAGTACTATATAACAACAAATCAAAAACAAAAAATAAATACATATAGCTCAACTTACAACAAAAAACACTTCAGTGCTGCTGGTTTTACTGAAGTTTAACAAAGCAGATGATTCTTGGCAATATTCATCCTGTTTTCACTTAACCCTTTAAGGACTGAGCTCACTATAGACCAGGATATCTCACCTAGACTTTTATTTTTTTCATCCATAAAAATCATGTTAAAGGAAGTATCAGAATATACTGCATTTTTTCACACAACTATCTCTATTTTACAAATCCATCCATATTTTTTCTTTGACGCCTTGAATAAGCGACTGGGAAAATCCCCGCGGCTCCTGCCTCTCATTCATCGTCTTAGAGGGACAGAGGCAGATTAATGACGGTAAAATATCTAAAGAGCCTCGTGCTGTTTGAATTTACATGAAGTACAGTCGGTTGCGGAGTTGCAGTGATAGAAAGTCCACAACCGCGAGTCTATCGGCGACGATACGACCCGACGCCTCTCCTCTTGTGGGATTTGTTCTTTGTTCACTCTCTCCTGCTCTTTACTGTGTGCGCACGTTCACAGTATTAATTCTACGGCCTAGAACTAATACTCACACTCTAACAGTGAGAGCGCAACTGCCACCTACTGTAGTGGAGGTGCAATTACACTTTACTTTAGTACGGCAAAAGAAAAGCATGTTCCTTGGGGTCATTCGCACCACTATTTGAGAAGCACTAGGTCATCTGCCACGTGTAGATGGCCGGTCCGTGAGAATAAAACCTACATTATTCCGGTCCGTGGTGTAAAAAAGCCACACCACTGTCCCTATCCTAACAAAAAAACAACTCAAACTTTCCCTACATAGAAGAAAGAACGAAAACAGGACATTCAAACTCACCAGGTCACACAAAAGAAGCTAAGCTAACTAAAGCTACAGACCCAGCATGGAGCAGTGGAGCACGGGAGCCTGATGGAGAACGGCGGAGAGAAAAAAGAGCGAGCACACCGGACGCCATTTAAAGACTCCGGGGCGAGAAACCAAAACAACCGGGAGCAAAACCGTTAAAATTATACTTACAAAAAATAGGCAAGAATTCTCAACTAACAAAAATATGCAAGAAAAAGTAAGAACAATTTACTGAATTGAATTAAAACTGGGGAAAAAAACATAGAAATTTAGAAACACGAGGAAATAAAAACGTGCCTGAACCTTAACACTCAACAAGAAGTATCACAGCACCTCCTCATGTCAATAAAGAGTTCTTTTACTGATGGCTAGATGAAGCTTTACCGTATTTTCACGACCATAAGGTGCAGTTAAAAGACAACCACATTCACACAATAAGCAGACAGTCAAATGTCCCCAGTTTTGTCTTTTCACCTTGAAATTCCTCCTGCCCTTAGACGGAGAACTTTTTGAGAGCAGAGATAAATTCACCTGTGCGGGATTGTTGGAGCGAGTACCATGGATATTCGTCCCGCCATTGGCCAGCACTGTCCCGGGATCAGAGTCCATGTCCTCGTGCCACTTTGTCCAGGGGTGGTGGTTCGTTCTTACAAAAATAATATTCAAAAGGTGGATACAACTTAAACAGCTTAAGACAAAAATAAACTAAACAACCAAACAAAATAACTGCAGCTGAGGACGCCGGTTTTCATTCCCCGGTTGATCGCTGAGACGCTCCAGGTGTGGCTCAACCGTGGATGGATCTGATGGAGGCCAAAACAGGACTAGTCCAGAACACCTCCATCCCTCGTCCGACTTAACGACGATTTAACGACGATTTAACCCCTAGGAACATCAGGGATCCTTCCATGGACCCTGACGTTGTAGAGGCACGTGAACTCAGGATGACCGTAGTTGCTTTCGATCTCAAGCCGCACGAATTTGAATATTTTGTCGGTGTGTTCTTGTATTTGGTGTCACCATTAACATTATATTCAAACGTTCCCAGCTTTGTCTCTTCACCTTCGATTTCCTCTCGTCAAAAACATCCTCTCTCCCCCATCTACAACTCCATCCTCAGACTAGAACAAAGAGAACAATATCAGGGTCGTTTCAGATAAAACTGGAGACAATAGATGTTTACAGTTTCAGAGCAGTTCGCTCCTCCCTTCAGACAGATGTGAGGCAGTGTCCAGCAGCGATCTGACCAGAACTGAAGAAGTGACTTGGACGAGCAGCGAAAAGTCTTCACTCCTACAACGATCTGTCCAGTTCACAGATTTAAACTTTGTCTTTTACTATTTTTATTTTTTTTATTACAACAAAAAGCTTGTGTCCCGGGTGATTGTTCCCTGTTGTTTTAGCTCAGGGTTCGGCAACCTTTAACCCCCTAAGAGCCATTTGTGCCCAGTTTCCATGGAAAAAAAAGCACTGGGAGCCGCAGTTATTTTTTTCATGTCTAAAATGGAGATAAAACTGTATATATTGTTTGTTTTTATTTTTTTTTTTAGTCTTACGCTTTGCATAAACAACTATAGTGTGCTATGACAGGGGTCCCCAACCTTTTTATATAAAATAAAACTCACCATGAACCGCAGAATCAGTGGGACCTGAGCTTGTTTCTGTGATGAGTTGGTCCCATCAGGAGTTACAGGAGATAATTACAACCGCAGTGTGTTTATGTCCAGTCTGCTCCGTAATTTATTTAAAAAAACTCTAAAGTCTTACCTTTTAATCCAGGCGCTTATTCTCCATGTGTCAAAGCAGTTT
Organism: Periophthalmus modestus; assembly: GCA_019594935.1. Classification (NCBI taxonomy): domain Eukaryota; kingdom Metazoa; phylum Chordata; class Actinopteri; order Gobiiformes; family Gobiidae; genus Periophthalmus; species Periophthalmus modestus. The sequence goes on from JAIEZT010001243.1 coordinate 5,871,921, forward strand.
TGAATGTTTCATTGCCTCATTCGCATTTCTCCGCATATTACACAGAGCGGACTCGGCACGTGAGACTCACCTGTAGCAACAAACCCAGATTTTAAGTAGGACTCATGGTGTTGTCTCTTAAATGTATCTTTCTTTTTCTTGGAGGTCTTTTGTTTTTGTCTCATTTTCAGGAGCTTGTGGCTCGACTTTTGGTCTGATGCGTTATACGTGATACGTCATGTTGGAGACAAGAGCAGATCCAGCACAGATATAATAAACTCGACTTATATCAGATCGATTTATGAGGCCATTTCCTATCAGGACTTATAATAATCTACTGACAAACTTGTGTGTCACAAGGGACGGGAGAAAGTCATGTCGGAGAAGATGCGGTTGCAGATTAATTCACTGTTTTTGTGCGGCCCAGGAGCAAATGTGTAACGGACCAGAACCTGTCCCCATCCCGGTGGTGGGGATCACTGGTTTATAAAATCCGTGGCGTGTCCCAATTCACCAAATGCATCGTTCGATGTACTGCTCGAAGTGCGGGTCGAAGTACCGCCCCTTAAATGCACTTTGGTGAGCACAGCCCATCTGGAGATCCTCCTGCTCCTGAACCTCAAGACTGTGTCCTTCCGCAGCTGTGAGCTGTGTCTGTGCGGAGTGAGCGCTGTTACATTACAATAACTTTCTAGTTTAAACTACAAAAACTAAAAAACAAGAATTAACACAAATATAACACACTTCAATTAAATACTTATAATTTATTTTCCCAAGCTGCGGAGCCGCAGTATAAGGCTGAAAGAGTGGGTTGGGAGGGTTGCCGACCCCCGTTTTAGCCTCTGATGCCACATGTTATTTCAAAGCACATGGCATCAGAGAGTTAGGGGTTAAATAATGTGGGGTAGAGTAAAGCCAGTGGCCCTTACTTTACCCCACATCATTCAGGGGTTAAATAAGGTGGGGTAGGGTAAGACCAGGGTCCTTATCTTACCCCATCCTTACCCTGTTTAACCCTGAGATACTCCAGGGATTTTTGTGCACTTTTTGTTATGTTTGTCCCCCGTTAATTCCCTTACGTTAAGTTAATTACATTAATTTGTTTGCCGTGCAGCCCCGAGAGAGTCCAGAGCAAAATTCGGGGGTGAATAGGCCTGTTGGTGGAACTTGTTCCGTAGTTTGATCATTTCCAGCCTCAGACCAGTCAGCTCCATCTCCAACTGCAGCATGGCCCTCTCAAGGTGAACCATCGCCGTGAAATAACAAACCACTGCTATACTTAAAGTAATGATTATAAGTAGGAACCTGCTCCACAGAAAGGGACGTTTAGCCGTCTCTGTGACATGCACCACTGAGGATGCAGTGGATGCACTCACAGCCTCTGGGGGACTAACACGGCCGAATTTTCTTTTAAAAACGCGTTGACTATTTTCTTTGTACGATATACGCGGGCGACCCGCTTCATCGTAATAGCCCTGCTCAATGAGCCTTTCACTTCTTCTGCTCATTTTAAACTGTTTTTTTTAGAACTAAAACTCTTTTTACTTGTGAAAACCTTTTTTGACTGTATAAAACCTAGTCTATAATGATATGTCAATACAACTATGTCAACACGACTGAGCTCAGCTGAACTGATGAGTACAGCTCAGCTCACGCCTACACTGTGGTCCACAGTGTGGTGTGTGACGTCATAGAGGCTTTGAAGTGTTCACTGGATGATGTCATACAGAACCTTTTAATATTACGTTTCCTTGGCAACCATTTCAAGTTGGTCCAGTGGACAACATGGTTGCTAGGTAACGGTTATGGAAATGTGAATGTGATGTCATCGTTTCCAACCAGGAAGTGCAATTTAAACCCAAAACAATAGACAAACTGGGGGAAAAATGCAAAAAACTGTAAGGGTACATTTAAAGCCTCAGTACGTAACTTTTAAAAAACAAACTCAATCACCAATAACTCCACAAGGGCACACAGGATCCTTCCATGGACCCTGATGTTGTAGAGACACGTGAACTCAGGATGACCGTAGTTACTTTCAATCTCAAGCCGCACGAATTTGAATATTTTGCCGGTGTGTTCTTGTATTTGGAACGTTTGAAACGAGTCACCGTTAACATTATATTCAAACGTTCCCAGCTTTGTCTCTTCTCCTTCGATTTCCTCTCGTCCATAGACGGAGAACTTCTTCGGAGCAGAGACAATTTCCCCTGTGGGGGATTGCTCTTTGGTGATGTGAGCAAGTGTAATGTACGAGATGTGGATCTTACTCGCGAGCATGATGGATATTTGTCCCGTCTGACCCACCATTGGCCAGCACTGTCCCGGGATCAGAGGGTAGCTCTGTCCTCGGATCACGTTGCAGGGGGCGTGATGGGTCTTCTGGGTGAAATGAATGCCGAATGGTGCGAATCCCACAGAGTATGTTTTGGATGTTAATTCGCGGACGATGCAAGCCCCGAGAGAGTCCAGAGCAACGTTCGGGAGTGAATAGGCCTGTGGGTGGAACTTGACTCGTAGATCGGTCATTTCCTGCCTCAGACCAGTCAGCTCCCTCTGCAGCTGCAGCAGGGACGCCTCGTGGTTATCGAGCGTCCTAACAGTTGTGAAGAAATCAGCCACTTTTAAAGTTAAACCAATAATTATGAACAGGATCTGCACCCATGTAAATGTACTTTTAGCCCTTTCTGTTACATACACCACTGAGGGAGTGGATACACTCGTGACCTCAGGGTGACTAACTCGATAGAACCTTCTTTTAAAAACGGGTTGAATATTTTCTTTGTACGAGACACACGGGCGACCCTCTTCATCATAATAGCCCAGCTCCATCAGCCTTACACTTTTTCTGCCCATTCAAAAAAAAAAAAAAAGAAAATGACTGTATGTTTAATGAAAAATAATCCAGACACTGTACAGACAGAGAGAGCAGAGAGAACACGCCGAGCTCACGATATTTAAAGGCTCCAGGTCGAGAAACCAAAACGACCAGGACAAAAACAATTAAAAATATATTTACAAAAAAAATAAGAATCCTCACTACTATCTACTGACTTAACTTGAGCTAAAATATACAGGAAAAAATGGGAACAACTTCTTATTAATTAAATGGGAAAAAATATAGGACATTAATAAACACGGGGAAATAAAAACGAAATATCCTGTCTGTGTGATCTTGAATTTGGAACGTTTGAAATGAGTCTTTGTTAATATTATTTTCAGATGTCTCCAGCTTTGTCTCTTGGATTTGTTCTGCTTTTTGTGAGCAGAGACACTTTCACCTGTGGGGGGTTGTTCTCTGGTGACGTGAGCGAGCGTAATGTGCGAGATGTGGATCTTTTTAGCGCTCATATCCTCCGCACCAGAACCTGTTTTAAAAAATGTGTTAAATATTTTCTTTGTAAGAGATAATACCGTAATAACCCAGTACCTTTCACTTTTTCTGCCCATTTTTAAAAATCTCTCTGTGTCTAATAAAAATAATAATAAAAAAAATAAAAAAAAATAATAATAAAAAATAATTCAGACACTGTAAGCTGTTTGTTATGTATTTTATATTTTCATTAAATATTATTATTCCAGGATCTTTCACACAGGGGCAGAAGAAAGAGCCAATACACCACCTGCACCAAATAAATGTGAGAGCAACGAGACGAACAACAGCAATATAAATTCTCTCTGCTCAGACTAACAGAGTTTAGTCTTCGCTCCTTGATTCTGCAGAAATCCCCAATGTTTTCCAGTCCCCTGTGATATTTTTTTGGTTTCTTGTTTGCCCATAAGCAGCTATATTTATTTTGATACAGAGACCATGCATGCCTCTGATTGGCTAATCAACATGTCAATCACACCCCTCTGAAATTAGGGAGATTTAGCGGTGACCAGACTCACATCTTCAGAAAGTATTGAACAAGTTTGTTTTGTGGATCCCAGACAAACCAGCTCCCCCATCTTTAATTCAGATCTTTACCTCTAATTTAAATCCACATGTGGTTGAGATTTGTACCTGAAATGAGCGAGACTCCTCCTCTTCACAAACTGCCCACTGTTTTCTTCAATATCACTTTACAAACTCCATGCATCTCCCAAAGATAAGGCCTATCTGATTTAGCTCATATTTTGAACGACTTTGTTTGACTTTCTAGACAGATTTTGCCACATTCTTATCTAGGACACTTGATACGATCTCACTGGGTAATAGCCTTGATTTGTAAATAATTAAATCCACTTATCTTCATGAAGACGATCGTTGTGATGCATCGACCACAGATGCAGGAATTAGACAAATGTATGCATGCAGGATTTTGTGTGCTTACGCTCATGCAACTAACATCTGCCAGCTGGTTTATTGGGTGTCATAGCAAAGCATCATGGGAGTATGGGTTTTGGCTAATTGGGTGTTTAGAGAATGAAATGAAAGGAAGCATTTTGTGATGAGTTAAGGATATTGTTGTAAAATAAAGCGTTGTTAAGCCAGGGGGTTGCTGTGTAGACAACATGGATTTCCTGTCAGGGATCATTCTTCTGCAGATCCATACAGCTTAGGCCCCATTACTGTTTACTCGTACAATAAAACACACTCAGGATTTACTGTAACACATCACGGGCAATGTCTTAAGTTCAGAAAGTCATGAGAGTTTGAGTGGCCAAACCCAGTGGCCAAACCCTCTTCCTTTGAGGCAGCCTTTTAACAGGTCAGTGTCTTCAAACCTAGAGAACCCACAAGGTCAAATTTGGCTGTAGTTAATTGGTACTACCCAAAATTAACAAACAAATATAAAGAAAAAGTCAAATTTCAGTTAAAAAAATCAGAAAGCCCAGAGTGCCACTTTTGGCCCCTGCACAGAGACACCTAGTGGGTGAATATTGAACTAAAATGAGCCAGAGTGACAGTGATAAGATGGCCGACCTGTTGAGCTGAAAAACTACCCAAACGAAATCATCTTCTCAGTAAACCAGCGGTTGGTAAAATTGTGTTTGTCTTTTTAGTCATAGCTTGCAGAATGTCTAGATTTGATATTCTTTTTGGATAAATTAGAGAGCCCAATGGGTCAAATTTGGCCCTGATCCTAAATTAGGGAATAAAGGATTAAAATTGAAAACGTTTCTGTATTTAGTGAACTTACAGCAGTAATTTCTTTCTTTATTTGACAGGGACCATGTACAAATTCATGAATCTTACAAAGAAAAGATGATTTGTACCAGATTTAGCTGCTGCTACTTTCCGTCTGCAGGTGAACACACATTAAAAAACGCATTTTAATTGACAATTACAATAAACGACTAACAGTTTGTCATAAACTATAACAGTTAAATACAATAAAAAATGTCCCATGTCCAATACAGTCTGTTCAGTCCAGACTAATATAAAAATCATTCTGTGCAGGTTTATACAGTGACAATTAACTAGACTGAAGTGGATTTAATGCAATGTTCATAATTTTCCAAAGAAGAAAAGGGTTCTTGGGTTCTCCAGGGTTAAATTATCGTTTCAGTTTCTCCAGGTGTTTTGCCTGACCAACTGACGGACCAATCACAGCACAGGGTTTACAGGTGTGGGCGTGTAGCAGATCCAGTGTCAGAACTTTACCAGATTCTTCAAAATCGTGGACACATCCATGATATTTCTTCTGCACATTTTTCTTAACTCTTTCTCTGGCCTGGAAAAGACTTATTTTTGTAAACTTTGTAATCCCACTGAGAAAAGTGCTGCAGTAAAATGTATATGATAAAGTTTATATGATGTCCAGGTGAGAAATATATCTAAAATATTCAATAACGGCTGGACCAGCTCAGTTTGAAAGCCGATAGTTTGCTGCTGATCGAGCGGCTTCTCCAGGGTTTTGGTTGTTGATTGTGAGGTGATGCATCTTTGCCAAACTCCAACTCAAATATGAAGTTTATAAGACATTACAAAGTGTCTGCCATACACATTTACATCCAAAATAATTCAAGAAAAGATCATAGTCTCTTCGTACTGTATTTTCTGGTGTATAAATCGCACCAGAGTATAAGTCGGACCAGCCAAAAAATGCATAATAATCCAATCCAACTTTATTTCTAATGCATTTTAAAAACAAGAGTTGACCAGAGTGCAGTACAACAGTCACTTTAAAAACACAGATATATGACAGACAAATACAAATGAATAACTACAAACTGTACACTATTTAAAACAACATATCAGTAAAAAGCTAAAGAGAAAAATGCGTTTTAAGAGCTGATTTAACAGTAGAAAGTGACTCTGTCTAAGGTGCAGGGGCAGCGCGTCCCACAGTTTGGGATCAGCCACAGAGAAGGTTCCAGAGAAGTTTCCTCCTGGTTTGTGGGACACTAACAGTGAAAGATGTGCAGACCTGAGCAGGAGCAGAGGGGAGAAGGAGGTCGGACAGAGACTGTGGAGCGAGGCCGTGGAGGCATTTAAAGACAAACAGAAGGATTTTAAAGTCAATTCGATAAGAGACAGAGAGCCAGTGTAAGGACATTAAAACAGGTGTGATGTGTTAATGTTTTTTTGTACCAGTTAAAAGTCGAGCAGCTGCGTTTTGAACAAGTTGAAGCCGAGAGAAGTCTGGTTCAGACCAATATAAAGAGCGTTACAATAATCCAAACGATAAGTGATAAAAGCATGAATTAAAATCTCAAAATGATGCTGTGAAAGGACAGGTTTGACTTTCGCGAGTTGACGAATTTGAAAAAAGCTCGTTTTGACAACAGGACTAATCTGGACATCAAGTTTTAAATCATTATCCAGCCTCACACCAAGATTTGTCACCACAGGTTTCACATATTGAGCCAGAGCTACAAGATCAGTACTTAAAGTGTCTGCCTCACTAGGCCCAAACACTACAAATAATGAAGATTTTAAAAAAATCTTCATCGCATCTGAGTATAAGTCGCATCCCCGGCTAAACTATGAAAAAAAGTGCGACTTATAGTCCAGAAAATATGGTCATTAACAATAGAATAACAGTAGTTTATCCAAAGCAGGCAAAAAAAGCTTAGATGAATGCACTTGAACTAAACATCTAGATATGAAAAGATATTATTTTACTCTAAATGAAATGTATGTTCTGATTTATTTCCATGTGTCTGTAGAAGTACACATGATACTAGTCCTTATTTCTGTCATTTCTGTCATCGGCAGGTGGAGTTAAATTGATGTTTGTTATTATAAATTCTGAAGTACTTTATTCACTCACTGTCCTTGAAACTGGTCCATTATCCTTTCTGTGATTCATTTACACTGCACCTGTTTGTAATACAGACAGAGTATAACCCTTCACCACTCTGCTCGAGTCTGTTCTACGGGGTGGCCCAAAAGTCACTGACACTTTTAAATCTTCAGTAGCTCCTTTAATTCTTAAGTTATACTCACCAAATTTTAGCAGTAGATAAACTGAACCTTCCGAGATTTTTGGCAATATATACGGTTATAATTGTTCACTTACACTTGAACTTATCACTACTTAAACTAGCGGATGTAAAAATGACCTCATTTTTGAGAACAATGTTTCTTAAGTGTCCACCATTTTGGGTTTTGCTCTGAAAAGCCAGATCCAACAAACTTTACATGACATTTAAAGCATTTCCGGGCTTATGGCTCTTATTTGATCCTTGATATCACACTTTAAGTCGTTTATTGTCTGAGGTTTATTCACAAACACCTTTTCTTTAAGATAGAGCCACAGGAAGAAATCAGGACTAGTCAGGTCTGTGGAGATCACATACTGCCCCCTGTCTTTGAAAAACACTTATTATTACCGTTTCTAGGGAAAAAGGAAGTAACACAACCCAGGATGTAAAAAGGGTAAAAAATAAGTAGCTGTTTAATATTGAGAAAAATGAGGGTTACGTTGACCATAGACTTAAAATTACACTACAAACAAAACTACTGACAAAGGAAGGCTCAGAGAGGACAAACTAGTGTAAGAACAAAAACACAAAAGATCTAATTGCCCAGATTGCTCAGATTTAAAAAAATTAGTCACAAGGTTTTCAAAGTTCAGAGTAACAAAGGGCATGCAGTTCAGGCAAAGAATCCAGCAGCAGGGAGTGGCAGGAGGCGGGACCTTTTAAAGGGGTGTTGCCACAGGTGGAATGTCACGATCGGCAGGCTCTTGAATGTTGCTCCAGTCACCTGCCAGCTGGAGGAGCACACCTGAGAGGTCCGTGGAGAGAAAGCAGGGACAACACATAGGGGCGTAGGAGGAGCTGGAGGCCCAGGGTCGTAACAAATGGCATTTACACTTGGGGCATCTCTGGTATTAAAATGTCGACGGTAACACTGCTGGGTTTCTGTGACTCAAAGTACCACTGTACAATGAGGGTTCGTTCCTCGGTGTCGTATTTGCTCATATTAATGTCGAAAGGGTTGTTCTAAATGCTCTGAAAAAATAAAAGAAAAATATTTAGAAACAAAAGAGTTGATGATGTTTTTTCAACTGTCAGTGACTTTTGGGCCACCCTGTATGAAGATGGCCATTGATCATTACTGTTTTAGGCTTGTATTGTAAAGTAAAAACAAACTGCTGTGAATTGCTGCGTGCTGTATTTATGATGCAGCACTTAAAACTATGTAAAAGTGTAAGCCGTCGAGTACACCACAGGCGTTTTTAATGAACTGACTCCACAGTCAGCAGGTGGAAGGGTTTGGTTGGTGCGTGGGTTGGTCACCAGGGACCCTGAAGATGCGAGCTGTTTTTCAAGTCAACTCATTTATTCTGCGCTGTCACTGCCTCCCTCTTCTCTCTCTTGTTGTCTGTCCTTTCTTTCGCCGGCTGCTCCCTGGACACCTCGCATTTATTTAGCTGCTGTTTTGTGTCAATTTCCCACCGCCTTTTGAGCTCGGGCAGCCGCTTTAGCATATTGAAAAGTTTCCTCTGCGCCCTGTTTATATGTGTGTAAAGATCTGTACTTGAACTTCAAAGGCGGTTTCTTTTCCCAGGATCCTTTGCTGCAGTTTCATGCCGCTCTTGTCCCTTTAACAAGCTTTCATCCTTCTTCACTTTGAGCCGAATGTTTGTGAGCTGCACAGATAGAGCATGTGGGTGTGTATCCCAGTTTGTACGAACGAAGAGATGACGCTCTGTGTTATGGTAAAGATGGAGGACACACAGTAACTCGACGGTGTTTCATGTCAGTGTGCTCGCCGTTTCAGAGTTTTCGATGGTGAAATTCAAATATATAGATAAAAATAATAGCTACACTTATTTAACAGCCTTATGAAAGTATATTAAGACTGATTCAGGCTTAGTAGCTGCTCACTTAACCCTAATGCGATGTGACGTTTGTGAACAAGTCGGCTCGTTTGAATGGTTCCTTAACGGAAACGGTTGGATCCGAATCTCATTTTTCTAAAGAGCCGAATCTTTTTCTTTCTAATTTACATGCATTTTCAGACTGATTAACACTAAACCAACACAAGAATCAGAACAGAAGCAGAGCAGGTGACACGAGTGAGAGCTTCATGCACACAAAAAAAACACATTTGGCATCGTAGTAAGTTAGTTTTTAAATGATTATTATTGTATTGCAGCGTTTTATTTAGATTCTGCATCATTTCAAAGGGTAAACACGCTCCCACTCTCAGTTTGAACCATTTTAAACACATGTAAGCCCTGGCCGTCTCTCTCTCTGATCAGTTTGTTGTTAAAATTAGTTCTTACATCGGCTTCTGCCAGTATTTCGAATGCCTCTTTGAAATGAACAGATCCAAAAGATTCAGATCCCATAAAAGAGCTGAAAAGTCCCATCACTATCCCCAGCTCTAACCCCTTAATTAAGTTGTTTCTGTTTTTTCATAAACTATTTAAGGCTTTATTATGCAGTGTAGTTATTAGAAGTGGTATTCGACTTTACAATAATTACATCTTAGCTCTGTCAGTATATCCTCTAATGTTATAGCTCTGCAGCAGCATTATAATGTTATGTACCACATTGTCAGTAAATTCAATTCAATTCACTCAACAAATCCCTGACTAGTGGTCCTTTGTGTCACTTAGTGCAGAAACCTGAGCTCTAAAACAGTATTATTTCACAAGAACGTCTGACCCACAAGTGAGAAAAACCTGTCAGTTTGGAGATTTTAATGGTATGTAACAGGCGTTTTTTGTGCAGTTTCCAGAGCCTATAGACCAGGACAAAACAAGAGACTTTAACTTGACTATTTTAGCTATAATTAACATGTTCTCTGGTCATAGAAACCAGGGTCTCTCAAAACTTTCACATGAAGTGCAACCACCAAGAAAAGATTTGGCTTTCCAAGTAACATCAGATCTAAACCAGGTCTATAACAAGACTATTCCAGGTCTAATCTCGGGCTAAACCAGGTCTAAAAGTGGACTAGCTTTATTTTTTTACAATTATTCTGTATGTTTCTTGGCTGTAAAACCCCTCACCACACACTTTATACACTTTTCTCACACAGGCATTAACATTTTCTCACATTTCTCTCTTGTTTAAACACTCTCCAAGTTCAAATCTTTGTCAGTGCAGAAAGTTTCATCGACATTGTGGGGTTTTGTCACGGAGAAAACTTGCAAACACACAGCACTTAAGAGTCACACTGTGATCCAACATTTATGTAAATTTGTTGAACTCATTCTGTACTGTACAGGAGACACGGCACAGAGGAGACTGATGGACAATGGTCTACAGTCCCTCAGCCAATCAGGACGCAGAACACAATGCACGCTCATACAATGTAAAAAAAAAAGCATGAAAAATTGCACAAAAAATCTCCAAAACCAGCGAAAGGTGAAACGTGATATAGTGAGGGACAACTGTGCATCATTTCTACAGTAGTTCTAAGCAAGAAATGATCCAATGTAGGACAAAAAAGTGGATAAAATGAACTTTTAATCAGGCAAATCCACTGAAAACTGTCCAAGTACTATGTGAAGGTACTACAAATTGAGAAGCACTGACATTAAAAGCGTTGTGTTAGTGAGCGGCAGCCATGTTTGATATCTTCAGTGTTTCCTCCTGCATTTGTCCAGCTAAGTTTGTTCTTAGCAAAACCCAGGAGAAAACAGCTTTGTAAAAAAAAGTCACATCAGCGATAAGCGAAACGACTGGTGCATTTGATACAGTGCATGTGAAGTACAGGGGTTATCTAATGGTCTTCTGATAGGGTTAAAGAGTTAATGCAGTGTAGATCTATAGTGTGGGTTTTACAGGAAGAGGCTGTAATGGCATGTTTAAGTGTAACCTCGATTAGATTCCCATCACGGCCCGTTTCCATTAGAGCAGAGGAGCATTGATCAGGGTCTGAGAGAGATCAACATGCCCACTGAGTCAGCTGAAGCTTGAGCCAGAAAATGGATATTAGACAAAAATACAAAAGGAAAGAAAATAAGTAGTAAGTGAGTGAGTAAATAGTTACATTTTGTATTTGATAGACAGCAAAATTGTGGGTAGAACGCAAAAATTCAGAACAAAAACACACTGGGACGATTCATAGACTGTATAAAGAAGTGGACTAAAGGGAGAGTGACGTCGCGTTCGGCTCCAATTAAGTGAAACTCAGTGAGGCTAGGAGTCAAAGGGATGAACTGGGAGCTGAGTTTGTATTTAGAATATCAACCGTCAGTATCATAGTGTCGTTTTTTGTTCTGTTGCATGAAACAGAAGCAGAAGAAGCTCAGGAATTGTTCGTGCTAAAGGCAGCGTACAGCAAAATTCAAAGCAGAATCAAATGCAGAGTCTCACAAATTGAAATGACATCAGTGTTTTAAATCCTCTCAGAGTGGACCCTGTATGAAAGAAGCTATTGTGAAGAAGTGCGAAATGTGGCGGTTATGTCTGAGTTTTCTATGATTACGAGAAATGACGCTGTTTTATGGGAAACATTTTGTGAGCAATGTATTATATTTGTATATTGTTCACCATAGCAACCAAAGAGCCAATCCAGGGCGAGGCTGTTAAAGGTAACGCCTCTTCCTGCCCGCACCGCTGCTTTGGCAGGGAGTGGACACGTGTTTATCAATCAAACCTGTTGCTAATGCTAGTGGGAGCAACCTCGGGGAAAGAAGGCGCCTGATTTGTCTGTTATTAATGTTCATATCTTGATTGACGGACACAATCGTCCAATAAAACTATCAGGATCATGTAGAGCGAGTTAATACAAACGAAAGCAGTGGCTAGCAGGTTAGCTATGTCCATTTAAATATAGCCTATGGGAAATTTGTTCCATCAATTCTGACCCAGTTCACTTTTTATTGAAAAACTCTCACCTCTTTCTCTGTAACTGCTGCTGTCAGGCGTCTCACTCTGACCTTAAAATGTTCGTTTTAACCCTCTCCACATAATCCTGGTGTTTTTATTTCGCTATTTTGTCCGTAAATCAAGATATGCCCATTGATAACAGATCAATCAGATGCCTTTTTTCCCCAAGGTCGGCTCCCGCGAGTGTTAGCAACAGGTTTGATTGACAGGTATTGTGCTTTGTTGCTAAGCGAGAAGGAAGGGGCGAGTACCTTCAGCGATTCAGTTATTTCTTTATTTTCTTCCATGGCAACGCTGACCCACATTTAAACCATATTGCAAGCAGATTTCCTGGCCCTCTGATTGCCGTTGCATGTGTAAACTAGCATGTTATGTAATGTGACAGTTTGGATCCGAGCCCCTCCCAGCCAATGCCAAAGCTGACAGCCAATTTCACATCAAATTACACATGAGAGGCCTATGTTTGTCTGCTTTCCTATGTGTTCAAATGCATATAACATCTTTATTGGTGGCTATGCGTCACATAATGCAGTGCTCTGAATAATTGCACAAGTAGAAGCCATTGTGCATTGAAAGTGTGAGTTTTACATCCATCATTGTTTGATGGATTAGGTGCAGCTGAGAAGCAGCAGTGTGTTGGCCCATTAGAAAAGCATTATTAGCACTGTAAATACTGACAACAGGCAGTCCTTATGAGGATGAAAAACTAGAGGGGGGGATCCAGACTGTTGGACTGTTGTAGTAAAGAAGGAGCTGAGTCGAAAGGCAGAGCTCTCGATTTACCGCTCTATGTTTCTGCTGTGGTAGAAATTTTAGTCAAGATACACTGCAAGAGGTTTTCAAAGCCACACTAGCCTTTGTCGAATCCTTCAGTCTCACAGGAAGGCTATAGGTAACTTAGAGTTTTCCATTTACGTGTCTGCTGCTGTTTTTGTCACATGTTCTTGCCTGTGCTCAGATGCTGATGTGGAGGTGTTGCCTCTCTGGACTGAAAGAGCCAAACGACCAGCCAGATTGACCTGAATGTAGAGTGTACTTGGGGAAGGGCTCGGACCTCAGACAGTATTTAAGAGCGTTTACCCCATCGCTCTGGGCCACTGCAGCAGTCACTCTGTCTGTCAGTAGTGGGACTGTTTTTTTTACCGGCCCACACGTAATAAACCAACATAGACAGCCTTCTTGTATGTTCTGGTATTATTTTACAGATAATTTCCACGACACTGCCCTCACCTATGGTCATGAGCTTTGGGTAATGATCGAAAGAGCAAGATACAAGTGGTCAAAATGTGTTTCCTCCGCAGGGTGGCTGGGTGAGGACCTCAGTCACATGGTGGAGCTTGGAGGAGTCAGCTGAGATGGTTTTTGCTTCCGTTCCAAATGCCTCCTGGGAAGAGTCTGGGAACACATTGTCTTCCAGGATGAGCTGGAGGAAGTGTCTGGGTGAAGGAGGTCTTAGACTCCCTCCTTGGACTGCTGTCAGTTCAGCTATTTTACCAATAAAATGTTTTGCCCAATATAATTTTACATTCTCATTGCGTGCTGCTTTGATTTTTCCATTGATTTTGCGATCTCGCCGACACGAGCGACTAAAAGTGAGCCACTGGTTCCCTTTATTATAAGGACTGAGCAAACACTGAGTTATACCAAAGAAAGGTTCATTTTAGATGGAATATTTATGTCTTGAAGGTGGTATAAATGATGTGTATGATGGTATATAAAGAACATTAAAACAACATTGTTCTTTCTTCATTGCAGACACTATTGATGGAAAGTTCATTTGATGTACACTTTTCATACCAAATTCCCTTTTTGACCTAGATTTTTAAAATCTTCAAGGCTCGGATAGACACATAGTGAAACAGCAGCATGAGGCACAATTAGAAAATGTGAAAAACAAGTGAATTTTTGTCATGATCCCTGTCTGTTCTGGCCTCGTGTGTGAGCTCTGCCCCTCCCTCACGTGTCTGAGCCTGGAGCCGGGCGGAGTCCTGGCTCCTCCTTCGTGCACCTGGACTCTATCAGCGCAATCAACGCCATCTGCCAGGGATAAGAGGAGCCAGGACCCTACACTCGGGACCAGATCGTCTGTTGTTCTCCCTGTTGTTTTACCTGCTCAAGTTCCTGCTCATGTTCCTTTCTGGACTCCTGCCTTCGACCCTGTTTCCCGACTCCATCCCTGCTCCTGGAACCAGCTCAGCACTCTGCCTCCCTGTAAACTTGCCCCAAGTTCTGCATCCTTTGGTCCTTCTCCAGCCCATTCATTACAACAATTTTAAACAGTTTGCAGAGGTTAAAGTCAATCCTCACTTACCTTATGCATTCTGAGCATCCTAATTATTCACCATGATGAGTTTATAAGAGCTTTCCACAACTTTCAGAGACCAGAATGTTGTTTTACGGTCACGGTGATGCTAACAACAAGTAGCATGCTAGCGCTGGAGATGCAGACAGTTCACAGCAGGCTTATTATGACCCCGAGTATCATCATTTCTTTGCATTCGTTGTTAAAAATGGATTTCCCAGAAAGCTTTCAAACACTATTCTATTTGTTCAGTTTTATTTTCGTCAAAAGCTGCAGCCGCGCTCGCTTTCTGTCAGTGATGAGATCCAAAGTGAGGGCTGCGAGTCTATTGTTTTGAGCTGAGCATTTTCAGGCAGGACCGTGACCCCCCCCGAAGGCCTCTTTGTCCTCCGCTCTGCCTCTTTCCGCTCTGCCCCTCCGCTCTGCCCCTCTCCGCTCTGCCCCTCCGCTCTGCCCCTCTCCGCTCTGCCCCTCTCCGCTCTGCCTCTCCGCTCTACCCCTCCGCTCTGCCCCTCTCTCTTTTGCACCTCTGCTTTGCCCCTCCGCTCTGCCCTCTCTCTTTTGCCCCTCCCCTCTGCCCCTCTGCTCTGCCCCTCTCTCTTTTGCACCTCTGCTTTGCCCCTCCGCTCTGCCCCTCTCTCTTTTGCCCCTCCGCTCTGCCCCTCCGCTCTGCCCCTCTCTCTTTTGCCCCTCCGCTCTGCCCCTCTCTCTATTGCACCTCTGCTCTGCCCCTCTCCGCTCTGCCCCTCTCTCTTTTGCACCTCTGCTTTGCCCCTCCGCTCTGCCCCTCTCTCTTTTGCCCCTCTGCTCTGCCCCTCCGCTCTGCCCCTCTCTCTTTTGCACCTCTGCTCTGTCCCTCCACTCTGCACCTCTCTTTTGCACCTCTGCTCTGCCCCTCTCTCTTTTGCCCCTCTGCTCTGCCCCTCCACTCTGCACCTCTCTTTTGCCCCTCTACTCTGTCCCTCTGCTCTGCCCCTCTCTCTTTTGCACCTCTGCTCTGCCCCACTCTCTTTTGCCCCTCCGCTCTGCCTCTCCGCTCTGCCCCTCTCTCTTTTGCACCTCCGCTCTGCCCCTCTCTCTTTTGCCCCTCTGCTCTGCCCCTCTTCAGCCCTGACTCATCCAGGTGTGTGTGTCATTTACACAAACAACACATAAAACACTGGAGAGAGAAAGACGGAAAGACGGAAGAGAGGGGGAAGAGAGAGACAGAGAAAGAGAGAAAACGCAAGAGAAAGAGAGAGGTAAGAGCGAGACAGAGAAAGAGAAAAAGAGAGAAAACACAGAAGAGAGAGAGAAAGGGAGGGGTAAGAGCGAGACAGAGAAAGAGAAAAAGAGAGAAAACGCAAGAGAGAGAGAGAGAAAGAGAGGGGTAAGAGCGAGACAGAGAAAGACAAAAAAGAGAAAATGCAAGAAAAGGGAAGGAAAGAGACAGAAATAAGGGAGAAGAGGGAGACAAAGAAAGAAAGAAAAAGAGAGAAAACGCAAGAGAGAGACAGAAAGAGGGGGAAAAGAGTGACAGAGAAGGAGAACGAAAAAGAGAGAGGCAGAAGAGAGAGAAAGAAAATGGATGGAAAGAGAAATGGAGAGAAAGAGAGGGGTAAGAGGGAGACAAAAAGAGAGAGAGAAAGAAAGAGAGCCAAGAAGAGAAAGAGGGGGAAGAGAGTGACAGAAAGAGAGAGAGTGAAAAAGGCAGGAAAAGAAAGAGGGGGAAGAGAGACAGAGAAAGAGAACGTAAAAGAGAGAGTACATTTTCCTCACACTAATGTCACGTCCTGTACATTTTCACACATTGTACTTTGTCCGATTTGAGCCTGAAGCGTCTCTGATGTGAGACTCTGAACCGACACAAATAAAGTCGCTCACCTGAGTTTGGCCTTTGAGGAAAAGAGCAAGTGTCACATCCCAGGGGCCACAGTCGTCTAAAACACATCCACCACCAGGGAACAACGAGAACGAGACCTGACCTCATGAGGGTGGAGGAAAAGACCAGACCTTATGAGGATAAGACCAGACCGTATGAGGATAAGACCAGACCTCATGAGGGTGGAGGAGAAGACCAGACCATATGAGGGTGGAGGAAAAGACCAGACCGTATGAGGATAAGACCAGACCGTATGAGGGTGGAGGATAAGACCAGACCTCATGAGGGTGGAGGATAAGACCAGACCGTATGAGGGTGGAGGATAAGACCAGACCTCATGAGGGTGGAGGATAAGACCTGACCTCATGAGGGTGGAGGAGAAGACCAGACCTCATGAGGTTGGAGGATAAGACCAGACCGTATGAGGATAAGACCAGACCTCATGAGGGTGGAGGATAAGAGTAGACCTCATGAGGGTGGAGGATAAGAGTAGACCTCATGAGGGTGGAGGATAAGACCAGACCTCATGAGGTGGAGGAGGAGACCAGACCTTATGAGGATAAGACCAGACCATATGAGGGTGGAGGATAAGACCAGACCTCATGAGGGTGGAGGAAAAGACCAGACCGTATGAGGATAAGACCAGACCGTATGAGGGTGGAGGATAAGACCAGACCTCATGAGGGTGGAGGATAAGACCAGACCGTATGAGGGTGGAGGATAAGACCAGACCTCATGAGGGTGGAGGATAAGACCTGACCTCATGAGGGTGTGGAGGAGAAGAACCAGACCTCATGAGGGTGGAGGATAATAAGACCAGACCGTATGAGGATAAGACCAGACCTCATGAGGGTGGAGGATAAGAGTAGACCTCATGAGGGTGGAGGATAAGAGTAGACCTCATGAGGGTGGAGGATAAGACCAGACCTCATGAGGGTGGAGGAGAAGACCAGACCTTATGAGGATAAGACCAGACCATATGAGGGTGGAGGATAAGACCAGACCTCATGAGGGTGGAGGATAAGACCAGACCGTATGAGGGCGGAGGATAAGACCAGACCTCATGAGGATAAGACCTGACCTCATGAGGGTGGAGGATAAGACCTGACCTCATGAGGATAAGACCTGACCTCATGAGGGTGGAGGATAAGACCTGACCTCATGAGGGTGGAGGATAAGACCAGACCTTATGAGGATAAGACCAGACCTCATGAGGGTGGAGGATAAGACCTGACCTCATGAGGGTGGAGGATAAGACCTGACCTCATGAGGGTGGAGGATAAGACCAGACCTTATGAGGATAAGACCAGACCTCATGAGGGTGGAGGATAAGACCTGACCTCATGAGGGTGGAGGATAGGACCAGACCTTATGAGGATAAGACCAGACCTATGAGGGTGGAGGATAAGACCAGACCATATGAGGGTGGAGGAGCTCGGGGTAAATGGACGACTACAGTGAGTAAATACAAAAAACATAGCAGATAATTCAGTTTTTATTAGTTTATGTTACAAAATATACTATAAATATGAAGTTATACAACAAAGATGAACTTTAAGGAGCGTCAGGAAGACAGAAAAAGAGAGAAAGCACAAGAGAGAGAAGGAAAGAGAGAGACAGAGAAAGAGAAAGAGCAAAAAGAGAGTGAAAGAGAGATAAAGAGACACAGAGAGAGAGAGGTTGTAAGAGAGAGACAGAGAAAGAACGAAAAAAACACAAAAAAGGGGAGGGCAACAGAAAAAGAGACATATAAAAATGGGGCAAGAGAGAGAGAAATAGATCAAAAAAGAGAGAAAGAGGAAGAAGAGAGTGACAGAAAGAAATAAAGAGAGAGCGTGTGAAAGAGAGACCAAAAAAGAAAGATGGGGAAGAGAGAGACAGAGAAAGAGAGGGGGGAGAGAGACACAGAGAAAGAGAGCAAAAAGAAAAATAGACAGAAAACGAATGAAATAGAGAGGGTGAAAGAGAGAAAGAGGGGAAAGAGAGCAACAGAAAGAAAATGAAAGGGAGATAGAAACAGAGGGGCAAGAGAGAGACAAGTAGAGCAAAAAAGAGGGGGAAGAGAGTGACAGAAAGGGAGAGAGGGAAAGAGGGGTAAGAGAGAGACAGAGAAAGAAAACGAGAAGGAGAGAGCAAAAAAGTGGAAAGAAAGACAGGAAAAGAAAGAGGGGTAAGAGAGCAACAGAAAGAAAATGAAAGAGAGAGATAGAAGCAGAGGGGCAAGAGAGAGACACAAATAGAGCAAAAAAGAGGGAGAAAGAGAGAGACAAAAAGAGAATGAAAAAAGAAGGAAAGACAGAGGAAGAAAAATGGATGGAAAGAGCTGGAGAGAACGAGAGATGGAGAAAGAGAGGGGTAAGAGAGACAGAAAGAAAGAGCAAAGATGAGAAAGAGGGGGAAGAGAGAGACAGAGAAAGAAAAATTGATGGAAAAAGAGCTGGAGAGAACGAGAGATGGAGAAAGAGAGGGCAAGAGAGACAAAGAAGAGAAAGAGGGGGAAGAGAGTGACAGAAAGAACAAAAGTGAGAGCAAAAAGAGGGGGAAGAGAAAGACACAGCAAGAAAAATAGATGGAAAGAGAGCTGGAGAGAATGAGAGACGGAGAAAGAGAGGGGTAAGAAAGAACAAAAAAGAGAGGGAGCGAGAAAGAGAAGAGAAAGAGGGGGAAGAGAGAGTCACACTGAGACTTCTTCAGTATAAACAGTCAATCTGGAAGCTTGAGATGATCAGAATGTCTCTTCTTTCACTGATTCAGAGGCAGAGTAGTAGTAGTAGTAGTAGTAGTAGTAGTAGTAGTAGTAGTAGTAGTAGTAGTAGTGGAGCTGATGAACTGGGGCTGTATTGGGCCCAGTGCAGGACGATTATTACCCATGAACATTTGAACCCAGATAATCCCAGAGTGCTCGCTGGATGACTTCAGCAAACACCAAGTCAGGGCTGGAGCGTCACCCAGAATAGCCCATAATGTCGGACAAGGCTGCTGGAAAAATACTGCAGTATGAAGGATTACCTCGATCTGTAGTGAAATTTCAATACAGCCGTCGATATCACCCCGAAACATCTGCGCTGAGAGGTTCCCCTGGTCGTCTGCGTTGGGCTCGGTGTGAAAAAACAAGGATTTACTCTCCATAGGACTGATGCTAAACCAATTACTACATGAAAGAAGTGAACAATATTGCTATTCATTTTGTACTACTGTATGTGCCAGGCATGCCCAAACTGTGGCTCGGGGGCCAAATACAGCCCTCAAACCAATTTTTTTTGGCCCTCAAGCTTCCAGGTGAATTGGCCCATATTACCTTAAACAGTACTTTTTACAGTACATGTCTGAAAATCTACTTTAACAAGCCCATATCAAATATTTAATGTATCTCATTGAGAATGTGAGCTTTAATTTGGCAGTAGAAGTAGCTCGACCTGCAGTGGTGGAAAGTAACAGAGTACGAATAGTAAAGTACTGTATTTAAGTCAAATTTTGAGGTATCTGCACATTTTACAGAGGATACTTTTTACTTTTACTTCACTACATTTGACAGCAGTATCTGTACTTTCTACTCCACTACGTTTTTGAACAGGACTGAAAAGTAAAAAGTGCTTTTCATATGATTTGAGGGGTTATTTTTACCGTGTTCGTGGTAACATCCTGACTAAAGTTTGCGAGGTCAAGCTTCGGCTTTTAGCAAATGAAAATAAATACACAAAATTCAGAAGAAAAAATAAAAAACTGGTTCATATTGTTTCCGTTGACCAAAATATGTATAATTTTAAATCACTATCTCTACACTTAAACATTAACAACACTTGTGCAAAATACTTTTACTTTTTACTGTTTAAGTACATTTTTAAACGGGTACTTAAATACTTTTACTTAAGTTGATTTTTTCACGCAATAGTTTAACTTTTACTTGAGTAACTTTTTGCTTCTGTATCTGTTTTACTTAAGTAACAAAAGTACTTCATCCACCGCTGCAGTTTATCGTCTATATTTACTTCAGCAACAAATCGCACTTCAAAATGATCATCGTGACAGGCCTAGAAGTATCAGTTTCTAACATCGTATTCAGTTTTTTTTCCATGTATGTGAAGAACATTTGTCTTGCCCCATTTGGGATACATTCTATGTGCGGTTAGCATGCTAGTTGTTGTTACACAGTGCATCTTTAACCATAAATCATAATCCTACACAGCACATTACATGGATTAACATCTAGATTTATGTTAATATGACAAAAACTACACTGTGGCCTTTGAAAGTTGTGAAATGTGCTTATAAACTCATCATGGTGAATAATTAGGATGCTGGGAATGCACAAGGTAAGTGAGGCTAACTTTGGACCATTGCAAACCGTTTAAAATTAATTCGTTTTTAAGTTTTTCTGTTTTGTTTTGGGTTTTTTTTTGCAGCAGACACTTAACTTTTGTTTGAGAACATTCAACTAAGCCCCAAATTCTGCTATTTTAATCTAGATATTGATTTCTTTGGGCGTAATCTCGATTTAGTTCCAGCCTTAGTCCCCATTTTTATACGCTGTGTGAACACTTGTGAAGCGTTGCACAAAATCTGCTCCACTTTTTGACATTTTGTACCAGTTGGACAAAGAGAAGGCGCTGGAGTAGATATGGACTGCACCTGTCAGAGCGTTTCCAGACACAGAGTCACCTGTCACCAAATGTCAGGTGTGTGAGAGAAAGAGACACACAAACATATCATTTTCTCCACTCTCCCCTCTCCTCCTGTCACGCTGCAGTGATGGGCCCAAATGCTCTCAGTGCTAACCCCATAAACTGCATACTTATTTTTTTATGTGTGTTTGACAGTTCACCACAAATCACACGCAATTTTCTTCCATGTAAGTTTTATATTGAGGGTTTTTTTAATATTTATTTTATAGTTTTTTTTATTTATTTATTTTTAATTGATTGTTTAAATCCTATTTTTAAATCGTAAAATCTATTATCTTATGATAAAATAATCAAATGGAAAAAGGTGAAATATTGATCATGACTTTTATTTTATAGTTGTTTTTTTTAAAATCCTGTTTCAAAATCATAAAATCCATTAATTAATGTTGGCCCAGTTTTATGTATTTATTTATTTATTTATTTTCCACTAAAATTATGTCTGTAATTAAAAAGTATAAATTTTAAATCTACATTTTTTTAAATTTTAGATTGACATAAAATAATCAAATGGAAAAAAAGTTAAATATGTCTGTCTTCCATCATGACTTTTATTTTATAGTTAATTTTTGTTTTGTTTTGGGGTTTTTTTAAATCCCGTTTCAAAATCATGAAAGCTATTAATTAATGTTGGCCCAGTTTTATTTATTTATTTATTTTATTTTATTTTTTTAATTAAAATTATGTCTGTAATTAAAAAGTAAAAAAAAAATAATTAAATCTACATTTTTTACTTTAGATTGACATAAAATAATCATATGGAAAAAAGTTAAATATTTCTGTCTTCCGTCATGACCTTTATTTTATAGTTTATTTATTTATTTATTTTTTCCCCCCTATCCTTATCCCTTATCCTGTTTCAAAATTGTAAAATCTATTAATTAATGTTGGCCAATTTTATTTTATTTTTTAAAATAATTTTCCATTAAAAATTATGTCTCTAATTAAAAAGAGGGATTTTTTTAAATTCTGTTTTAAAATCTTTTAAAATCTATTATAGTGAAATATTTTCTTCTAAATAAATTCATGTTGGCCCAATTTAATTATTTAAAAAAAAAATAATTTTTCCATTAAAATTATGTCTGTAATAAAAAAAAAAAGTTTCTGTCTTAAAGTGTTTGTAGGTTTGAAATAGGTTTAGACGACCTGCGTCTTCACTCTAAAACCTTTTGTCCAGTTAACAGAATTGAACTGTTCTTTTATTAATGTCTCACACCTGGACGACTGGAGGATTACACAGACACATGTTGGTTACTGGTTGGCCGACACAAAGACCCCCATCATGTGAGGATTTACGGTTTCAAACAAGCTAAGAGCACTTGTAAATTCATACTTAGATAGAAAACAATTCCACAGATGGGATAGAGGAGCTTAGGGAGCCGCTGGATTTGTGATCACTTTGTATCTGGGAAAAGAGCAGAGTTCAGACACGCACACACCAACGCGATCCGAGAATCGATCAACGGCAGGATCACACGAGGTGGACAGATAAAGGAGCGACGATGGCGCTTTAGGGATATTTATTTCTACTAAAACCTTATGAATGTCCAACGATTTAACCTCACATGATGGAGGATCCCCCTGTGAATCAGCACAGCCTCTTCAGATACGCCTCAGAAACACTCGTAATATTGTCCTTAGATATAATAGAGGGCAGCTCAGTGGAGATGGAGCAGGAATAAAGCTTAAGCAAAATCGCCTTTTTGGAGATTTTAATCCCATGTCCCTCATCAAACTCGTGCCTGGAGTTGTATTTTGTGTCGCTTGTTTGATGAATCTTGCGCGCTAGATTCAAGAATGGGGAGCGTCTAAACTGAAAAATAGTGTCTGGTTCTTTATAAATCCATTACAACTTTTCAAACATGAGACACCAAAGCAGAGGTCCTCAGGGGCATGTTTAAAGGCCACGAGTGTTTCTTTTGATGTTTTCCCGAATCCCCCTGTTCAGAAAATTATCTTGTTGTTTAATTATTTGCAAAAACCAAAATAAAAAATATCCCTGTGTCCTTCGATGTTTTCTTTTCAACAAGAAAAACTCCCAAATTAAGTAAATAATAATTACAAAATCATTAAAAAATAAAAATGGGGGAATTTGTCTGTCTCAAAACTCACATGGAACCGCTTTCTGAAATTTTGCTGAGAATTGTTGGTCAAATCCTGAACATTGGTTATAGCAGGGATGTCCAAACTTTTTTTATTTGAAGCTGAGGGCCACAGACCAGCGTTGATACAGAGAGTCAAATCATTTAACACAGATTTGACAGACACATTGTGCGTTTAATATGACTTGAAAGATTATTTTTAGGTCTGTGTCACAATGCAATGTGATGTTATCAGGTTATAGAGGTAGAATTTCTTCAATTTGCAGTAAAAAATACTTCCTGATCAATTGGGCCAGTTTAGGAGGAGACCTGAGGGCCAACAAAAATTGGTCTGAGGGCCACATTTAGCCCCTGGGCCGTAGTTTGGACAGGCCTGGGTTATAATGATGTGCGATATCACAATTTTTTGCATTAATATGGTACTACTTTTGGGGGTAATTTTTATACTTGATATTCTAGTCTAACTTTTAATGATTGAAGGTTTTTTAATAAATAAATGTATAAAAAAGGGTTCAAATAGGCTTCAGAGGACACACAGAACACCTGGCATAGATGGATCATACTTGGCCCTAATGTGTTTACAACAGACACCAAACCTTAATATTTGTATAAAGTTAATTTGTATAAAAAGTATTGATACCCACATTTGTACTGAGCCAGTATCCATGCATTGATACTTTAATATTGATCATCTTTCTCCCTGTTTGACAGTGTGGGGTAACTTTTGGTCATGACCCATCTTTCCAGAACTATCAGGCTGGTAAACTGGACTCAAACGCAACACAAAAGAGCAGTAAAACGTTAAGAAACTACAACAGAAAGTGTCTTTTAGCAGGTAATACAGAATATGGAAAATCAGGCAAGTAAACAACTGAGGAAAATGTCTTCAACAGAAATGTCTTTCAATACTGGGAATTCAAATAAGGGGAACGGGCTGGGGAAATAAACTTGGGAACAGGGACTCAAATGCAGGTTCAGGATTTCAGAAATGCTACAGGTACTGATGGGCAAATGAGACGGAGCTATGGAGCGCGTCTCGTTCTTTCTGAAACAAATTGCTCCGAAGCACCTCCTCGGAGCTTGTCTCGCAGCAGACGCTCACGTGACCGAAGTGTCGAGGTGTCGGTCCCTCCCCCTCCTGCTTCGCTCTGCGTGTCAGTCGCTTCAGTGAATCGAAGCCTTTCATTGTGATTGGTTCAGAGTTTCAGAGTGTTCAGCACTTCTGTGGTTTGACAAGCGCTAAACTGCTACAGTATAAAAGATGCAGCAATATTTCTTTAAAATGTTGGGTAATGCGGAGTATTGTGTGACGTTAGTGGTGATTTTGGTGACTTTTGGCGACTTCTGGCATTTGTTTGATTTTCAATGGCATAGAAGAAAATAGAGTTTTGGGTTCCCACATCATGGGTTGTGTGCTGGTTTGCAATGGTTAAATTTGTCCACTAGAGGTCAGTGTTTCTTCGAGGCCTCAGACACATCGAACCATTTGAGACAATATTGTGACTGAGGTGTCGATGCTTCACGAGGCTCCATTCACCCATCACTAGCTACAGGTTTGATCAGATTTCAGATCTTTTTCAGGGCTTGAGAGTTGCTCTTGAGTGTTCAACAATCTAGCAAGAACTAATTGAAGTGAGGGAGTATATATAGACAAACCTGAGCTGATTACCAAAATGAGAGGCAGCTGCAGGGAAAACAGGGAGGTGACAAAAGAAGGACTGGATTGAGGAAAAACAAACAGGCAGAACTATCACAATAACACAAAAAATGAAGCTCCAGGCCATGGAAACCTATGGAAACAAGAAGATCATTCAAATTCCACACACTGGAATTGGGCCTTAAACCGAGGACTGGGGCTCGTTTCACTTTCTCCATGTCCTCGCAGTCACAGCAGACCAATCCCTCGCGCCCGGGTGTTACAGTGCACGTGTGTCAGAGCAAACATAAGCCTGTGATACGGTCATGCTCTATCGATAAAATATGTGCTTGTGTTGCAGCGGCAGATAAGAGGATCAGGGAGAAGAAGCAGTGGTCTGGTGTGTGCATGGACTCTTATCTCACTTCTGATTTTTGAGAGAGAGCGAGAGGGAGAGGGGGAAAGAGAGAAAGAAAAGAGGAGGAGAGAGAACACATCTTTCCTTTGGGGTTCACCTTAATATTTCATGACCGTCCCGTGTATCTTTGACACTTGAATGTTTTGAATTAAACATAACTCGGTACAAAATCAGCAGCTTTTTACTGGACTGGCCACTGGGGGCAACAGTCAAATTAAGAAGTGCGATATTTGCTTTATTGTCCGATAAACAGAGAGGCTGATTAGTAACCGGGCTAAGTGGAGCACTCTGAATCGACTTTAGTCTGGAACACAAATTCTTTAAGCGTCACAGCAGCGGAACAAGCCACAAAATCATTTAGCTTGTGTTAAATCCAGTTAAAAAAGCACAAGCGTGTCCCTCTGAACATTTTTCAAATACGCTCAAGTACGTCTGTCGGTGTTGAAGCTACACTTGGTCTTTGCAGATCTGGGTTTGCTCAAGTCTCATGGATTCTTATGAAATAGAAATGCACCATCAGTACCTCCCATTATGTTTATTAAAAAATAACTTCTATTGGTCAAGAATAATCCCCTGGTCATGTTTTAATACTGATGATGAGATGAAGCCCCATGAAACATCGATACTTTCAGTACCTGTGCCACATGTACCGACACTTCATAAGGATTCATTTACTCTATAGCGCCATCAAGAGGTCAATAAAATGTACTACAATTTCCACCTCAGCGCCATCAATGAACAAATGTACAAAACCAGTGATGGGACGACAGTGAAACACATTAGAAATAGAAATGTACTTGTGTGACTTGTAGTAGTGCTGCTAATTAAATAAACAGAATTAAACCCCAATATTTTTCATTAGTTTTTATTTTTTTTAAAAGTAGTTTCTCTAAAAACTCAGGACTCAGGCGGTTCTGCTTTTTTGTGAGGATTTCTCCTGCTTTGAAAAAAAAAAGTCCTCTCACAGATGAAGCTGGAGTCACAGGTTCATGAGGCCAGTGTGAAACATTTGGAAACTTATTTCTTTTCTTTCTCCAGTCCCACAGTGGCTCCTCCCTCATTTTATAATTACTATATAAGACAAACCTTGTTGGGAGTGATCGAGTCAAAGTTCTCCCAAACAGGGGAAAACTTTCTTTTTGTCACTGGTTTCATCTTTTAAACACTCGCAGATAAAAACCAAACACAAGATGTGGGTCGACTCCATTGTGTTTCTCTGTGTCTTATATTTCAAATGACACACGGTTCACACCAAACCAGCAAAACACGTCTGAATCAGTCACATGGTCGGTGCTTCAGGAAGGTTCAAACGTCATCGCTCACGTGATCAAACCACGCTCCAAACCACACTTCACCTGGATTTTTACTGATTACTCGACACAGACGTAACATCACTAGTTTTAAGTGTCTCTGTTGGAGAAGCAGACATGCTTTACTGTTGCAGTCCGATACAGATTTTAGTTTCGCTGCTGAGAATTAACTTTTGTGCATCCACCAACAAGGTTTTAAAATCATTGTCTACACAATCGTCTCTCTCGGATCTATTTGTCTTGATCCAGAGGCCTGAATGGACTCGTTGGTTGAGGTTTGTCACATTTTAATGATGTTTCTGGGGACCCTTTTTATGTTGCTCTTGTGTCTTGAGCTGAAATCCCAGATATGGATCGGTTCGGCTCCTGGGAGGAAACATGACCTCATTTCCATGTGTCAGGGAGATCTAACGGGCTCTGGACAACAGCAGCAGAGATCCTGACGGTTTAAGAGGGCTCTGGAGTCTCCGGCTGTCACTGTGCATATTACACTGGCAGATAATAAGGCTCAGGTAGAGGGAGGGAAAATGCCTCTACTGTTCAAAACCAACTGAGTGCGTTGATTTTCTGAGCTTGACCACGTGTATTATTTGAGATAACGACTCAGCCTACGTTTCCAGACTATTCATTTCACATTATGTTCAAAATACAGTCCTTTTGAAGGTGTTTAACAATAATACAAACATTTTAAGATCAAAATGACGAGTCTGATAGCAGAATTTACAAAGAGAGGGGCGACAGGTTTCCTATTAAAGTGAATTGGAGTTGATTGGTATTCTGCTTTAGCACGCACAGCTACTTCCTGTATTTTTCAACTTTCATTCATTTAATTTTCAAAATTTCTCTGCAAACTGCCACTTAACAAATGTAAAATTATGATGAATATTTATCTCAGGTACTATCCCACCAAACCAAGTCATAAATAGAAAAATACACTACTCATAATAAGTTAGGGATATTGTTATTTAAATGAGTGCTTTTCCTATTTGGTCTGAATTTTAATGAAATAAGTAAAAGTCCCCTTTGATATTGCTAATAATGAATGAGAGGAAACACCATTTATTACCACAGAAATTTAGACAATCACAAGGACAGCCCCAAATAACAAAAATTGACAATGTCGGCATCGGGTGTTTCCACCATTTGCCACATTGACAGCCTGACAGTGACGTCTCATGCTCCTCACTAGCCTCATGATGTTGTTCTGAGGCGATGCGTTCCACTCTTCCACAAGTGCTACACGCAGTTCTGCCAGGTCACGTGGGGGTGGGGTACGACCATCCAGTCTCTGCTTCTGCTGGTCCCAGACGGGCTCTATGGGGTTCAGGTCAGGGGACATTGCTGGCCATACCACAAGAGTCTCTCACAATATCCCTGACTTATTGTGAGTAGTGCATATTAATCTGTCAAAGTGAATGTCACAAATTAACTTTTCATCCATTCATTCATCCATTTTCTTCCGCTTATTCTGGGGCTGGGGGGGCAGCAGTCTAAGCAGGGACTCCCAGACTTCCCTCACCCCAGACACGTCCTCCAGCTCCACCCGTGGGACCCCAAGGCGTTCCCAGGCCAGCCGAGAGACATAGTCCCTCAAGCATGTCCTGGGTCTTCCCTGAGGCCTCCTCTAGGTGGGACATGCCTGGAACACCTCCCTAGAGAGGCGTCCAGGAGGCATCCTGAGCAGATGCCCGAGCCACCTCAGCTGTTCCTCTTGACTCTCTATTACTCTACTCCGAGGTCCTCCCGTGTGACTGAGGGAGGACCCCATCTCTAAGGGAGCGCCCAGCCACCCTGCGGAGGAAACCCACCTTGTGAAATTAACTTTTCACTTTTGTAAAAATAATAACAAAATGTATTCATCTGGGATACAGTATAATTAGTTGTATTTTGTGTAAACATGAAGCCAGACTTGTGGCCTGATTGATCTTCTGTTTAAATCTGTTCTCATTAGTGTGTTCAAAAAGAGAAAGTCGATGGTCTGATGACGCTGGGAATGACCCGTGGACACACAAACAATGGAGCGGCCAAGGAAAAATACCGGTGTCAAACATCGGCCGATATCAGAAAAACTGTCTGATCTGTGTCGTGACCACAGACTGTATAAAGAAATCCTCTGAGTGTGTGCGACGTCATCCACAACTTTTGACTCCAGCAAATGGACAGCCGTTACAGCGACACGAGTATCATAGCAACCACAGAGCCAATCCAGAGCGAGGCTGAGAAAGGTAACACCCCTTTTCTCCCTGTTGCTAACGCTAGCGAGAGCAACCTCAGGGAAAGAAGGAACCTGATCTGTCTGTTATTGATGTGTTATGTCTCGATTTAGGGACAAAATAGCAAAATTAAAACCCCAGTATCACATAGAGCGGGTTAATACAAACATTTTAAATTGCTACCTCACATTTTACAGTATGTAGTATCAACTGGAGATAACGACGCTGGTTTTCTGGAGCAATTTTCACTGAAGACATCACTCTCTCTGATATCAGTGTTCTCCCCAGCAGCCGCTTTGCCTTAGTGCAATGCAAGCAACAAAACACAATCACCTCACAGAATTGCCAAATGTTTTTCTATTTGGTTCTTAGTAAAACAAAAACCTCATAAAAAATAAAAATCCTTTTGAATAAATGATACCCACAGCAGTCGTACCCCACGCCTGAACTGCACAAAATGAGAAAACACAAGATGGATCCTTTCTGAGCCTCGTGTTTGCAGCGACGTAAGACTCCAGATCCTGTTGTCCATGAAACAAACCGACTTTTAGGACGGCATAGAGAGTTCTCCCTCCTGAGTAATGAGCACGTCTATGTAAAGTCAGCACAACGAGCCCACACAGCCACAGGACGCTAGCAGACGTTAGCACAAACATATCACTTCTGCTCACAGCTTCTCACAAGGCCACAACGAGACTGTCTCTGTCTGTGCACACACCGTTACCCCTGAGTCCAAACTGAAGGTGGCCTATTTAACTTTTGACCAGAATGTTTCACGGTAAGGCATTAAACTTACCATTGCATTACATGATTAGTAAAACATTCTCTCATAGCTTACTAATCATTAACAAGTGTTTGAGTTGATACTTAACCATTTGTGTGAAATAACTAAGTGTGAAATAAGTAACTATATCTGTGTGAACCCTCAGTCGTCCAGGTCTGATCCAGAGCAAAAGATGAAGTTAAAATCTGCAGTGATCTGACCAGAACTGAAGAAGCGGCCTAGATGAGCCACGAAACGTCTTCACTCCTACAACGATCTGTCCACTTGACGGATTTTAACTTCATCATTTGCCATGAGTAACTATAAAAAACACAGGCTAAGTAATTGCAAATTAAGTGTTAATTAAGGTCGTACTTAAGTAGTTATTAAGCGTGAATTGTTATTAATTATTCTTTATTCTTATTCTTATTTGACACTTTATTCTATTTGACACTTTATTCTTATTGCACGAATTTGTATTCTTATTTAAATGACTTTTTATTCTTATTCTTAAACTTCTATCCTGTGGTTGTGGCATCTGTTAACTAAGAGAATTTCCCTTCGGGGATCAATAAAAGTGATTCTGATTAATTACGTGTTTGTTCATTATTAATTAAGTCTTTGTACATGCTTTATTCAGGCTAAATAGGCCGTAGTTATTATAAAATATTAACCATGTTTTTATTGGTTAAAAAAAAACATGCACGGGCGGGTTTGCTTCTCCGCAGATCTGGTCAATAACTTGTTTTGATGGTATCTCCGTGGGCTTGATAAATAAGTCTAATGCTGCTCTGTGGAACATTCTAGACCAGGGTGTCAAGCTCAAATTCCACATAGGCCAAAATGACTAAGTCGTGGGCTAAACTAAATATTTATTGAAACATTTCAACATCATCTGCATGTTTTCAGAAGGGGTGGATTAAATCTTAGTGAGGCGACAGGAGCAGATGCTAATAAGTGTCAACAGAAGTGGTGGGGCCAGCGCCGACACATTTGCAAAGCATTCTGGGATTTGTAGTATTAGAGGTGCATGTGCTATACTGGCATGACGGCCGGCGGGCAGCTCTAAGACATATTTGATGATCTTGCGGGCCAAATATATTTATATCAAGGACCAAATTTGGTCCTCGAGCCTGAGTTTGACATGTCTGTTCTAGACAAAGCAAGAATATCTCCAAGACAAGCAGATAGCAGATCAATCAGAAGAGCTACATAACCTTTTAGTGTAGCGGTATGGTTTCTTTTGTATTTTGTTTCACATGTAAGAACACAGTGGACTAGATAGGCCACCCTAAACTATTTTCTAAATTTGCAAGACAGAGAATTACAGATTCATGTGACAGTGTGACAACCCTAAAAAAAAAAAACGCTATGCAGATTTTAAAAAAAAAAAAAAAAAAAAGAAAGGTTTTCTGCTTACCTCATAGTGTGAGTGCCCTGGTTGTCACCGACACAGTCACCAGACTTCACCTCGATATGCCCAAAGCTCCTCCAGATCACTCCACACCATCACGTCAGGGTCAGCTAGTTGTAAAAATGTTCGTTTCTGGCGTAAGCATCAAAGACAAAGAGACTGACACAGGTAAAGTCAGACAGGAAGAGAGTCCTGAGATGTGCCTGTTGACGACTTTTACAGTGTCTCAATGTGTGAGTGTGTGCGGCGAGTCTTCTTCTTGTTGGTGTTACACATTAAGAAACCTCAGGCAAAGTCGCACAATGGTGACGGTTTTATAATCCTGTCACAGAGGGGGTCACACAATCCTGAGATGTGACTTTAACCAAAACGACCAGAACATAGCTGTTATCTTATCGTCCACAGTAAGATCCATAGCGTCCTGGTGGTCCCCCATGCACCTCATGTCCACTGTTGGGCTCGTGTTACTTACCTTAGCATTAATAAATCAAGATAACCAGTTTGGAGTAGTGCTGCACTGCCAGAAAATACCTTACAGCAACATTTTTAAAACACCATAATCTCTAGGACCTCCTTAAACTAACAGATAATTTAATACGCTTTCCTATTAAACTAATTACAATCACTATCGGTAAATGTTTCAGCTTTAGAAAACATTTTAGGGGTTTATTACATTATCCTGTATTGTCTCGCTGGACCATCAGTCTTTAAAGTACATTTTTACCTTGTGAACAAAGATAATTCTTCTAAAAATACACAGAAATTGACCTCATAATACCCTTGGGTTAGTTCGTTCCGGTGCATATCTCCCCCCGTCATATCACCGTCTTAGGAGGACTGTGCAAAAAGACAAGTGTGAAATAAAAATGGAGTTGATGACTTCGTTCGGGGCATGAAAGGCGCTGGGAGGGAGCGGACTTCTTAATATGTAAATGATCAAGCCGGGAAGTGGAAAACCAATTTCAATGGAACAGCAGCCTCTCTGAGTAAACATAATTCCATTGGTCACTGGCAGCTGCCTGTGAAACATTAACACTCTTATAATAAAGCAAACACAATAGGCTCCAAGATAGGCTGTCCGGTCCAATACAGTGCAACGACTGTCTGGCCAACTGGGTGATGTATTTGTAACACAATGGTGGAGGTGAATGGCAGACTGTCCATTCAATAAAAGTACTGAAGGTATACAGATGTTCCTCAATATAACACGGTTCGTCTTTCACTGTTTCATGGATTTTTGTGGGGCAATTTAGCTTCTTTTTTTCACAGTGTATGAGCGTACATTGTGTTCTGCGTCCTGATTGGCTAAAGGACTGTAGACCATTGTGTTCTGCGTCCTGATTGGCTTAAGGACTGTAGACCATTGTCCATCAGTCTCCTCCGTGTCTCCTGTACAGTACAGAATGTGTCAGACAAATTTACATAAATGTTGGATCAGTGTGACTCTTAAGTGCTGTATGTTTGCACGTTTTCTCCCCGACAAAACCCACAATGTCGATGAAACGTTCTGCACCAACAAAGGCACCGACGAAGGTTTGAAATAAGAGAGAAACGTGAGAAAATGTTAATGCCTGTGTGAGAAAAGTGTATAAAGTGTGTGGTGAGGGGTTTTACAGCCAAGAAACATATAGAATAATTGTAAAAATAAAGCTGACGACTTTGCAGATTTCGTCTATTGTGGGTTATTTTTAGAACATAACCCCCACGATAAACGAGGGATCACTGTATTATAAAATGGGTGACGTAGGCCTGTGGGCGGAGTTTTGAACAGGATCGTACAGCTAACCTTAAGGACAGTTTGAATAGTGGAGAGATCGCAAGATTACTGAAACATGCACGGATGACATATACAGTAAAACCTTTTCAGACATGGTTTTGATGAGAAAACGAGGTAGAAACAAGGCAGAAAGCTTCAGAACACTCATAAGTGTGTGGTGAGGTAGTTTACAGCCTTGAAACATATAGAATAATTGTAAAAATAAAGCTGATACTAGCTGATTTTCACCTATTGTGGGTTATTTAACGATAAACGAGGGACCACTGGACAGCATCCCTGACTAAACTGTGCAAGTACGTCCCAAAATATGTTTTCATTTGACTTTTTCCAGGCTTTGACACTGATGCATCTGCTTCTCGTTCTTCATTTTAGGATCGCTTTAGTCACACAGTAACTGGCGTCTTTGTCCCGGTGTTACGCGCTGTTGGCATCATCTGCTGCTTCCTTGTTCTCTTTGCCATGTGTGTGTTCTTTCTGTGCATCATAATCCCGTCTGCAAACCCCAGATCACGATTGGCCCACTTTTCCTACGCCCGGGATTGGACAGGCCCCTTCCCACTCCTCCAATCCCGGGACGTTCACCTGATGAGTGTGTGCTGCCGGTTCGGGACACACTTCGCCAGTAAAGTATTAAAGTTTCATTTGTTAACTTTTGTCTTGTTCATTCTTTTGCTTTATTATTCATGTTTAATTTCTTTTGTCAAATATCATATTTTATTTTTTGTAACCAAATTTCACACACCTTTTGTTACAATTTTATCAATTTTTTTTGTCAAATTTCCATTTTAGTTCCCATTTTAACATCACAGTTGGCTGTTTTCTATCATCCTGAATGGATTTCCGAAGCATCACTACAGTATATTATTTAAAATCAGAATCAGTATTGGTTTTGTGGATTTCAGCCTTTGAATAAGTTAGAGTCTTATCAAAATTCCTATGTAGAAATGCCTAATCCACAGCATTAAGACAGATGCAGTACCTCCAGATAGAACACTGCTGCTCGGGTCCTGACTAGAACCAGGAAGTACTTCACACATGTGTCCTGTGTCTCTGGCTCCTGTGGCTCAGAGACTTTAAAGCAGCTCAGTGTGAACAAGTCTCTCCATGAACCAAAGAACATCTCCCACATGTTAGAGCCACATGGACCATCTCACACTCTGAGGACTAAACCAGGACTAAACCGGGACTAAACCAGGACTAAACCGGGACTAAACCAGGACTAAAACAGGACTAAACCAGGACTAAACCAGGACTAAAGCAGAACTAAACCTAGACTAAAGCAGGACTAAACCAGGCCTAAACCAGGACTGAACCGGGATTAAAGCAGGACTAAACCAGGACTAAACTGGGACTAAAGCGGGACTCGAGTAAAGCGGGACAAAAGCGGAACGAAACCGGGACTAAAGCAGAGAGGGGCAACAGTTTTCTAAGGTAAAATGAACTGGGAGCCGAAAGCGCGTCCATGTTCACTTCCTCTTCCTCTTCGTCGGCTAGCAGGTTAGCTATGTCCATTTATATGTAAAGTCTATGATATAAACTCTTAATAACTCCATTCTTCCACTTTCTTACATCCCTCCCGCGTCACACATGAACCTGTGCTGCCGCAGCAGACAGCGAGCGCCGCGTGAGGTCTTCATTTGGACCACTGCAGCTGTGTCCACTGACGCTCTGGGATCTCCTAAGATTGATTGCAGTCGACCAGTTAGTAACAACCCCCACTGCACTCCCCCTCCTCCCCCTCCGCCCCCGTCAGACCCCCCCACGCACATATACCCCCCCCGCCACTATTGGGTTTGGAGCAGCCACGGGGAGCGCTCCTGGGACCCCGGCTCTACACTGAAGTAATATCAGCTGATAAATTGCCTTTCCTGGCACGATTATACTCCCTGTGGTCTGTGGGGGCAGCGTTTCACACCAACTTGGGCTAAAACTGGGGCAATTTGTTACGCAGTAAAAGGAATAGAGTAGTCCCAGATCTTATGTTCAATAAGAGGTGTGTGTTAGGGATTCATCTGAGGTTTGGCTTTAAAAATAAAAGGTAAGGCAAGTTTATTTGTACAGGACAATTTGTACACAAGGTAATTCAAAGTGCTTTACAGAATAAGAGAAATCAAAAAAAAAATTCAAAAATAATCATCATAAAATAAACATTAAAAGAGAAAAGTGCAAAATAAAAACCTTTCAGTCACATTCACAGTTAAACAGAACAGTTTGATTCTGGATTTAAACATTGTCAAAGTCGAGGCCTGTCTCACATCTTCAGGAAGAATGTTCCAGGTTTTAACTGCAGAAAACTGAAAAACTGATTCTTTATGTTTAGTCCCAGTTTAGTCCTGGACTAGTTCTGGTCTAGTCCTGGTTTAGTCCTGCTTCCGTCCTGGTTCAGTCCTGGTTTCATCCTGGTTTAGTCCTGCTTTAGTCCCGGTTTAGTTCTGGTTCAATCCTGGTTTAGTGCTGATTTAGCCCTGGTTTAGTCCTGATTTAGTCCTGGTTTAGTCCTGGTTTAGTCCTGATTTAGTCCTGGTTTAGTCCCGGTTTAGTCCTGGTTAAGTCCTGGTTTAGTCCTGATTTAGTCCTGGTTTAGTCCTGATTTAGTCCTGGTTCAGTCCTGGTTTAGTCCTGGTTTAGTCCTGGTTTAGTCCCGGTTTAGTCCTGCTTTAGTCCTGGTTTAGTCCTCAGAGTGTGAGATGGTTCATGTGGCTCTAACATGTGGGAGATGTTCTTTGGTTCATGGAGAGTCTTGTTCACACTGAGCTGCTTTAAAGTCTCTGAGCCACAGGAGCCAGAGACACAGGACACGTGTGAAGTACTTCCTGGTTCTAGTCAGACCCGAGCAGCAGTGTTCTATCTGGAGGTACTGTTCTGTCTTTCATTTGGAGAGTCCAGGGAGCAGAACATTACAGTCGTCTAACCTACTGGAGACAAATACAAGATAAGTCTCTCCAAGTCTAGTTTTAAACCTTTGATTTTTGCAATGTTTTTTAGATGGTAAAAAGCTGCAGATGTTATTGATTTGATGTGGCTGTTGAAGTTCAAGTCTGAGTCCATTATTACCTCTAAATTTCTAGGTTTTAGAGAGACAGACAAAAAATAAATACATACTTTTTATTGCACTGAAAAATACAGTGTGTGGGCTTAAATCTTCACAAATATGACTCTGCTTTGAAATGTTGTTCCTTTGCCTATAATGTTCCACAGTATGGCACACAATGTATCTATCTCAATGGAGAATGTTCCAAAGTATGGTTTTAACTTTCTATTTCCATGGGATCATGCAGGTTACGTGCAACCTCCATAAAGTTACATACTATAACTTTAAACACATTGTCCATCTGAGTCATTACAGGCCAAGCAACTCCTTTCAATACAAAAAATGTACCTCAGACTAAGACTATTTTATTTTTAAGCATATAAGTTTTAATTTTATGCATGCCCTTATTTGTACTATATTTCTACTTTTTTACATTATTATTATTCAGTGTTTTATGTTGCATTTTCTCAGCGAAGAACGTTCTTAGTTTGTGAGTTGTGTTCACTGACAATGGCAATAAAAGTCTTCTGCTTCTGATTCAAAGTGCATTTTAATCTGACTATAGAGCTCCTGCAGTTATCGTCACACAGTCCCAGCATGCACCTCCAAGCCCCACACCGACAGGGATAACGATGGAGAAATCCCGCAGAAACTAACAGCGTCGGCAGTATCAGTGATGACAGATCGTGGGTTATTGTTGCACGCTGGGATGCAAACATAATCAAGGGTAAAACAAAGCCTCAACCTTTCACCGGGCTTTCAAAACTCCAGACTGACGGTAGAAGCTAAACGAGCTAGCAGCTAATCAGGCCATACATACATTCATCGTTCATCAAGCTATAAATCGATATTGTTTTTTTTATTTGGTTTTATTTGAATGATGCAGCGAATGCCTCATAAGAAATTTAAAAAAGTAAGTTTCTGCGTTGTCATCAGTAGAATAGTAGACAATATATTAATTAGACAGAGAGGAGTTTGAAGAGAAAAGGCTTTTTGCTAAACACTGTTCATTTGCTCGACATTAACTGACTGCTTCATGTTTTGCCTCCTGTCTTGCTTTTTCCCAGATCGTCCTCGTGTCCAAATCCCACTTCCTGGTCCGTCCCAGCTCCTGGTTCTGCTCCGTTCCTCCTTCCCAGTCCCGGTAAAGTCAGTCCCGTCGTCTCTGCACCTCCCGTCTCTGGACTCTGCCTCGCACCCCGCTCCTTGCTCTGTTCCTGCTCGTCCCTGAACTCCTCGTCTCCGGACTCTGGCTCCTGCTCGGTTCCCTGCTCCGGACCTGCCCGCACCGCCGTACTCTCAGCTCCCCACGCTCCAACCCCGGACCCAGACCTGCACCCTGCTCTCCGCTCCCTGTTCTTCGCTGAATCTACCTTCATTGTTTGTGATATTAACACTACTACAATAAACACTGTAAACCTTCCCCGAGTCCTGCATATCTTGGTCCAGTTTCGCCCTGCATTACGACACTGCTTAGACATATGCATTGCAGAATCACAAACTCAAGTTAAATCAATAATTATGTGAGTTTATTACAAGGACATGAGTGATTTAGCTGCTAACAGGCTACAGCATCTGCACATTACTGAGAGCACGTCATGTTTTCACTGTTTCATCAATATCAGTAAGTGCAGGGCTTTATACTGAAGTCCCGGGACACTTTTTGATGATATAAGAATGTGAAAAGCTCTCACTCGTGTTGCCTGCCCTGCGTCTGAGATGATACTTGTGTTGGTTCAGTAATCATCAGTTTAATGATCCCTGTCGGTCCTGCCCTTTTTTGCACTTTCTCCCTTCTGTGTCTGAGCCTGG
The DNA here is from genome assembly GCA_019594935.1 of Periophthalmus modestus. Taxonomy (NCBI): domain Eukaryota; kingdom Metazoa; phylum Chordata; class Actinopteri; order Gobiiformes; family Gobiidae; genus Periophthalmus; species Periophthalmus modestus. Next base: position 5,909,446 of record JAIEZT010001243.1, read on the forward strand.
AGCTGGGCGGAGATTTGGGTTCCTCTCGTGCTCACCTGTATCCACCTGGAGGATAAGACGCGCCAGGATCTGACACTCAGCGACAGATCGTCTGCGTATCTTTGTGGTACACTCTGCTTGGCTCAATTTGTTTTTGTTTTTTTGTTTTTTTTTTGCTATTTGACTCCTAAATTGGGTACTTTTGCTCCTCACCAGATCCCGCTCAGTAGTGATGGTGAGATGAAGCCCCATGAAGCATCTATATTTTCAGTCAACTGTGCCGGAGAGGTCAAGAGGTCAATAAAATGTACTACAATCTAGTTTCCACCTCAGTGCCATCAATGGACAAATGTACTTGTGATGGGCGAATGGAGCCTCGTGAAGCATCGACACCTCAGTTGTCAATATTGTCTCAAATGGTTCGACGTGTCTGAGGCCTCGGAGAAACACTGACCTCTAGTGGACAAATTTAACCATTGCAAACCAGCACACAACCCATGATTTGGGAACCTTTTACCTTATAGACGCACTACATTTAGTCAGCAGGTGCTATCAGTCAAGGAACAGAAATCTGAAACAACATTCCAACTGTAATAAGAGACTCTACGACATTCAGTACATTTAAAATTAATCTGAAACGATGGCTCAAGAGGAACCAGAACTGTGATCATTGATGTTATGCTACTATGTACATGTCAGTGTTGTGTGTTATGATTGTGTTTCATCCATGTCTGTCCTGTGAATTGTAATTGACGATCTGTTCTTATGTCCATTGTGTGAATTTGTAGTTTCTTGTCGTTTTTATCTCTCGAACCTGCCAGGGACTACAGATGTAAAGTAGACTTCGGGCTAATTCTGGCGCATTTACATTTATATGTTTATGAATATGCATTGTCACATTTACAAAAAAAACTAAAACTCAAAACTCTATTTTCTTCTATGCCATTGAAAATGAAACAAATGCCAAAAGTCGTCAAAATCACCACTAACGTCACACAATACTCCTCACTAACCAACATTTTTCAGAAATATTGGTGCATCTTTTATACTGTAGCAGTTTGGCGCACTTCTGAGAGGAACATTCACTGAGCCAATGAAACGCTTCGATTCACTGAAGCGATTGACACGCAGAGCGAAGCAGGAGGGGGAGGGACCGACACCTCGACACTTTGGTCACGTGAGCGGCTGCTGCGAGACGAGCTCCGAGGCAGAGCAATTTGTTTCAGAAAGAACGAGACGTGCTCCAGAGCAAGTCATTTGCCCATCACTACTGCTCAGCTCTTCAGTCTCCGTCCCTGCCCTCTTCTACCGGTACTGTTCATCTCGTCTCAGACTCTGCTACTCCTGCTCTACCCCAGGACCACGGCGAACTCTCCACTCTCAACCCCCCGATCGATCTACCGTCATTTTGAACTTGTAAATCTGTAAATAAACACTGTTAAACCTTAGACCGAGTTCTGTCTCTCTGGTCCCTTCTGTCAGTCGTTACAACAACTACATAAAAATGTGAAAGAATGGGGAAAATGAGATCCGGTTACAGTTGTTCATGTTAAGGAACCGTTCAAAAGAGCTGACACCATTTAAAAAATACTGTAGGGATGTGATGTTCATGAACTAGTCGGCTCTTTTGAACGTTTCCTCCATTTTCGTTTTAGTTTTCATTCATTTTATACTGATTAACATTGAACCAGCACAAGAATCATCTCCGAAGCAGAGCGGGCAACACAAGTGAGACCTCTGAGCACAAAAAACATCACTGGCATCATAATAACAGTTATTTTTTAAATGATTATTATTGTAGTGAAATGTTTTACTTAGACTCTGCATAATTTTAAAGGGTAAACACACTCCCACGCTCAGTTTGAACCATTTTACAAACATTTAATCCTTGGTCATCTCGTTCTGTGATGAGTTTGTAGATAAAATGGGTTTTCACATTGAATTCTGTGTCATATAAATAGATCTGTTCCTTTCAAAGAGCCATTCAGAGGATTTGAATCCCATAAAAGGGCCGAAAATCCCATCGCTAATGCTATGTAAAAATGAATCGATTGCAGTATATTGTACAGTCTCAGTGTTTGTTCTTATTGAGCAGCTTTTACCACATAATGCATGACGTAACGAGCTTTTAACTTGACGAGAATAAACTAAAATAGACCAAGTACGGGCCCTTTAATGTCACATTTTCACTGTCAGGATGTGTGTTTTTTGTGTGTTCTGTCCTGTTTTTCCCTCTTCTGTGTTTGAGCCTGGAGCTGGGCGGAGATTCTGGTTCTTCCCACACACACCTGCAGCTCATTATCAATCTATCTGCACCTGTGAGTTCAAAAGGTCTAAGAATATCTGACACTCGGGGCCACGTCGCCTCTACAGCTTCAGGTATTTCCACAAGTCGTACTTCATGTCATGTTCCAGTTTATTCGTCAGTGTATCCTCGTGATTTTGCTCCTTGGACTGTTCGTGCACCGCAGCCTCCGATCCAGCTCACCTCGTCCAGGACTCAGGGCCGGCTCTAGCTTTCAGGGGGCCCTAAGCTGACTTTGTCTCTGGGGCCCCCGACAGCAGATGCCTCCTGTCTCAGTTATTGAAGATTCACATTTGACACACTTTTTATCAGTTTGTGTTTAAAACATGAAAGAATGTCACAAGAACTGAACACAAACATAAGGGAGTCAAGATGTTTTAAATTCTAGATATTTTCTCCATTTCTGGTGGATTTTAATGTGTTCCAGTTGGCAACAAAAGATTAAATTTACATTATAAAGGTCCTTGCACCGGTGTAAATACATATCTGCCCTCACCTCTGCCCGACTCAAAAACAAATGTAGCACCAGCAGATATTTTGCTACTGTAGATAAAAAAAAACAAATGACAGGAGGAACCAAAGAGACAGAACTCAGGGAAAGGTTTAACAGTTTATTTGCAGATCTACAAAGTGCAAATGAAGGTCCAGGTGAGCAGGATCTGGTGAGGAGAAAAAGTATCCATTTAGGAGTCAAAAAACATGAACTGAGTTGAGCAGAGTTGTACCACAAAGATACGCAGACGATCTGACGCTGAGTGTCAGGTCCTGGCTCCTCTTTGTCCTCCCCAGGTGCAGCTGGTTGCAGATTACGTCCAGGTGTTCAGGGGGAGGAGCCCAAATCTCTGCCCAGCTCCAGGCTTAGATACAGAAGGGAAGGGGGAAAACAGTGCAAAAAGGCAGGACAGACTGGGAACATGACAATTATATCATTTTCAATATAGATGTATGGGCTCTTGGGGGCACTTTAGGCTGAACCCGAACACCCACCACCGACCCCGATCTCCACCCCTTTCTCCGATAACCACCTTGCACATTTTGTATTGTCAGTAAACTCCGTTGAACTGTTTTTCCGAGTCTGTCACACACTAGAGGCGCAGGGACCTTTGACCACTGCAGCAAATGGGAGCGAACAGATTCATACTTGTTTAGTTTCTCCTCACAAAAATCTTACATCGGTCCATCGGTGTCCTGAAAAGTGTCCTCTGCCGTGTTTGACGTGAAGCAGAAAACATCGTACACACACGGTTGTTAGATTGACCTTGGAGTTGAGAAAGAAGAAATTACTGATTTATAGCTCCTTTTTTAAATCTCATCTTTTCATCGTCTTGATTATGTGCAAAATTATCTTATCTTTCAGTCGCTGCCAAACTGATTCAGTGCTGTCACGGTGAATGCAATCATACGGTTTATTCAGCTTCCAGTTCGGCATCATTTTGACAACTTTTCAACATTCAAAAGTTTAAATATTTTGTTCAAACTACAGTATATAACTTTTCATCCTAAAATATACACTTATTTTTCATTTTGGTTGTTTTTATTGCACTGAAAAACATGCGTCCTTACCGTGAGTGAGCTCGCACGTCCACAAACCCGACGTCCCTTTGATTACGACTGTGTTTTATGGCAAAATGTGTCTCAGGAAGGAAATGTTCAGAAATATGGTTTTAACTCACTATTTCCATGGAATCGTGCAGATGTCATGCCACCCCCAGAAAGTTACATACTGTACCTTTTAAATTTACATAATATTTCTATGAGAACATTTTACATGCTACATTTTTCAATAATAATTCGAACGTCACAAGATAATTACTTAAACATTTCACAAACCTAAGCACAATTTGGGCGACAGCAGTTCAGTTGGTTGAGTTTTCGTCCACTGATCCAAAGGTTGCCGGTTCGAATCCCCCTCTCAACACTGGTAGAGCAGTAAGATCCACTGCCCCACAGGTTGGCAGTGTGATTCTAGCTCCCACAGATGAATACTGTTGATGTGTCCTTGGGCAAGACACTTAACCCACCTCGCCCAAACTGTCTGGTGTATGAATGTGCGAGTGTCTCCTTGATGTTCCTCACTATATTGCAGTTTGCCTTTCACGGTCTTGCTATTTGCAAAGGTTTTTTGGTGCAATTTTACCTTTTTTTTTTTTTTTTTACAGAGGTGCATTGTGCATTACAGTGTGACTCTTAAGTGCTGTATATTTGCAAGTTTTCTCCCCGACAAAACCCACAATGTCGATGAAACGTTCTGCACCGACAAAGGCACCGACGAAGGTTTGAACTTTGAGAGAGTTTAAACAAGAGAGAAATGTGAGAAAATGTTAATGCCTGTGTGAGAAAAGTGTATAAAGTGTGTGGTGAGAGGTTTTACAGCCAAGAAACATAGAATAATTGTAAAAAATAAAGCTGATACTTTGAGGATTTCACCTGTTGTTGGTTATTTTTAGAACATAACTCCCGCAATAAACGAGGGACGACTGTAAAGCGTTTTGAGTGCCTTGAAGGTGGAAAAGCGCTATATAAAAATGTGACCTTTACAACTTTAAAATATCTGATCCGGTTAACTTTATTAGCAGGGCTCAAAAAAGCACAAATCTGTCTATATTATCCACAGTGCCCTAAGACATTGGAACAGTTTCTCAAAGGGTTTTCGAAGGCTCCAATTCTGTATAAAGTCGTGTCTGAAAAGGCCCATCTGCCAAACTGCTGGGTGCACTTTAATTATGGAGAGGGATTGTGCACGCTGCCTGACTGACTCCACAATATTCAAAAGGAATTAGTTGCTTGTGTTAAATTATAGATGAAAGCGCAGGAGAGAATGGAGCGAAGAAGGCCATGCAGTGTTTTCATATGTCGGAGTAACACGTGTGATTTTAGAGGCTTAACGCAGGACATGGAGTTGAAGCTCTGATCAGAAAAGCGCATGAAAAAAATAATTGATGATAGTTTAGCAGGTCAGTTTTAGAGAGAAGCCTGGACCCGTAAGTGCGGAAATATATTTTAGGCTTTTAAGATGCATTATTGAGTGACTAGAATATGCTGAAAACGTCTTCTCTCGTCGTTTTATCAATTCATGGATGTGTTTTTTAGGGTGGGTATGTGTTTTATCTCCTTAACTAAAAAAAAAATACTATTAATTGCATGTATTTGTCAAAAAACATAGTATGAAAGAGCCTGCTCCAGTCTGTGAGCCGCTGTTCTCCCCTTTACCTCCGTCTCCGCTCAGCACATACACAGATTTTTTTTTAAACTGTCCAAAAAGAGTCAGTGATCACACAGAAACGGAAAGTCTGCAAACCCAGAGTGATGCTGAATACATGACTGAATCTGCTCGCGGAGGATTACTGCGGTATCAAGTATCAATCGTGTTTATTTTGAAAACTACAAAGATATTAAAATCACACATTTAGTAACCAGTGAGTTTGTTTGAGCTTGAACCGCACCAGAACTGAACCAGGACTAAACGAGGGCCAAAGAGGAGGACTGACCTTTACCAGACCTGAATCAGGACTAAAGCAAGACTAAGACTGTACGGCCTTATGTTAGGCTCATGGTGAGGACAAAGGAGCAGTAGACCACACAGGAGGACCACAGACCACGCGGGACAGCTACAGACCACACAGGACAATTACAGACCACACAGGAGGACCACAGACCACACAGAACAATTACAGACCACACAGGACGAGCACAGACCACACAAGACGACCACAGACCACACAGGACGACCACAGACCACATAGGACGACCACAGACCACATAGGACGACCACAGACCACACAGGACGACCACAGACCACATAGGACGACCACAGACCACACAGGAGGACCACAGACCACACAGGACAATTACAGACCAGACAGGACGAGCACAGACCACACAAGACGACCACAGACCACACAGGACGACCACAGACCACATAGGACGACCACAGACCACACAGGATGACTACAGACCACACAGGACAACTAAAGAGCACACAGGATGACTACAGACCACACAGGACGACCACAGACCACACAGGACCATTACAGACCACGTAGGACGACCACAGACCACACAGGACGACCACAGACCACACAGGACAATTACAGACCACACAGGACGACCACAGACCACACAGGACAACTAAAGACCACACAGGATGACCACAGACCACACAGGACAACTAAGGACAACCACACAGGATGACTACAGACCACACAGGACGACCACAGACCACACAGGACCATTACAGACCACGTAGGACGACCACAGACCACACACACAGGACGACCACAGACCACACAGGACAATTACAGACCACACAGGACGACCACAGACCACACAGGACGACCACAGACCACATAGGACGACTACAGACCACACACAGGACGACCAGACCACACAGGACACACACTGAGCACACAGGACGACCACAGACCACACAGGACAATTACAGACCACAGGACCACAGACCACAGACCACACAGGACAATTACAGACCACACAGGACGACCACAGACCACACAGGACGACCACAGACCACACAGGACGACTACAGACCACACAGGACGTACAGACCACACAGGACACACTGAGCACACAGGACGACCACAGACCACACAGGACAATTACAGACCACGCAGGAGGACCACAGACCACACAGGACAAATTACAGACCACACAGGACGACCACAGACCACACAGGACGACCACACCACACAGACACAGACGACTACAGACCACACAGGACGTACAGACCACACAGGACACACTGAGCACACAGGACGACACAGACCACACAGGACAATTACAGACCACGCAGGAGGACCACAGACCACACAGGACGACCACAGACCCACACAGGACGCACTGAGCACACACAGGACGACCACAGGGAAAAGCGTCTCGGCTTCAAAAGGTTAAATAACATTCCAGTCCTATATTTGAATGTAGCAAGACTAAGACTGTACGGCCTTATGTTAGGCTCATGGTGAGGACAAAGGAGCAGTAGACCACACAGGAGGACCACAGACCACGCGGGACAGCTACAGACCACACAGGACAATTACAGACCACACAGGAGGACCACAGACCCACACAGAACAATTACAGACCACACAGGACGAGCACAGACCACACAAAGACGACCACAGACCACACAGGACGACCACAGACCACATAGGACGACCACAGACCACATAGGACGACCACAGACCACACAGGACGACCACAGACCGCATAGGACGACCACAGACCACACAGGAGGACCACAGACCACACAGGACAATTACAGACCACACAGGACGAGCACAGACCACACAAGACGACCACAGACCACACAGGAGGACGACCACAGACCACATAGGACGACCACAGACCACACAGGATGACTACAGACCACACAGGACAACTAAAGAGCACACAGGATGACTACAGACCACACAGGACGACCACAGACCACACAGGACCATTACAGACCACGTAGGACGACCACACAGGACGACCACAGACCACACAGGACAATTACAGACCACACAGGACGACCACAGACCACACAGGACAACTAAAGACCACACAGGATGACCACAGACCACACAGGACAACTAAAGACCACACAGGAGACTACAGACACACAGGACGACCACAGACCACACAGGACCATTACAGACCACGTAGGACGACCACAGACCACACAGGACGACCACAGACCACACAGGACAATTACAGACCACACAGGACGACCACAGACCACACAGGACGACCACAGACCACACAGGACGACTACAGACCACACAGGACGTACAGACCACACAGGACACACTGAGCACACAGGACGACCACAGACCACACAGGACAATTACAGACCACGCAGGAGGACCACAGACCACAGACCACACAGGACAATTACAGACCACACAGGACGACCACAGACCACACAGGACGACCACAGACCACACAGGACGACTACAGACCACACAGGACGTACAGACCACACAGGACACACTGAGCACACAGGACGACCACAGACCACACAGGACAATTACAGACCACGCAGGAGGACCACAGACCACACAGGACAATTACAGACCACACAGGACGACCACAGACCACACAGGACGACCACAGACCACACAGGACGACTACAGACCACACAGGACGTACAGACCACACAGGACACACTGAGCACACAGGACGACCACAGACCACACAGGACAATTACAGACCACGCAGGAGGACCACAGACCACACAGGACGACCACAGACCACACAGGACGCACTGAGCACACAGGACGACCACAGGGAAAAGCGTCTCGGCTTCAAAAGGTTAAATAACATTCCAGTCCTATATTTGAATGTAGACATTAGAAAAATAATCCAATAAGCCAATACTGAGCGTTTTTTTTGGACATTTTCAAATAACTCAGTGGCAGAGACATAGAAAAATCATATCCAAGTCAAACCAGCACAACACTAGGTGAATACTACAGTAAATTTAAGCCTAAAAAGTCAAATAAAGAGCTATTTCGGCGCCAAAAAAACCCTTTATTATATTGTTTTTTGACCGCACAACATGCAAATTTAAGCATGCAACTAATCCCAATTAAAAACTTGAATCACTGCCCAGCTTTAATTTATTTTATTTATAATTTACTCATCTTTTTAAACAAACTATTGTGATCTGGAGACCTGTAGATTCATCGTGTTAAGGACTATTGCTGACTCGCTCTCACTGCTCCTGACAGTTGCAGCCATGGATCTATTATAAAATCTGGGTAGAGGATCACTAGCTTAAACCTGTTGTGAGTTGGACTAGAGGCCAGTCATTTGATTCTGCAAAAAAAATCCCCTGCAGCCCAAAAAACTTTTTCTCATAGAGCAAGACAAACTGCTGTTGTTTGCTGTTTCAGAGAACCTCCAACTTTCACAAAGCTCGTATTTTGTGGTTAACTGTGCCTGTTTTCAGATTTTTTTTCTCAAAATCCTTCTGTTGTCTTAAAAACTGAATATTTAGCTTTGGCTCACACTGCTCCACGCTGGTTATCCTCACTCTGGTTGGTTAGAACGTTTGCAAAACCATGATCCTTGCACACATTTGAGTAGCATTTCTGCGTGTGATCAGTAGGCAGCACTAGCCACTAAAAGCTTAAGCGACAACATGTGTCACTGTTCGGCCATGTTCAGACCCAGCGGCAGCAGATGTGGTAGATGCAGAGACAGTAGACGGGAGCTCACCTTTTACTCTACTTGGAGAGGCAATGTCCCATCGTACGCCGATAAATCCAAAAGTTGGCAACAGTTCATGAGCTCACGGGCAAGACATTTAACCCACCTGTGGTACCTCTAAGCCCCTTCGCTCTGCTGTGTAATCCACAAAATAAATGCCAAATAAAACAGCACTGAGTGGACTTTATGGAGAATACATAAGACTGTTTTTGCGCCTGATTTGTCTGTTATTAATGTTCATATTTTGATTTACGCAATAAAAATACCAGGACCATGTGTGGCGGGTTAATACAAACATTTTAAGACCAAAATGACGAGGCTCACTGCAGCAGTTGTAGAGAGAGGGGCCACGGTTTTCTCGTGTAAAGTGAATTGGAGCCAGAGTTCATGGAGCCAGAAGCGCGCCCATGGTCACTTCCTGTTTGAAACACGCTAGCTAGCAGGTTAGCTACATCCATTTATATATACAGTCAATGTTATTCCCCAATCTGACATTAAAAAATATATTAAAATGAAAGTAAAACAGAGATGAAGTTATTTTTCACGCTGCATAAGGCTTTTAAATGTATGTTTCAAGTGTTTAGGCACATTGCTGTTTACCTGAATGACTCACTGTGGCACCTGCAGAGCGTTATCTCTCACGAGCTTCTTCACTCACAAATTCCTCCTCCTTGATTCCCCTCCGGAGCGCCACATAGATCGCTTTAATTAATCACAAACATATTCAGTGCACACATAACAAGTGCTAAGTAGAGACCCGGTTAACTGTTCAGGGAAAAAGGGAAAAAACACATGAGGAATCTGGCAACCACAGATATACGGGACCGAGCACTGGGGATTTGGCTGCAAAGTGCTGAATGCGCTGTTGTGATTACACGCTAACACCTACAGACTTACTTATGAGAATGCCCATCATGGGACAATAAATGTGATGTATGAGAGTAATATGCAAACCTGGAGAGAGGGAGGAAGTGTCTAGGGAGGGGGAAGTCTGGGCAATCCTGCTCAGATGGTTTCCAAGCAACCTGGTCCTGGATACGCTATAGATGATTGTATGGGTTGACAAATAGATGTTTTTTTTCCATGTATTTGAAAGGTTTGTCTTGCTCCAGTGAAGATACAGGGTGGCCCAAAAGTCACTGACAGTGGAAAAAAATGCATAACTCTTTTGTTTCTAAATATTTTTATTTTATTTTTTCAGAGCATTTAGAACGACCCTTCTGACATTAATCTGAGCAAATATAGCACCGAAGGAACAAACCCTCATTGTACAGTGGTACTTTGAGTCACATGGGTCAAATTCACAAACCCAGCGGTGTTACTGTTGACATTTTAATACCAGAGATGCCCCAAATGTAAATGCTATTAAAGGAATAATAAGTGTTTTTCAAAGACGGGGGGCAGTATGTGATTTCCACAGACCTGACTAGTCCTGATTTCTTCCTGTGGGTCTATCTTAAAGAAAAAGTGTTTGTGAATAAACCTCAGACAATAAACGACTTAAAACATAACATCGAGGATCAAATAAGAGCCATAAGCCCGGAAATGCTTTAAATGTTCTGTAAAGTGTGTTGGATCAGGCTGTTCAGAGACAAACCCAAAATGGTGGACACTTAAAAGATTATTTTTTTAAAATAAGGTCATTTTACTTCCCCTAGTTTAAGTAGTGATAAGTTCAAGTGTAAGTGAACAGTTATAACCGTATATATTGCCAAAAATCTCAGAAGGTTCAGTTTACTTACTGCTACAATATGGTTTGTTAAAACAGCTGTTGAGGTCAAAATAAGTCTGCTGCTGTTGTTAGTTGTTAGTTTTACCATGACAGCAAAATTCCACAGTAATTTCTGACAGTCGTGAAAAGTGCTGGTAAACTGTAAGAATGTTCGCTCCTGGTGTAAGCTTCAAAGACGACCAAGAGACTGAAACGTAAAGTCAGAAGGGTTTTAATGAGTTCCACACAGGTAAAGAGAGTCCTGAGATGTGCCTGATGACTTTTACAGTGTCTCTCATTGTATGTGTTTGTGAGGCGGGTCCTCGTCTGCTCCGCATGGCGTTACACATCAAGAAACTTTAAGCGAAGTCGAACAAGGTGATTGTTTTGTGACTTTCTCAGAGTGGGGGTCACACATTCCTTAGTGAGATGGAGATCAGAAGATGTGGCCTTCGTATATTGTCCACACGTCCTTGTAAGCTCCCACGCTGGTCCAACAGCATCTCCTTGAGTCCTCACTTATTCCACATCCGCTATTTACCTTTAGCATTAGTAAATCAAGATACAAGTTGTGATGTAGCGCTGCACTGCTGGAAAATCCCTCAAAACTCATCATTGGGATATTCAGAATGCATAAGGGAAGCGATTACCATAAACCACATCAATAAATCTGCAATCTGGCACGTTCTAGCTTAGACTTCTGACCTGTCCTCCAGCTCAATTTTAAAGAAACCGTATGTAAGATATTGATTTTAAATTTCACAAACATGAACTGTGTCTCCAGATACGAGGTCAGCATGTACAAATCACATATACTTGTTTTTTCATGGCGTTCTTAAGCAGATTGAGCCTCACATTAGTCTCTCATTTGAGTTGCCAGTTTTAAATCCAGTTGGTTCAAACCTACAGGGTCTCTTGAATGTTGTAGTGTTATCTTTGCTCTACTGCCCAATCCAAGCTCTGCCCTGGAGTAATAAACCCATAGCGTAGTGTAACCCAGAGTCACCTGATTACCTCCTATTACATCTCTGCTCCTCCTTTCGCCTACAGACCGTCTTCCCTTTCTCTCTCCTTTTCCCCTCTCACACATCCATCTCTGACTTGTCCATAAACGTCCAATCTGCGGCTCCCTTTCGCCCTCTGGGATCTTATCAGACCAACGATTTCTCCTCAAGGTATTGTGGACATTTGGCGTGCAAGGTATACGGGCACAATCCCCCAAGAAACCTCGCGGTGTCAACCTCGCACGCTTTGTCTGAAATAATTAGGCTATTCATTAGCATCGGGTAGCACGTCTCTACCTATACCTGCTTAGAAAAGGGATGTCCTAATTGGTGTCTAGTGCTAGCAAGTTTCTCCTCCCCTGACACCGCTTCTAAAGAGCCGATGTCTTAAACGCCATGTTTTCGCAGGGCCCTTATCAAACTTGCGTCCTTACCTTGCGTCAAAACCGGTTTAAAGTTTGATTCTCAGATACACCTGCTTCTTGTCTTTTACTGCCAGTGCTAGCAGTCACTCAAACGCTCCTCATCTTGAACTGAGAGAGAGAGAGATACGGTTTCCGAGTCTCGCGTTTGACACATTGCCTGGGAATAACTTTGAAAACTTTCTAAGTGTTGAAAATAGCAGCACTGTCTTAGCCGCAATGTGCTCCTCTACGCAACGGCTGTACCCTGAATATATATGCAGGCGTTCTTATCCCCAACTCACTTAAAAAATATTGTTTTCAGAGAGTCACGAGTTGGAAATAGTTTCTTTACCTGGCAACGAAAATCATGACAGTCTCACGAAATAATCAGAGGTGGATGATGCAGTGACTTTATGTACTTCAACTTAGATGTAACGTTCTGTATTCATAATTACTCTTCATCAATCAGTCACCTTTCTCAAGCAGTTCAAATGGGAGTTTTATCGATTTAACTTGACACATAGTTTGGCAACGATAAGAGCTACATATAGTTTCATCAATCTATCTGTGTAACCCAGAAACTAAAAGGGTTTTTCAGTCATTTACTATTGCAGTGTTTATTAGAGCTTTCTAAAGTGGAGCAAGAAGTAAAAACAATATTTTTACCCATCTAAAAACTTGGGAACACTTCAACACTTACATTTTACATATATTCATATTTAAACAGGGTGGCCCAAAAGTCACTGACAGTTGAAAAAACTTCATAACTCTTTTGTTTCTAAATTGTTTTATTATATTTTTTCAGAGCATTTAGAACAACCCTTCCGACATTAATCTGAGCAAATACAGCACCGAGGAACGACCCCTCATTGTACTGTGGTACTTTGAGTCACATGGGTCAAATTCACAAACCCAGCGGTGTTACCATCGACATTTTAATACCAGAGATGCCCCAAGTGTAAATACCATTAAAGGAATAATGAGTGTTTTTTCAAGACAGGGGGCAGTATGTGATCTCCACAGACCTGACTAGTCCTGATTTCTTCCTGTTGCTCTATCTTAAAGAAAAGGTGTTTGTGAATAAACCTCAGACAATAAACAACTTAAAACGTGATATCGAGGATCAAATAAGAGCCATAAGCCCAGAAATGCTTTAAATTTTATGTAATGTAAAGTGCTATTAATTTTTACTTCCTCTAGTTTAAGTAGTGATAAGTTCAAGTGTAAGTGAACAATTATAACCGTATATATTGTCAAAAATCTTGGAATGTTCAGTTTATCTACTGCTAAAATTTGGTGAGTATAACTTAAGAATTATAGGAGCTACTGAAGATTTAAAAGTGTCAGTGACTTTTGGGCCACCTTGTACATATACTTGCATATATACGTACTTTAATAGCCAAGCTTATACTTTATAGTTACAGTATATTTAGTACTACGGCTGATTCATTCTTAAATAACTAACTCTTACAAACAAGGCTTAATTAAGTCTGAATTATTGTCATTAAAGTATTTGTTCATTATGAGTTAACGCCTGAGCTCCATCCATCCACTTTCCTCGTCTTATCTGGGGCCGGATCACGGAGGCAGCACTCCCAGCCAGACTTCCCACACCCCAGACACTTCCTCCAGATTCTCTGGTGGGACGGGCTGCATCCAATTATAAAACAATAATCAGGAGGTGCACGGCTAGCATGCCAGTTGTTGTTAGCCTTACCATGATGGCGAACTCCACTTCGGTCTCTGAAAGTTGTGGAAAAGCACTTACAAACTCATCACAGTGAATAATCAGGATGCTCAGAATGTATAAGGAAAGTGAGGAAAACTTTAGACGACTGCAGACAGTTTGAAATGAACTTGTTGTTTTTTTAAGACGGTAAAAATCAGGTACAGACTAACACAACATTTCTCACAAACATAGTTAACAGCCTTTCTCTGGTGCGCTCTGCTTTCTCAGCTCTGAAGTGTGACTTGGTGAATGACTTTTTGGCCCGTGAGCCATCGTTATTCACTGTGGTAGCACTTCTTATTTTAGAAAAGGTTGGTCGCGGCACACCGGCTCCATATGCTTCTCATCCGTTTCTCACCTCGGAAAAAAAGTTTACTTTGGAAACACAGGAGAGCAAGGTAAACAGGCTACACGCAATAAATCTGCACGTAGTAAAAATGAAGCAAACATTATATTTTTTGTTTTAAATTTTGTGAATGAAGAACTCTCCTTATGGTTAGCTGTACGATGTTTAAAACTCCACCCACAGGCCTACGTCACCCATTTTATAATACAGTGGTCCCTCGTTTATCGTGGGGTTTAGGTTCTAAAAATAACCCGCAACAGGCGAAATCCACAAAGTTTATTTTTTACAATTATTCTATATGTTTTGCGGCTGTAAAACCCCTCACCACACACTTTATACACACAGGCATTACCATTTTCTCACATTCTCTCTTGTTTAAACTCTCTCAAAGTTCTCAAAGTTGGGTTTTGTTGGGGAGAAAACTTGCAAACATACAGCACTTAAGAGTCACACTGCGATCCAACATTTATGTAAATTTGTCTGACACATTCTGTACTGTACAGGAGACACGGAGGAGACTGATGGACAATGGTCTACAGTCCCTCAGCATTACCATCAGGCCTCACAACTGCCAAAAAAATTGTAATATGCTGTTGGAAGTCACTTCAACCCCTGACCGTAAAAGGATGGCTTCTGTTATACCGAGAAATAATTCAGCTGGAGTTTTCTGCTCCTCAATACATGGAGCAGAAGCCAAAAACATTTTTTGCTGGTGTAACTTACAAGCCAAAACGAGATCTGAATATATTATGTTTGATTTATTTATTTATTTAGTCTTTTTTTGCACTATGTGGATGCTTCTGTCAAACTGTATATTCATGAAAGACACACAATATGTGTACGCTCAGTTCTTTTATATATATATATATAGTACATAATGATATATATATAATGCATATATATGCTGATATATCTTATGGATGGGGAAAATTTGCAATTACTTCATGGAAGGAATTTAAACCTGGAACCTTTCATGCAACTTCATTATGTTACTTTTTACTTTTTATATTATTTACAATTATTCTATGGAAGGAATTTAAACCTGGATTATTATTTTCATTTTCATTATGTTACTTTTTACATTTATTTACCATTATTATTATTTCATCTATCTATTATTACATATTTTCTGTATTTTTTATTTTGTATTTATTTGTCTTTATGTATTATATTATTATTACTATTATTATTATTCATACTATTAATTTCTTTTTTTAATTAATTTATTTATTTTTTTTGTCTACATGCCCATTGGGGGCAAAACATTTAATCGGATTGTAACCTGTAATACAGATGAGATTGATACTGAGATAAAAGTGATACAGAACCAGGACACAGAACATAATTCTTCTTACGCTGTAAAAAAGCATGAAAAAATCTGCGAAACAGCGAGTCTGCGAAAGGTGAACCGCGATATAGCGACAACTGTGTACAAAATCATGATACAAAATTATTACACTTTTATTAAAAATGTGCAATCATTAGCAGGATGCAGGCTGATTGTGATAGCGCTCTGAAGGGGGGGTGACTTAACGCAGGGAGCAAGAAGAGGAGAGACTCAAAGCATCAGAAGCGAAACTGAAACTAATTACACATTTGAATACGTTTCTTTCGGCGAAAACGGCATTTTCTGAACAATAAAAGGAAACGTGGTGATGTAAATATGTTGTTAATGATGAATGAACCCCATAGAAGTGAAATAAATGTCTTTAAAAATGAGCAGCGGGGGAGAAGTACTCAATTAAAAGTAAAAGTATCACAAGTATTAAAGTACTTAAAGAGTATTCCACGCATGATTCAAATATAGTGATTTAGATGAAGATTTGTGCTGAATTTTGTTCAACAGAAACAATCCAAGGGGTTGTTTTTCCAGCTATTTTTATTTGTATTTTTTTTGCTTTGCTCTAATTATGAAGATGTTAAAAATAAACCCACAGCCTTTTCATCAGGTCTCAAACAATAAAAAAAAAAAATGCTTTTACTTTTCAGCCTGGTTCAAACATGTAGTGGAGCAGAAAGTACAGATACTGCTCTCAAATGTAGTGAAGTAAAAGTAAAAAGTACATGATTTGTGCATTTCCATATCGTACTGTTCACTCCCGGTTCGCTGATCGGTCTTTGTCGCTGCAGAACGTCCCTATTCTGTTTCTGCGCCGCATTTACAATGAAAACACATTTAAGAGACAGTAGTCAGAAGGTCAATGCAATATTAATTTCTTCGTGCCTTTGTACATGAATTCCCTCAGCGCTCGTCACTGCGTACACACGGGCCATTAATAATTAAGCGGTGACAGAAAAGCACTTACACAGAAATCAATGAATGTCTATGGTCCAACGACAATCACTCACAGACCTCAACATTTCAATGGAAAGGGTCAAAATAAACCCATGCGTGATGTAAAGAGGAGTTATAATGAAGTCTCACGGTGGATGGCTGCACTTCTGGATCAGTTTATAAGAAGATGTTCATGTTCATTCAAAAAAAAGTACAAAAAGGCAGTGATAATGGGTAATAATGTAACCATAATGCACTTTTCCATGCATCTGACTTGATCCCATCGACCAGGGGTGTCCAAACTATGACCCGGGACCCAAATACGACCAATTTTTTTTCATTTTTGAACTGGCCCAGTCGATCATAACCAGCACTTTTCGCAGCAAACTTGAGTAATCCTACTGATATAACCTAAATAACATCACATTACATTGTCATACAGACCTAATATTCATATTTCAAGCCTTATTTAAAGTATAAAGCCAAACTATGTGAATTATCTACAGTATTGACCACTGTGTCGACTATTTTTCAAAATACGGCCCTTGGTGAAAAGAGTTTGGACGCCCCTGCCACAGACTGTATAAAGCACTGGACTAAGTGAGTATGATGTCACCCGTAGCGTTCGGCTCCAGTCAAATTAAGCTCATCGAGGTTTATTTGACTCAGGCTCTTTGTTTTGCAATGATACTCGTGTCAGAACTCTGCTCCAACCTCGATGAGCTATCTGGAGAAACGCTGTTCAAGGTAACGCCCGTCCTTGCCCACACTGCTGGTTTAGCAACACTGTCGATCAAACCTGTTGCTAGTACTAGCGGGAGTGAAAGAAGGTGCCTGATTTGTCTGTTATTAATGTCCATATCTTGATTTGTAGATGAAATGAGGCCAAAATGATGAAGCTCACTGCAGTAGTTACAAAGAGGGGGGTAACAATTTTTCAGTGTATAAAGTGAATTGGAGCCAGAATCGATGTAGCCGGAAGTGCCATGATCACTTCCAATTTAGCAGCGGCTAGCAGGTTAGCTTTGTCCATTTATTTACAGCAGTAGCGTGCGGTGATCTTTATGGGTGGGCAAGCAGACACAGGGTTAACACCTGTATTTATTCAGTAGCAATTTATCCACTTTTTAATATAAGCTAATAGCAAATTTGTATATTTATTTTACATATTAAATGCATAATAAGCCATTTAGAGTCAAATTAGAAAAGCCTAGATCTACATAGATGATTTATATTTGTGTATTGTACATGTATTTGTTGTATTTGTACAAACAGGGCTGTTTCTTCACAGATTCGTCCTCCTGCACCTCATTTATGCATCATGAAGAGATACTAACAACAGTGCACTGGTCCGACAGATGCACTGGTCCCAAAACACACTCACGAGGTCCTACTAATAGCTCTCACATTTGCTAAAAAGTCTATACTTCTAAATTGGAAAGACAAAACAAAAATCTCCATAAATGACTAAATGAGTTTCCAAAATGCACTTTAACTGTTATGTGCAGTGTCTGTTATAGAGCTCCACAGATATGGAATTAATTAAACAGTGATATTAAACAGTCTGCCTCATTACATATATTTAAAAGAAATCTGAAATGCAAACTACTGGAAAACTACAGTGCCTGACGGAACTTAGTACGGCGTGTGTAATGTAATGTGTATGTCTGTATAGGTGTATATAGGTGTGTATGTATAGGTGTATATTGTGTGTTTTGTATGTGTAGACATGTATATATGTACATGGTGTATATGTTTATGGGTATGTATGTATATGTATGTGTGTGTATATATGTATGTATACATGTGTATATGTATATATGTGTATATGTAAGTGTGTGTGTATGTTATATATAATCAATCTATAGTGTTAATATCACCTTCCTTCTCTCTCTCTCCTCTTATGTCTGTCTCTATTTTATCTATTTTTTCACATATTTAATATTTTTCTGTTCTCACAATCTTCTGCTTTAAAAAAAACAGCAGGTCAAACTCTAATGGCAAAAGTAAAACACAACAATCTGCCAAGCATCACATGGTGTTACTGCACAGGGTGATGGACCCATTTCATGAGCTTTACAGCTTCTTGGGGATCCATGTTTTTCACAAGGTCATTGATACACTGTATTTGCATCCATATGTAAACACAAACATGATTACAACATAACTTCTGTACGTGTATGTTGCTACTGTGTGTTTATGTATGCGCCCTACGTTGACTATTGTGAAAAATAAAATTGAATTGAATTGAATTTGAATTGTGCATAAATCATAATCCTCCTGATAAACTTTTTAGCCAGTTAAAGGTTCTAAATGTAATATTTGTGTGTTTTGACCTGCCATTACTTATGCAGATCTATAAAAGTGATGGAAATGCAACAGATCAAGCAAACTTGGAAATGTTAACACATCTTTATCTAGTGCACACAAGTTTCCCATGTCTTTTTGTAATTAATGAACTCCCATTCTCAATTCCCCAAAAGTCTCAAAACTAAACACACGTGGCTATGACTTTTGTATAAAATATGATCTTTAAAAATCACAGGTAAAACCTTATTCTCATGTTGTTTTTTTTTATTTCGTGAAGACCAGTTCCGTGATGACATCACAATGTGCACGTGTCATGCGTCTCCATGGAGACGAGTGATGTCACAGAAGCTGTAGTAGAAGTTACACTTGACACAACGGCTCATTTCCACTGAGACAGTCCACCGAGACAGACGTGTTTCCCCTTAACACAAACACATCCATTTTCAAATACAAAACAGCCATGAGTGCTCCAATGGCCGTGTTCGAGGAGATGAGGAAGGACCAGATGTTGTGCGATGCCTTGCTCAACGTGGCCGGCGTACAATTCCCGGCACACAAGCTGGTTCTGTGCAGCTGCAGCACATACTTCAAAGCTCTGTTCACCAACTGGTCCAGCCCTGACTGCCAGGTTTTTGACATCTCTAATGTGTCAGCTGATATTATGAAGGTCATCCTGGACTACTGCTACACTGGGGTGGTCCACATCACTCTGGAAAACCTCCAGGAGCTCTTTGTTGCTGCTGACCTCTTAGACGTGAGTGGGATACCAAAGCCTGCTGTCAGGTCATGAAGGAACAACTGTCCCCCAGTAACTGCATCGGTGTCTGGTGCCTCACAAACCAGTACCACTACCCCCAGCTGAAGACACAAGTGTTCTCATACATCCTGAAGCATTTTGATGAGGTGGTGACCAGCTCTGAAGAGTTCCTCCATCTCTCCAGTGAAGACCTCTGTTCCATCATTGACAAAGACCAGTTGAACGTGAAGGAGGAGAGCACCGTGTTTGAGGCGGTCCTCAGATGGGTCACACACGCTCTTCAGGAAAGGAATGCACACTTGGTCAACCTCCTGACAAAAGTCCGTCTGGCTCTGGTCCAGCCGGACTACTTTATTCAGCACATTCATGGCAACGACCTGCTCCAGAACAATCGTGAATGTAAGGCCCTGATGATGAGGGCCATAATGGTGATGTTGGATGTCCGAGTCAGGGGGTCCAATCCCTCCCTGTTCTCCCGTCTAGCCCGTCCCAGGCTGCCCCAAGCGGTTCTTCTGGCCATTGGTGGCTGGAGTGGAACAAATCCAACCAACAGCATTGAAGTGTATGACAACCGTGCCAATAGCTGGGTGGGCGTGGCTAATAATGACAGGACACCACGGGCCTATCACGGTACAGTGTTCCTTAACGGATGTGTGTACGTGATTGGAGGGTTCGACGGGCGATGAGCAGTTCAACACTACCCACAAGTACGACCTGGCCAATCGCACATGGCAAGAAGTAGCGCCGATGCATTCGCAGAGGTGCTATGTTAGCGTGGCTTTGCTGGATGGTTTAATCTACGCCATGGGAGGGTACAATGGAGACGTGAGGCTGGAGACGGCCGAACGATACTCTCCAGAGAACAACCAGTGGACGATGATTTCTCCTATGAATGAACAAAGGAGCGACGCCCAGCAGCATCGTACAATGGGAAGATCTACATTTGTGGAGGCTTTAATGGCGAGCAGTGCCTGGACACAGCTGAGTGCTACAACCCGCTCACCGATCAGTGGACCATGATCTCAGACATGGCCAACAGACGCAGTGGGGTCGGTGTCATCGCCTACGCAAACGAAATCTACGCTGTCGGTGGCTTTTCTGGAACGGTCCGTTTGAACAGCGTGGAGGCCTATAACCCCAGAAGCAACACGTGGCGCCCCCTGCCCGACATGGGGATCGGCCGCAGCAACTTCGGTATTGAGGTTGTGGACGACCGGCTCTACGTCGTGGGTGGGTTCAACGGCTTCACCACCATTAACTGTGTGGAATGTTTCGATGTGAAAACGGAGAGTGTGGTGGAGGTGCAGGACATGGCGATCTCTCTCGTTCTGCCCTGAGCTGCTCCGTGGCGTACGACCTTCCCAACATGGCCGACTACGCTGCACCCCGCCCCTCTCTTCCCCATGACGTCCCCCCTGAGGAGTAATCCTTTACTCCTTTAAATAAAAGCATCCATTAACTGCAAAAAAAAGGTGTTCAGTTTTGTTGTTATGTGTTCTTGGGTATTTAATATTAAACTATCAACATTTTACATTTTGTTCACTGTATTGATATAAATGGCAAAAGATTTTCATTCATGTATAAAAAATGGCTGTATAATATATTTTTCAACTCTAAATGTCTGACCCTAAGTTAGATTTTTTTGGAATAAATGCAAGTAAATACAGAGCAGGTTGGATTTTTTAACATTTAAAAATTTATTTATGTAATACTTTCCCTTTAAAACAGACTTGGCAAATGTAATATTAACAATCACATGACCAGTCACATGACCACAAGCCTCTCGCAGTCGCACATGTAACACTCTGACACAGTAGAGTGGTGATTTTTATGTGTGGGCAAACAGACAAACACGTCGATAACAGTTTAATAACATCACTTTTGATACAGACAAATAGCAAATTTGTATATTTATTTTACATATTAAATGCAAAATGAGCCATTTGAGTCAAATTATAGAAGCCTAGATCTACATAGATGATTTATATTTGTATATATTGGAGTGTATTTGTACAAACAGGGCTTTTTTTTCACAGATTTTTCCTCCTGCACCTCATTTATGCAGCTGAGACTTCAGTACGATTGTTATCTATGGAATTATCATTATGTATCAAGAAAACATGAGACACTTATGACACAAAATGTACATTTATGAAGAGATACTAACAACAACAGTGCACCGGTCAGACAGGTGCAGTGGTCCGACAGGTGCAGTGGTCAGACAGGTTCAGTGGTCAGACAGATGCAAAGGTCAGACAGATGCAAAGGTCAGACAGGTGCAGTGGTCAGACAGGTGCACTGGTCAGACAGGTCCAGTGGTCAGACAGGTCCAGTGGTCAGACAGGTCCAGTGGTCAGACAGGTGCAGTGGTCAGACAGGTGCAGTGGACAGACAGGTGCAGTGGTCAGACAGGTGCACTTATTATACAGTCTCACTTGTCACAGTCGTCCCCTTACACACAGCCGTGCGTCAGAAGAGCGAGCTCACACTCACGTCTCACAGATGCAAATCAAAACCACGTCTCTCCTGAAAAACGTCCTGTGTTTCCCTAAAGCAGGTGCAGAACAGCCACATGTTCCTCCACACACACAGTCCCATTATTCCACTGATGCTGTTGCTCCTTCATAAACTCACAGATCACAGACCAGACGTCTCCTCGCTGCCCCAGCCGCTGTCACTCCTCTGCTCCGTCTGGATCCTCCATTTCACACAAACTAGCTCTGAAACTAGCTCATGTTTGATTCAATGACTGTCCGTATTTTTAACTAACATTGGATTATTACAAACTCAAAGCTACAAACAGTGACTTGGTGTTAAAAGTGAGGCATTTTAGTCACTTATGTTGAAAGTTGGTGCTGCTGTTGTCATCTCCTGCTTCACATCTACATTTACAAGAACTTTCCTCAGACATACGATTCTTATGGATCTATAATATGAGTTTATTCTTCTCTGTTTGAGTCTTTAGTCCACATGCACCAGCCTCTAAAACACCTGGCTGACTCTTCACTCTCCAGTAAAAACACATGTTGAGAGTGCTGCACCTGGAAATCAATGCAAGTTAATAAAACGTGTGGAACCGTGGTTGCTGCAGTCTGCTCAGTGACCAGTAGGGTGTACTAAAGTCAGGGGAAAACGTGATTATTTAAAATATATTTCAAAACAATTTACATTTGATTTTAGATTTGATTGGACAAGCACTACTCCTGACCTCACACCGCTGATATACACTGTACACTTGCCCCAGAACAGATTTATAGTTTAAGCAGCTCTTGAAGTCAAAATATGTCCTCTGACCCTTATTTTAAAGCCAGTGTTATATAGTCAGGGAATCAGAAAGTGTGCAGTTAGCATGCTAGTTACTGCTAGCATTATGATGATGACAAAACTCCACTCTAGCCTCTGAATGTTGGGAAAAGCTCTTTTAAACTCATCAAAAGTGAAGAATTCGGATGCTTGGAAGGCATAAGGTCAGCGAAGAATAACTTTGGACCTCTGCAAACTTGAAAATGGACTAGTTCTATTTTACACTTTTAATCTGGTTTAGAGCCTTTAAAAATACCAGAGAGTTTTGATATGAGATCATTTTATACAATATAAAATTGGAAAAATAGTTCCAAGGTTGAGCTACCAGTCCTTACCAGTCCCGTATGAGAATTGTGCCTTATCGGTCATACCTCAGTTTACTCTAAGTGCGGTTTACATGTGTTTTCTATCAGACTTCATTATATCATACAGCAGAATTTCACCACCCTATACAAAGATAAGATATCAAATAATTGCTATCTGAAATTGGAAACAGCTCGGATGTTCCAGACCCGATGGAGGGTTTCCTGTCTACCACAAAAGAGAGAAAACACCAATAAATAAGACAATAAGACACACAATACAGGTGGAGGTGGCAGGACGGTGGACCGGTGAGGACATCTGAAGGAAAATGAGGAGATTATGATTAGAGATCTCGAAGAAAACCAGTGGTGAACTTTACGAATGAGGCAGAAGACATGGTTTAAAGTGTTTTCCACAAATAAAATCAAACTGTTGTTGAGAACTTTGTGTGTTTCCTGCAAATCTATATAAATGGTGGCTACATTTTTTGTATCGATGGGAGATATCGCCAAGCAGAAGTTTGTCTGTTTCTCAGGCCAGTGCAATATTACATAACCTGCTTGTCTCCGTGGAAATTTTGTTGACTCGTCCGGAAAGTTCCACAGTATGGCATCAAACATGTTTATCTCAACCGGGGGCAAAGAGGTGACACGACTGGGCCAAGTTAAAGGTCAGATCTGGAGAGAGGCGAGTCTGCTTACAGTAAGGTGCATGTTTTTTTTCATTGTCTTTCTTTTTTTCTCTCGAATAAGCATAAAAATAGTTTTGTCTGATGCCATACTGTGGAACATTTCAGGAGACAAGCTGGTTGCAGACCCTTCACCAGAAAAGTGAAGCGCTTTTAATTAAATTCCCCATAGTGAATGAAAGGTCAATGCTTTGTCTAAGTATATACCGTAGATTGTATATATAAATGGACATAGCTAATGCGCTAGCTGCTGCATTCAAGATAGGAAATGATCATGGGCGACTCACTTTACATTGAAAAACCGCCTCGATTCTCTCTGTAACTGCTGCTGTCAGACTCATTTTAAAACATTTCGGTCTTAAAATGTTCGTAGTAACCCGCTCTACATGATCCTGGTGTTTTCATTTCGCTATTATGTCCGTAAATCAAGATATGAACATCAATAACAGACAAATCAGGCGCTTCCTTTCCCTGAGGTCGCTCCTGCTAGCGTTCGTGACAGGTTTGATTGAGAGCATTGCTAAGCGCTCGCTCCCCGCTAAACCTACACAACAGGTGGGAAGAGGTGTTACCTTCAACAGCCTCGCTCTGGATTGGTTCTTTGGTTGTCATGAGACTCGTGGTCAGAACTCGGCTCCAAATTCGCCCCATAACTACTCTAGCCTCGATGGGCGTCATTTGACTGGAGCTGAACGCTATGAGTAACGTCACACTCGAGGAAATGAACACCTTGAGGAGCTAGAGGACGTGTCTGGGGTGTCTGGGGTGAAGAAAATGGATGGATGGAGTTCTAACCCAAGACTAATTTGTACATTAACCCAATTAATTAGAGATTCATCATTTCACTGTTGAGTTTGTACCATAAAGTGTGAAAAACTATGACTAAAACAGGTCTAAAATGAGCTAGACTAAGGTGTTGGTCCCTTCTACAATAGTTGGAACTAATACCCAACCTCAAAAACTGCACCACAAAATAAAAAACTATAGAAATCCCATATAGAGTAAATGCATACAGGTTATTTGAGGAGAGAGCCGCCTCCACATCCACGTCATATCATCTATAGTAACATTTTTCTCCTATTGTCGGTGGTGATGCTAAACCACACGAGCAGTACAGGTACACACAGGTACAGAGATCTGAACCAGTCCCTGTCTGCAGGCGGGGCGCTCTCAAAGAGGCTCAGATCGCTCCAGGCAAAACAACTTTTGTATCTCCGGCTATTTCTGCTGCTGCCAGCCACATCCACCATCCACAGTGACACGGGCAGTGTACAAGGGGTCGGGTCTGTGGAAGTGATGGCTTTATATACGCAAAGTGCTTGAGGCTTGTGGAAGGATATTTAAAACGTTTGACCCAAGCCATACAGTTTGAAGACAATGGTACTGAATACTAATGAAGTGTAAGGCAAGGCAAGTTTATTTGTATAGCACAATTCGTTCACAAAGTAATTCAAAGTGCTTTACAGGACAAGAAAGATGTTAAAATCACACAAATCACAAAACAAATAATCATAAAATTAACATTAAAACAGAAGAGGCAGAATAAAAATCTTTCAGTCATATGCAACAGATAAACTGTTTGAGCCCGGATTTAAATGTAATTAAACATCTGACTTTGAAGAAAGTAAAAAAATATATATTAAAAAAAATCCTTCTCTCATTACTCTGGCATTTAGCAAATAAAAATAATTTTGGCAATTCTAACTGACCTAAAACAGGAAAGGTTTAGTCTGATTTCATGTGAGACAGTGACAAAAAAAAGCGCATGTGTCGTTTTATATGGTGTATGTAAACTTCTTGTTTCAACTGTATGACAGGATTGTCTAATTATTACTTAATCTGGTGGGATAGTACTTTACTATTCATCCAATTATAACTATTGTGCAATTTATTCAAGTTTTGGCCCCATCTTTACATGGTCAGTATGTCATATCTGCTGCCCGAGCCCAATCAGGAGGTGAGGAGGAGGAGGAGGAGAGGAGGAGTTCTGGATGTACTGGAGTCTATTGAGGAGTTTTTAAGTTGAACCATAAAGCTTATTGCAGACGTTACTTAACAGTATACAAAAATCCCATTGTGGTAATCCTTGTAATACTAAAACACTGAGAAATCCAGACAGTTCTTTGTCATGCACTGCAGTTCTTCACCCACAGATATATTTGAAAGACATGAAGCAGTTGGATAAAAGCCTCCAGAAAGTTGATTCAGCCCCAGGAGTGAAAACACTTGTGGCTATAACCTCAGGGCTGGATGGCAGGTACCGGATTGTACTGCAAACACAGAAACTTTCGCTGTCATCAGATCATTTTTACTCTAGTTCAGTGGTTTGCAGTGGTCCAAACGTATTTCCTAACACATCCCTAACATCCTAATTACACAACGATTTTATACAGGGTGGCCCAAAAGTCACTGACAACTGAAAAAACTTCATAACTCTTTTGTGTCTAAATATTTTTATTTTATTTTTTCAGAGCCTTTAGAACTACCCTTTTGACATTAATATGAGCAAATACAGCACCAAGGAACGAACGCTCATTGTACAGTGGTACTTTGAGTCACATGGGTCAAATTCACAAACCCAGCGGTGTTACCGTCGACCTGACTAGTCCCGATTTCTTCCTGTGGCTCTATCTTAAAGAAAAAAGTGTTTGTGAATAAACCTCAGACAATACACAACTTAAAACGTGATATCGAGGATCAAATAAGAGCCCAGAAATGCTTTAAATGTTATGTAAAGTGTGTTGGATCAGGCTGTTCAGTGACAAACTCAAAATAGTGGACACTTAAAAACATAGTTTTTTAAAATTAGGTAATTTTTACTTCCCCTAGTTTAAGTAGTAATAAGTTCAAGTGTAAGTGAACAATTATAACCGTACATATGGCCAAAAATCTCAGAAGCTTCAGTTTATCTACAGCTAAAATTTGGTGAGTATAACTTAAGAATTACAGGAGCTACTGAAGATTTAAAAGTGTCAGTGACTTTTGGGCCACCCTGTATTCGCACGTTTCTAAACTTTCAAAGGCCAGAGTGGAGTTTTTCCGTCACAGTAATGCTAACAACAACTAGCATGCTAACAGCGCACCTCCTAGTTGATCTCTGAAAATGATCCTCTACATAATAAGACAGCAGAGAATCTCATTTCTGTCCTAACAACAGCCTTTTCAATACATCTGTACTGGGACAAAACTTTTTTTTTTTTTTACTTTGACATAGAGTTTGGATCTTTAACAGCAGTAGGACTGTAATATATAAGCTCGTATGAGTTTATTCGGTCGTGTAGTTTCCACTGTTTACTTTCCATATGAACACATTGACTGAACATTACAAACTTTATAATTGTTCATGCACTTTGGAGCTGTGCCATTTTGCTTCAGTGGAGTTTGGGCGGGCTCAGTCCGAGTTTGGCCGTGGATAATGCGTTCGGATGTGAGCGCACAGCTGAGCCCGGCCACACGAGGCACAGGTGAGACACTACTGAACCGCTCGACTAATGCCGCTGCCAAGAGCTGTGTGCAAAGGCCGTCACAAAACTCGGACTCAAATGTGCTTTGGCAAAACGCATTTCAGCAGGTGTCACATTTAATCAGGCTCTATTAAAGTCCAGCTCGTTGGTGAGGCGCAGAATGGTGTTTACCTGACACTCTGAAAACACAACTTTTTGCTGCGATAAATAAAACAACCACATTTAAGCAGAGACATCAAAGTTTAGACGCCTGGAAGAAGATCTGTTTTATAATGGTGATTTTTATTTAGGGATTAAAGAAACTTACACGTAAAAAAAAACAAGTTATAGAGTCATTTTAGGTTTAAACCAACTCGATTTTAGAATTGAAACTGGCAACCCAAATGTGAGACTCATGTGAGGCTTATTCTTATTTGATTTGAACATATTTTTACCTTATTTCTGACGACAGTTTATAGAATTCAAAGTCTTTTATGTGGTTCCTTTAAACTAAGTAAAAGCAGCTAGCATCAGCAGGGCCGGTTCAGCCTGTAAGCAGAATGAGCAGCTGCTTAGGGTCCCGAGGCCACCAGAGGGCCCCCAAGAGCCCATGCATTTATATTGAAAATAATATAATATATCAAGTTTTATTTGGCACAGGGCTTGAGTGTTTACAGCAGCCTAAATATTCATTTGTTTTAAACCTATAGTAACAAAATATCTCCTGCTGCTACATTTATTTTTGAGTCGAGCAGAGGTTTTTACACCGGTGCAACGACCCTTTATAATCTAAATTAATTATTATTAATTATTTAAGCGTCTTTGAGTGTTTTGAAAAGCGCTATTTAAATAAAATGTATTATTATTATTATTAATAAAATTAAGCCCACTGTTGCCAACTGAAACACATTAAAATCCCCCAGAAATTAAGAAAAAATGTCTGGAATTTTTAAAAATCTTGACCCCCATTATATGTTTGTGTTCTGTTCTTTTTTTCAGTGTTATGTTGGTCATATTAACACAAAAACAACTGGTCGAGGTGGTGATGAAGCAGAGTCAGAATGTGTCAAATGTGAATCACCAATAGTTTAGCCAATAGTTAGGCTGCTGTCAGGGGCCCCAGAGACAAATTCAGCTTAGGGCCCCCTGAAAGCTAGGGTTAGGGTTATATAGATTGTATATAAATGGACAGAGCCAACCCGCCAGCCGCCACGCTCCAGAAAGGAAGCGAAAAACTACTGAAAAACTATGGCTCCTCCCTCCCCCAAACCTGTGCTCAAAATGTTCACATCAACCCGGGGTCCCCAGTTTCGTTACCTTGTCCAGAAATCAAGACACAAACTTCCCTGAGCATCAGAAAGGTTTACTACAACATGAGATAAGTCATAGTTGAGCTCAAACCTTGGATTTTTTGTATCACGAAGGCGGCTCCTGAATTGTTTTGTTCTTCTTGTCAAAACCATAACTTCTGACCTCATCTTGTGCCGAACCAAAGCAGTTACGAAACCCCAAACATCTGCATCGTCTGCAGCTTAGGCCTGGAGGGAACAGATGTGCGCCAAGGTCAGGTAATGTAATGTTCTTCTGCCTTCTCTTAACTTTTGAAATATAAACTCTTGTATTTCAAGCTTTAATAAAACAACACTGGGGCAAAACTATGGAAGCATAATGTAATTTAATTAAAGTCAGTCAGCCTGTAAACTTCAGTACAGCTGCAGTTTTTGAAATGTTTCAGTGCTCACTGTTTTGTCTTGAAGGCATTGTGTTTTTCTTCTCCTTTGTGAAATACTTTGAGGATGCGTAAGTCTTCTATTCATGTTACAGTATATCTTTCATGTGGGGAAAGGTCCTCAAAATGCTGCATATAACAGGAAGTTGGGCAAAGGTAGCTCAGTTAGAAGAGGTTTTGTCCACTGATCTGAAGATCGGTGGTTTAAACCCTGCTCCTGACAGTCCGATCCACTGACCCATAGGTTGGCGGTGTGATTTTAGCTTTTTTTATTTTTTTATTTATGTATTTATTTCGTTGGGACAATGCATGTTAATGAAGAGTCATGATTCTGTCGTGGTTCAGACTGATCAGACCAAATGATGCTGTACCCGGGGAAAGGGAAACAGTTTTTATTTTCAGTTTGTGAATAATCAAACAGCAGTGGGGGTTGAGTTGGCAGGGAGCCGGTGGTGGGTGAGGTGCGTGGTGCGGGCAGCCTGGGACAGAGGATTGAGTGTGAAGCCGAGGTCCAGGAACGAGGAGTGCGGGAGGAGGGCGAGGAGCAGGACGAGGAGGACCAGGACAGAGAGCAGGGTGCAAGGCGAGGTCCACTGACGAGGTGAGTAGAGATAGTGAGACACACTGTACCAGGGTGAGGGAGCAGAGTCGGAGCGGACCCAGGAGCGCGGGTGCAGGAGTATTCCAGAGAGCAGGATCTAGTGAACAGCAAAAACTAGAGTTAGCAGAGTGCAGTGAGCAAAAAAGTACAAAAAGTAAGAAGCTAGGTAGTCACGTTGACACGCGACTGATCTGTCATCGAGTGTCTGGCTCTGGGTCTTCTTATCCAGTCGCAGGTGATGTTGATTACGCTGATGAGACCCAGGTGCGCACGGGACTAGCAAGGCGCCCCGCCCAGGTCCGGCTCCGACATGGAGGGGAGGGGGGAGGCAAGACAGGAGCAAAACAGAGTAGAGGCCACGTGGATCGTGTCAGATTCAATCTGAAGAGAAACACACCATGGGTAGCCAAAGGGTCATTTCCATCTGTTGTCTCAAGGGCCGGGGTCACAAAAGGGGTCAATAAAAATTGGGTACACACATTGCAAAAATTGCACATTACACTCATTGCATTACACTCATTGCACATTACACACATTGCATTACACACATTGCACACACACATTGCACATTATACACATTGCACATTCTACACATTGCACATTACATTGCACATTACACTCACATTACATTACACTCATTGCACATTTACACATACATTGCACATACACATTCTTACACATTGCACATTACACACATTACACACATTGCACATTACACACATTGCACATTACACACATTGCACATTACACTCACATTACACACATTCTACACATTGCACATTACATTTGCACACTACACACATTGCACATTACACACATTGCACATTACACACATTGCACATTACACACATTGCACAATCCCCATTATTTCAGTGAGTTTGGCCCATTCAAGACAATTATATTTTACACCCAGCCCTTCATATTTTGCCCATACATGCAAATATGTCTCCATAGAAAAGTTAAGCTCCCACAGATAAATGCTGTTGTTGTGTCCTTGGGCAAGACACTTAACCCTCCTCTCCCCCAGTGTCTGCGTACGCTGGTGTATGAATGTGTGTGTGAATGATAAGTGCTACATGACGCCACAAATACTTTGGAGTAAAGACTTAGCGCAGACATTGTGCTGGTGTGTACTTAAATGAAACAAATCTGCTGATGTCTGCATTGGAAAATTGCAGGGCCCAATGGGAGCTCAGCTTGTCGTAAATGCCATCACAACGAAGAGCCGTGCAGCAGCTCGCTGTCCTGTGGATATCTGCACATCACACTAGTGAGCAGTGATTTTTTTTTTTTTTCTCATTTGTGCCAAAATAGCTTCATGACGCTGCTGAAGTCAAATAAAGTAAGTACAGAGCAGTGGGGGGGTGTACTCGTGATGGAGAAAATGAGGGTTACAGTTGTCCCTCACTATATCACAGTTCACCTTCCAATTTGAATGCTTCCATGCTTTTTTTTTTTTTTTTTTTTTTTGCATTGTGTTCTGCGTCCTGATTGGCTGAGGACTGTAGACCATTGTCCATCAGTCCATCTGTGCCGTCTCCTGTACAGTACAGACTGTGTGTCAGACAAATTTACATAAATGTTGTATCGCAGTGTGACTCTTGAAGTGCTGTACCGTCTTTTGTCTCCGACAAAACCCACAATGTCGATTGGATCTCAGTGTGACTCTGTTGTGCACCGACAAAGGCACCGACGAAGGTTTGAACTTTGAGAGAGGCACTGACGAAGAGAGAACTTGTGAGAGTTTAAACGAGAATGCCTGTGTGAGAAAAGTGTATAAAGTGTGTGGTGAGGGGTTTTACAGCCAAGAAACATAGAATAATTGTAAAAAATAAAGCTGACAACTTAACCCCTGTGATAAATGAGGGACCACTGTATTAAATCAGACTTGTATTGTAAGATTACTTAAAAAAATCTCAACCATAATAACTATCAGGAGCAGATATAGAAGATAGAGCTTAATAAAAATGCTGTGCACCTTTAGGTTCCATGTGACTCCATCAATCATTCACACAGATGCTGCCCCTAGAGGCCGTTTCCCCCAAGGACGTCTTATTTTAGTGTCATAACTGAATAAAGACGCTCGTAAATGTTTGAGCTGTTGTCGATGCTCATGAATTATTGTTGAATCCAACTTAGACACGAGATAAACCAACGACAGCTCTGACACTCTGTTTATGGCTGATTGTACGAGACAGATGACGAGGCCTTTTGGGGACAGTGGCTCCCAGATAATGCTATTTGAATCCCAACAGAGGAGAAATTACATGGCTTATTGACCTTGTTGTGTTGACTTGTCAGATTAAATAAATTCACTAACAAAGTTCACGAGTGCAAAGTATTTAGAAAGTACTTAAGGGTTGTTGAGACGTTTTGAATCAGTGAAGGTTTTGGTGGAGTCAGAACATGTGGAAATAACAAAGTCAAGTCGATTCAGGTGCGTTTTCTTGAATTTGACCCATTTTTCCGGGAAGATTGGGGCTCCCACAAGTGCATACTGCCATTGTGTCCTTGGGCAAGACGCGTAACCCACAAATAGATATATGCTGTGACGTATACTGCAGTGTGAAGTGGATGTAAAGTGGCGTTTATGGACTGGAGGACTGAATGGAAGAAAAGAGCCACAGTTAAATTGACCTTGGTCTTTGGCGTGACTCAACTCATTCATAAAAACCTTCGCACTTTGTGTTGGAAGCGACTCAAATAATGATGACACGTCTGGAAAGAAAGAACCACCAGATATAAAAGATAAATTTAACTTCAAAAGTACGAGCTTATACAATAGTTTGGATTTGCATGGAGGAGATGATGCGGTTGTTATGTAAGCAGCCCTGCCCCAGATGCCTCTTGCTCTCTTTTTCTCTCTTTTTCTCTGTCTCTCCTTTCTCTCTCTGTCTTTCTGTGTGTCTCTGTTTTTTTTTCGCTTACTGCCTCTATCTGTCTCCCTCTTTCTGTCTCTCTCTCTCTGTCTCTGTCTTCCTCTCACTCTCTCTCTGTCTCCCTCTCCCTGTCTCCCTCTCACTGTCTCGCTGTCTTTGTCTCCCTCTCACTATCTCTCTTTCTCTCTTTCACTGTCTTTCTGTCTCTCTCTCTCTCTCTGTCTCCCTCTCACTGTCTCTCTGTCTCTCTCTCGCAGTGTCTCTGTCTCACTCTCACTGTCTCCTTTTCAGTGTCTCTCTCTCTCTGTCTTCCTCTCACTGTCTCTCTCTCACTGTCTCTCTGCCTCTCTGTCTCTCTTTCACTGTGTCTCTGTCTCCCTCTAACTGTCTGTCTCTCTCTCACCGTCTCTCTCACTGTCTCTCTGTCTCCCTCTCACTGTCTCTGTCTCTCTTTCACTGTCTCTCTGTCTCCCTGTAATTTTCTGTCTCTCTCTCTCGCTGTCTGTCTCCCTCTCCCTGTCTCTCTGTCTCTCTCTCACTGTCTCACTGTCTCCCTCTCACTGTCGCTCTGTCTTTGTCTCCTCTCACTATCTCTGTCTCTCTCTCTCTGTCTCTGTCTCCTCTCACTATCTCTCTGTCTCTCTCTCTCCGTCTCCCTCTCACTGTCTCTCTGTCTCCCTCTCACTATCTCTGTCTCTCTCTCTCTGTCTCTGTCTCTGTCTCCCTCTCACTATCTCTGTCTCTCTCTCTCTGTCTCCCTCTCACTGTCCCTCTGTCTCTCTCTCTCTGTCTCCCTCTCACTGTCTCTCTGTCTCTCTTTCACTGTCTTTCTGTCTCTCTCTGTCTCCCTCTCACTGTCTGTCTGTCTCTCTCTCGCTGTGTCTCTGTCTCACTCTCACTGTCTCCTTCTCAGTGTCTCTCTGTCTTTCTTTCACTATGTCTCTGTCTCTCTGTCTCCCTCTAACTGTCTGTCTCTCTCTCACTGTCTCTGTCTCTCTCTCACTGTCTCTGTCTCCCTCTCACTATCTCTGTCTCTCTCTCTCGCTGTGTCTTTGTCTCCCTCTAGCTGTCTGTCTCTCTCTCGCTGTCTCCCTCTAACTGTCTGTCTCTCTCTCGCTGTCTCTCTGTCTTCCTCTCTCTGCAGCTTCCTCCAGCCCAGGTTCATTTCCAAGCCCCGAGCTCCAGCTCCAGCTCCAGGTCCAGGTCCAGGTCCAGGTCCAGGTCCAGGTCCAGGTCCAAGTCTCCGCTACATGAGACACTGACGTCACCCAAACATTACAAATGTTTTCTGAATAAAATTTAAGTTGCATTTAAGATAAACTTGGAATTACTAAACGTCTTTTTGTGAACTGCTGAAATCGGCCTTATAATTCCAAGTTTGTGACACAGTGAGACGAGGCTAAAGCTAGCATAAACACACAGTTCTTCTGGTTTATCGTCAGCTTTTTCTTCATTTATTTCACTTCTCTGCGTCTCTACACCGTGTTTGAACCCGTCTTTATGTAACGCACCGGGTTTGTCTCCTGTTAGATGCATTATGGCCTGGAAATATTCTATTTTCACTCTTTATATGCGAGTGTTGTGCATCATTAAACAGGAAACGGCTGATGCTAGCGTGCTAACTTTGTTTTGCAAGATCAAGTCAGCGTTTGGTGAGAGTGTGTTATTTTATGATTATATCTGGGTGGGTTTTTTTTTTTTTTTTTTCTTGTCTGTCTTTCTGCTGTCGCTCTTGTCGTTCGCTCTCGCTCTTGTCCAATCATCTCGTTTCTTGTGTTGCCAAAAATGAACCTCCTTGTTGGTCCTCTTTACCTCAGATTGATGAGGATGGCAAGTGAAAATTGGCTTATGGTCTTTTCATTGAGGATATAGTCTCCAGGGAGGATGAAAAAGTATCCAGCGATCACTCAATCCATGACACTGATCCCAACATCGATATGTCCAATGCAACATGTCACAACTGTCATTTCGAAGGCCTGAGGAGCCCACGGCCTGGAGACTTTCGGTTTGTGCAGCTCCAGTGATGAATTTAGGGAAAAGAAGTGTGTTTATAGAGAAATCAGTAGGTCAAGATGTTTACAGTTTGCATATATTCAGCAGCAGTGTCTCCTGAACTTATTTGATTAAGAATGAGTGTTATTTATTATATTGTCGCTCACATTATTGACTTTCTTCATAATAATATTGGTTCCTATTGCTCCTTATTCCTTATTGTTTCTGTACAGCGCATTTGAGGAGCGCACCGATAAAAATGTAACAAGACTGAACGAGCACAGGGCACGAGACGAGATGAGTGAAGTTGATAAAGACGAGCTGTAACTGTCCTGACGGGTTGGTTCAGAGCTTCAGAGTGTTCAGCACTTCTGTGGTTTGACAAGCTCTAAACTGCTACAGTATAAAAGATGCACCAATATTTCTGAAAAATGTTGGGTAGTGCGGAGTATTGTGTGATGTTAGTGGTGATTTTGACGACTTTTGGCATTTGTTTCATTTTCGATGGCATCTACAAATGGAAAAAAAAAGCGATCCATGGTTTGGGATCACACAAAACTTCTATTTCTTAATAAAAACATGTGATATATAAATTGTTGTGTTCAAAATAGAATATATACTATTTATGACTTCTAATAAAATAGAAAATAGAGTTTTGGGTTCCCAAATCATGGGTTGTGTGCTGGTTTGCAATGGTTAAATTTGTCCACTAGAGGTCAGTGTTTCTCCGAGGCCTCAGACACGTCGAACCATTTGAGACGATATTACGACTGAGGTGCCAATGCTTCACGAGGCTCCATTCGACCATCACAAGTTATAACTGCAACAAGACCATCATAAGGATGGAGTCTGCTTCAGCTTTTCAAAGGAAGAGGCGTGGTCAGAGGAAGAGGCGGGGTCAGAGGAAGAGGCGGGGTCAGAGGAAGAGGCGGGTCAGAGGAAGAGGCGGGGTCAGTGGAAGAGGCGGGGTCAGAGGAGCTGTGAAATATGCCTGAGTCACTATTAATCATTTCTTATGTGTCCAACCTCGTAGGATTATCATTAAAATTTAATTTGTTGCAGTATTTCTAAAAGCTTTTTATTTACAGTACAGTGTAGTATTTGGTTTCGTTCTATAAAAAACATTTATTTTTTAAATATACAAAGGTTTGAACTTTGTGAGTGTTTAAACAAGAGAGAAATGTGAGAAAATGTTAACGCCTGTGTGAGAAAAGTGTATAAAGTGTGTGGTGAGGGGTTTTACAGACACAAAACATGCAGAATAATTGTAAAAAAAAACCCCCCAAAAAAAACATTTTCTACTTTGCAGATTTCGTCTATTGCGGGTTATTTTTGGAGCGTAACCCCTGCGATAAGAGACACTGTATTTTGATCAATGACTTGGATTGTTCCACTTTGGTCAAAAACCATGTACCAAAAAACTCACAGACAGTTCTTACATGTGCAAAAATAACAGGCATTATACCTGATTTTTACTGATTTAAAAACATAATTAGTTCATTTTAAACATTTCGCAGAGGTCCAACGTTATTCCTCACTCACATTATCCCTTCTGAGCATTTTAATTCTTTGAGTTTAACACTTTCAAAACTTTTGTAACTGATTTTCACACATTAAAATGCTTCATAATGACATTTTTACCTCAAGAGCTGCTTAAACAATATTCAGAAATAACCACGGGACCAGCCGGGGCCGTGGTCTGAGGCTCTGGATGATTGTGAGTTTATTTTATTCAGTGGATTTAAAATAGTACAGCCTAAAAGTGTAAAAAGTCAGATTACAGTTATGCAGATTGTACGTTTGCTATTAGAGCAGATTTGGAAACATTTATAGCTCTTTATAACTTCTAAAACGACGTGGAAATTGAGGAAATTGTCTCATATTTGGCATTTTTCTCTATGTGAAAGCCGAAGATCTGGGTTTGAGAGCAGCTCCGTGAAGTGCAAAATCAAAGTGACAGGTGTGGGATCCTGAAATCCTGTTTCATCTGTAATAAAACCATGAATAATAGCGCACAAAGGTAAACAAAATAAAACATCACGAGGCACGACAGGGAGAGAAGAAGAAGAAGACAGAGAAAATATTTTTGCGGTATATTTGACGTCTGCATCGAGTGAGACTAAATTAATCTGCGCCGCACAACAGAGCAATTAATTGAGTGTGGATCCCGGGCAGCTCATCCCAGACGCTGATGAGTCTGTCTGCGGGACACGCTCTGCGGAGAGGGGGGCGGCTGCGGGAGTGGAGCGGGTCCGATCACAGCCGACCCTCCTCGCCCCGGACACGGATTATTTAACCACACCCCTCGAGCAGGAGGAGGAGTTTGTGTCCCTCTGCTGTTGGACTCGTGAAAACCTGTCACTTCAAACATAAGTCGTCTGTCCTCACTGCTGCTCTGTCCATAGTGAGTTTCTGTGTGTTATATTCAGTCAGTTTTTTTAGGAATTTGGAATATTTTAGGATTTGTTTGATCATAGATTGTATATATTGTGTTATTTTTAACATTGATTAATTGAGACAGTTTTTAAGTTTTGTGAGGAAGAAGGTCAGTAGGTCATTGGTCTGATATAATGAAGAACATGAATGACACATTTCAAAAAGCAAAGGTCACACTGTACTGACCCATCAGGCCCGATACAATCCACATGGGAGTACACAACATTCCACATGGGAGTACACAACATTCCACATGGGAGTACACAACATTCCCCATGGGAGTACACAATATTCCATACAGGAGTACACAACATTCCACATGGGAGTGCACAACATTCCATACAGGAGTACACAGTATTCCACATGGAAGTACACAACATTCCACGTGGGAGTACACAACATTCCACGTGGAAGTACACAACATTCCACATGGGAGTACACAACATTCCACATGGGAGTACACAACATTCCACATGGGAGTACACAACATTCCACATGGGAGTACACGACATTCCACATGGAAGTACACAGCATTCCACATGGGAGTACACAACATTCCACGTGGGAGTACACAGCATTCCACATGGGAGTACACAACATTCCACATGGGAGTACACAACATTCCATACAGGAATACACAACATCCACGTGGGAGTACACAACATTCCACGTGGGAGTACACAACATTCCACGTGGGAGTACACAACATTCCACGTGGGAGTACACAGCATTCCACATGGGAGTACACAACATTCCACGTGGGAGTGCACAGCATTCCACATGGGAGTACACAACATTCCACGTGGGAGTACACAGCATTCCACATGGGAGTACACAACATTCCACATGGGAGTACACAACATTCCACATGGGAGTACACACATTTCCATACAGGAATACACAACATTCCACATGGGAGTACACAGCATTCCACATGGGAGTACACAACATTCCACATGGGAGTACACAACATTCCACATGGGAGTACACAACATTCCACATGGGAGTACACAACATTCCATACAGGAATACACAACATTCCACAT
Source organism: Periophthalmus modestus (assembly GCA_019594935.1). NCBI lineage: Eukaryota > Metazoa > Chordata > Actinopteri > Gobiiformes > Gobiidae > Periophthalmus > Periophthalmus modestus. The sequence goes on from JAIEZT010001243.1 coordinate 5,947,895, forward strand.
GGGAGTACACAACATTCCACGTGGGAGTACACAACATTCCACGTGGGAGTACACAACATTCCACGTGGGAGTACACAACATTCCACGTGGGAGTACACAACATTCCACAGTGGAAGTACACAACATTCCACGTGGGAGACACAACATTTCCACGTGGGAGTACACACACATTCCACGTGGAAGTACGCAACATTCCACGTGGAAGTACACAACATTCCACGTGGGAGTACGCAACATTCCACATGGGAGTACATAACATTCCACATGGGAGTACACAACATTCCACGTGGGAGTACACAACATTCCACATGGGAGTACACAACATTCCACGTGGGAGTACACAACATTCCACATGGGAGTACACAACATTCCACATGGGAGTACACAACATTCCACATGGGAGTACACAACATTCCACGTGGGAGTACACAACATTCCACATGGGAGTACACAACATTCCCCATGGGAGTACAACATTCCATACAGGAGTACACAACATTCCACATGGGAGTGCACAACATTCCATACAGGAGTACACAGTATTCCACATGGAAGTACACACACAACATTCCACGTGGGAGTACACAACATTCCACGTGGAAGTACACAACATTCCACATGGGAGTACACAACATTCCACATGGGAGTACACAACATTCCACGTGGGAGTACACAGCATTCCACATGGGAGTACACAACATTCCACATGGGAGTACACAACATTCCACATGGAAGTACACAGCATTCCACATGGGAGTACACAACATTCCACGTGGGGAGTACACAGCATTCCACATGGGAGTACACAACATTCCACATGGGAGTACACAACATTCCATACAGGAATACACAACATTCCACGTGGGAGTACACAACATTCCACGTGGGAGTACACAACATTCCACGTGGGAGTACACAACATTCCACGTGGGAGTACACAGCATTCCACATGGGGAGTACACAACATTCCACGTGGGAGTGCACAGCATTCCACATGGGAGTACACAACATTCCACGTGGGAGTACACAGCATTCCACATGGGAGTACACAACATTCCACATGGGAGTACACAACATTCCACATGGGAGTACACAACATTCCATACAGGAATACACAACATTCCACATGGGAGTACACAGCATTCCACATGGGAGTACACAACATTCCACATGGGAGTACACAACATTCCACATGGGAGTACACAACATTCCACATGGGAGTACACAACATTCCATACAGGAGTACACAACATTCCACATGGGAGTACACAACATTCCACATGGGAGTACACAACATTCCACGTGGGAGTACACACAACATTCCACGTGGGAGTACACAACATTCCACGTGGGAGTACACAACATTCCACGTGGAAGTACACAACATTCCACGTGGGAGTACACAACATTCCACGTGGGAGTACACAACATTCCACGTGGTACAGTACACAACATTCCACGTGGAAGTACACAACATTCCACGTGGGAGTACACAACATTCCACATGGGAGTACACAACATTCCACATGGGAGTACATAACATTCCACATGGGAGTACACAACATTCCACATGGGAGTACATAACATTCCACATGGGAGTACACAACATTCCACGTGGGAGTACACAACATTCCACATGGGAGTACACAACATTCCACATGGGAGTACATAACATTCCACATGGGAGTACACAACATTCCACGTGGGAGTACACAACATTCCACATGGGAGTACACAACATTCCACATGGGAGTACACAACTTTCCACATGGAAGTACACAACATTCCACATGGGAGTACACAACATTCCACATGGGAGTGCACAACATTCCACATGGAAGTACACGACATTCCACATGGGAGTAGACAACATTCCACATGGGAGTACACAGCATTCCACATGGAAGTACACAACATTCCACATGGGAGTACACAACATTCCACATGGGAGTACACAACATTCCACATAGGAGTACATAACATACACATGGAAATACACAACATTCCATATGGAAGTACACAACATTCCATACAGGAGTACACATGGAAGTACACAACATTCCACATGGGAGTACACAACATTCCACATGGGAGTACACAACATTCCATACAGGAGTACACAGTATTCCACATGTGAGTACTTGCCAGGCGCTGTGGGAGGTGGTTGTTATTCCGTGTACAGTCTCACACAGAGGCTGCAGGTGATAAATCCTGGAGGTGTGACAATTGGATGGATTTCAGCTTCAGCGGCGTCTTTCTCACCTCGGCTCTGATTCCCGAGGTGTCAAACTCCAGCAGAAACAAAGGCACAGGCGGCTACACAGTTCGGAATCTCAGAGACGAACCAATAAAGCAACTTCTGCAAACATCAAACGTTTATAAAAGTCACTACGGAAACAAACATTCTCTTGTAGCTGAAGTTATTAGCATTTTAGTGCAGCCTGCGATTTACACCAGATGCCCCGCCCCAAACTTCCCAAGAACTAATGTTTTATTTATCAATTCCTTCAGTAATGTCTTTTGTTTTTTGGCGTCAAAATGAAATGGCAAATTCGTTTGAGTGATATTTAAAGGTGCAGTATGTAACTTTCTGAAGGAAGTACGTCACCTGCTTGAAATAGAAAGTTAAACTGTTCTTCAAACATTCTCCATTTTATGTCCAACTGTGGAAGATTATCTCCAAACGAACAACATTCCCACGATAAGCTCTCTCTCTTCTCTCTTTTACCTCTCTCTCTTCTCTCTATCCCCCTCTTTTCTCTCATTCTCCCACCCTCACTTTTCCGTCACTTCTCTTTCGCTGCCTCGTTCCTGTCATTTCTCCCTCCCTCTCTCTCTTCTCCCTAACCCTCTGTCCTCTCACTCCCTCCCTTCTCTGTCACTTCTCTTTCTCGACTCTCTATTCTCTCTATCTCTCTTCTCTCACTCCCTCCACCCTCCCTTCTTTGTCCCTTCTCTTCCGCTCTCTCGTTCCTGTCTTATCTCCCTCCCTCTCTCTCTTCTCTCACTCACCCCACCCTCCCTTCTCTGTCACTTCTCTTTCTCCACTCCCTCTCTTCTCTCTATCCCTCTCTCTCCTCTCACTCCCTCCACCCTCCCTTCTCTGTCACTTCTCTTTCTCCACTCCCTCTCTTCTCTCTATCACTCTCTCTCCTCTCACTCCCTTCTTCCTTCTCTGTCACTTCTCTTTCACTCCCTCGTTCCTCTCTTATCTCCCTCCCTCTCCCTCTTCTCTCTAACCCTCTCTCCTCTCACTCCCTCACTTCTCTGTCACTTCTCTTTCTCGACTTTCTCTCTTCTCTCTATCCCTCTCTCTCTCACTCCCTCCTCCCTCCCTTCTCTGTCACTTCTCTTTCGCTCTCTCGTTCCTGTCTTATCTCCCTCCCTCTCTCTCTTCTCTCTAACCCTCTCTCCTGTCACTCCCTTCCTTCTCTGTCACTCCTCTTTCTCGACTCTCTCTTCTCTCTATCCTTCTCTTCTCTTACTCCCTCCACTCTTCCTACTCTGTCACTTCTTTTTCGCTCTCACTCCCTTTTCCATCACTTGTCTTTCTCTACTCTCTATTCCTCTCTTCTCTCACTCCCTCCACCCTCCCTTCTCTGTCACTTCTCTTTCGCTCTCTCGTTCCTGTCATAGCTCCCTCCCTCTCTCTCTTCTCTCTAACCCTCTCTCCTGTCACTCCCTCCCTTCTCTGTCACTTCTCTTTCTCTCTATCCCTCTCTCTTCTCTCAACCCCCTCCCTCCCTTCTCTGTCCCTTCTCTTTCACTCCCTCGTTCCTGTCTTATCTCCCTCCCTCTCTCTCTTCTCTCTAAACCTCTCTCCTCTCACTCCCTCCCTTCTCCGTCACTTCTTTCTCGACTTTCTCTCTTCTCTCTATCCGTCTCTCCTCTCACTCCCTCCTCCCTCCCTTCTCTGTCACTTCTCTTTCGTTCTTTCGTTCCTGTCTTATCTCCCTCCCTCTCTCTCTTCTCTTTAACCCTCTCTCCTCTCACTCCCTCCACCCTCAGTTCTCTGTCACTTCTCTTCCTCCACTCCCTCTCTTTTTCCCGTCTCTCCCTCTCTCTCCTCCCTCTCTCACTTCATGTCTCCACCTCTCTCTCAGTCCACTCTGCTCTTGTTGTCGTTCATTCCTGTGTCTGTTTGCTTTCTAGCCGGAGGCACTTTGTCACTACACTGTCCCAGAGGAGGATGGCTGCACCGGAGCGAGTGTGACGGCCCCGAGTCCCACTGGGGGATGAGGGCGCAATACCCACATCCACCAGTAGGGTCAACGTCCCGGCGGAGAAGTGCGCACAGGAAAAAGAAGATGATTTAAGTGACCTCGGGGTTTTTGAACATGAAGAGCCACATCACAGTGAATTTGTGGATAGTTCTGTTCCCTGGGCGTCATTGTGTTGCCAGGTCTGTCCGTTGTATTTAAGCCGATTCTGACGTGTATCAAATTACTCAATATCCCATCGTGGAGAAAACACAGAAAAACAGTAAAAATCTAAAAGGTCTGAACAAGTCTCTCCATGGACCAGCACCAAAGTATGAACCATCTCACACCATCTGAAACTAAACCAGGACTAAACCAGGACTAAACCAGGACTAAAGCAGGACTAAAGCAGGACTAAACCAGGACTAAACCAGGACTGAACCAGGACTGAACCAGGACTAAATCAGGACTAAACCAGGACTGAACCAGGACTAAAGCAGGACCAAACCAGGACTAAACCAGGACTAAACCAGGACTAAACTAGGATTAAACCAGGACTGAACCAGGACTAAAGCAGGACTAAAGCAGGACTGAACCAGGACTAAAGCAGGACCAAACCAGGACTAAACCAGGACTAAACTAGGACTAAACCAGGACTGAACCAGGACTAAAGCAGGACCAAACCAGGACTAAACCAGGACCAAACCAGGACTAAACCAGGACTAAACCAGGACTGAACCAGGACTGAACCAGGACTGAACCAGGACTAAAGCAGGACCAAACCAGGACTAAACCAGGACTAAACCAGGACTAAACCAGGACTAAACCAGGACTGAACCAGGACTGAACCAGGACTAAAGCAGGACTAAACCAGGACTAAACTAGGACTAAAGCAGGACTAAACCAGGACTAAAGCAGGACTAAACCAGGTCTAAACCAGGACTGAACCAGGACTGAACCAGGACTAAACCAGGACTTGGGAGATAAGTGTTTCAGTTTTCTTCAGACCATAATGCCAAGTCTCACTGAGGTGGTAATATTTTAAGTCTAAAGTAAATTGGAGCCAGAGTCGATGGAGCTGGAGCCGTGATCGCTCCTTGTTTCGACGGCGCTTGTAGCAGGTTCTCTCTGTCCGTTCATATATACAGTCTATGGTCAAAAGAGGAAGTAAAAAAGCGAGCTCTGGCCACCTTTAGTAGAGTAATATCCAATTTTGCAGCATAATTGCCTTTAAATCTAATCATACTTGAGCCGCCATAAAAGTTTTCATCTGGTCCATGCATCATTTCTGTGGTGTTTATGTATCGGCGGCGCTCGACAATCAGCATAGATCAGAGCTCCACGCCTCCACAGCGCCGTAGAACATCATTAGATCTGGCATTTAATGGCTCCTGAACCGACCAATCAATGATTCCCATCACCAAATGTCACACATAAAATCATTTGACCTTCTGCAGCGTTCGGACCCGGCGTCTCCCTGTGAGGCCGACAGACGCTCGGACCGACCACCAGCACAGACTGAAAATGAAACACCGCCACGAACGAGGAAATCGACGCCACGGCCGGCCTCAACATGCTCCAGTGATTGGTCGTAGGTGACTTTACTTTACCCCCCTCACAAAAAAAGGTCCTGTGTGCCTTAGTTTTTTGATCATTTGTGTCTTTTTTTTTTTTCCTCCAAAAAAGTCTATGATATGATAAATAAATATAAAACTTTAATAAAATGTTAAAGGCCCTGTACCTGATTTTTACCTCTGTGCACCACATTTCCTCCTTTCTCTCTCTCACCTCTCTTTTCCACTCTCTCACTCCTCCATTTTCTCGCTCTTTTTCTCCTCTCTCTCTCTCCCTTCCTTCCTGTCACATTCTCTTCTCTTTCTTTCTTCCGTCTTTCTCTCTCTTACCTTTTTTCCCACTCTCTTACTCCTGTTTTCTCTCTCTTCTTCTCCTCTCTCTCTCTCATCTCCCTCTTTCTATCCTCCCCCTTTTTCTCTCTCACCTCTCTTTTCCACTCTCACTCCTCCATTTTTTCTCTCTTCTTCCCCCCCTTTCTCTCTCTCCCTTCCTTCCAGTCTCATTCTCTCTCTCTCTCTCTCTCAGCTCCCTCTCTCTTTTCTCTCACCTCAAACTTTTCCACTCTCTCTGGTCTTTCTCACTCCTCTTTTCCCTCTCACTCTCCTTCCCTTCCTCCCTTTCCTTTTGTTTCTCTTTCTCTCATCTCCCTCTTTCTTTCCTACCCCTTTCTCTCTCTCACCTCTCTTTTCCACTCTCTTACTCCTCCATTTTCGCTCTCTTCTTATCCTCTCTCTCTCCCTTCCTTCCTGTCTCATTCTTCTCTCTCTCTCTTTTCTCTCTCCTCAAACTCTTCCTTTTTTTTTCTCACTCCTCCTTTCCCTCTCACTCACGCTCCCTTCTTCCTTTTCTCTTCCTCTCTTCTTTCTCCCTCTTTCCTTCCTCCCCCTTTCTCTTCTCTCATCTCTCCATTTTCCACTTTATTCTTTGTCACTTTTTTCTCTCTCTTTCCTCTTTCCCTCACTTCCTCCATCCCCTCACTCTTTCATTCTTCTCTTTCTCTCTTATCTCCTTTGTCTTTCTTTCTTCCTTCCCCCCCTCTTCTTTCACCTCTCCCCCTCTTCTACTCTCTCTGTTCTTTTTCATTCTTTTTATAAAATGTTAAAAGCTTTATACCTGATTTTTACCGTCCTAAAAGGTAAAAAAAACATAGAACAACTTCATTTTAAACAGTTTGCAGTGGTCCAAAGTTATTCTTCACTTATAGAAAAAGAAAAATTCAGTTCTAAAAAAATGGACAGAGTTTTTTGAGCAGCTCGTCCAGACACTTCTTCAGTTCTGGTCAGATTCCTGCTGGACACTGTCTTACATCTGTCTGACGGGAGGAGCTAGCGACACTGAAGCTAACACACCTGTTGTCCAGGTCGACTGAACTACACTAAATGTGAACTGTGCCCGAGTCATATTTGGTATAATCATTCAGGCCCCTAATGAACGCTCCGACACCGGTTAGCATACTGGCTAGTGCTATCGTTTCCTCATTTTGATTTAGGTAGAGTTATGAATGAATAAATGTGTCATGATCCCTGTTTGCTGCCCTCGTGTTCTGCTCTTTCCCTCCCTCACCTGTCCTTGTCCGGAGGTGGGCGGAGTTCTGAGAACCATCAGCGCAATCAACGCCACCTGCCAGGGGGATAAGAGGAGCCAGGACCAGACACTCGGTGGCAGATCGTCCGCGTGTTTCACATGAATGACTCTAGCTCGGCTCTTGTCATGTTCCTGGCTTGTATTTTTGCTCATTTGGATTTCTGTCACTCTCCAGACTCCGCTCTTGGACTAGCTCCGGACCCTCGCCTCAGATCCTGCCCTCCTGCACAGGTATTTGTTCCCTCGTCTTCGTCTCTGCACGCCGTACCCAGCTCCTCGTTGATTCTACCGTCATTACCGGTATTATTTCACTTCTTGTAAATAAACACTGTAAACCTTCTCCGAGTTCCGCTTCTTTTGGTCCCTCTGCCCGACTCGTTACGACAAAATAAAGCCTAAGCTGCCCATTTCTGTTCAAAGATGGATTGTCTTTCTTAACAAAAATAGCTTCTTTAACTCTCCTTTCAAACCATTTCTTTTCTCTGGCTCAGATCTGAACCTCACTATCTTCAAAGGAGGTTAGTGTCTTTGAGATGGAGATGCACGGCAGATCATTGTCCTGAGCTGCTCTTGTGACAGTGTTGGTTCATCGTCTTGTGGAGCAGCTGTTTAGTTTCTCCAATATACCTCTCACTGCATCTTCACTACGCTGAACGGAGCAGACTGTCCTTTGAGTGAACCAGTTTCTGTCTTAAAGTGTTTGTCGGTTGGAAATAGATCAGGATTTCATGCCGTCTGAAAATCCTCCGAAGCTTTCCAAACACACCAGCCGTGTGAGGAATGGTTACACCTTTCCTTCGAGGTTCTGATTCGCTGTTGTCCTGTTTTCCAGCTCCGAGAATCCTAAATATTGATGAGTTTATAAGCCCTAACGTTAATGCTAGCAGCTACGAGGATGCTAAGAGCCTATTGCCTGATTTTCAAACAGTAAAATAAAATAAAATTAGATGGAAACAGCACAGAGCGGACTTATTTTGACCTCCTGAGCTGCTTATACACTATATCTGTACTGGGGTGAGACACATTTTGGTTAAATACATGGAAAAAGTCAGGTACAAGCCCTTTAAACTGCATTACCCTCACCTTGGCTGCTATTATCCTGCTCCTTGATGTATTTTGAGACACTATTCGAGCACAAATTTGACCCAAAAAAGTAGTCGAGGTGCTTCTCTATGGATAGGGACCATTTAGCCAAAGGTGAGAGCGTCATAAAACACAGCACAGCAGCAGATCAGCTCAATGACCCTTGGTACTGAATCTGCACATTCTCGGTGTAATTTAGTGACAATGTCCTTTCTTTGACTTTCTGTGAGATTTGGAAATGTTGCCGTGTTTTGTGATACAGAGATTTTGAGATAAGTGAGAAGTATAGGGACAAAAGTGAGGGAAGGGTGGAGCGTGCGATTGACAGGAGCAGTGCATTGTGGTTTATATTGATCGGTGTAGTGACCAGCGATGGACACAGCTTTACAAAGTGCATTTGGGAAATTTTGAGTGCGCTACTGGACATTCGGACGTCACTAAAAATGGTGTGACCCTAAATAGTGCACGAAGTAGGGAATAGTGTAGATGTTTGTTTTTTCCACTAACTGCAACTTGGCTGATGTAAAATTATGATAAATTTAGCACTGGTACAACCTATAGACTGTGTAAAGAAGTGGGCTAAGCGAATTTGACGTCGCCCAAGCGTTTGGCTCTACTCAAAAGAAGCTCATCGGGGCTAGAGCAGTTACAGCGGCGAATTTGTGGCCAAGTTCCACATTTGGATTTGCGAGTATCATAGCAACCAAAGAGCCAATCCAGAGCGAGGTTCTTGAAGGTAACGCCCCTTCCCGTCCGCACCGCTGGTTTAGTAGGGAGCAAGAACTTAGCAACGCTGTCAATCAAACCTGTTGCTAACGCTAGCTGGAGCAATCTCGAAGAAAGAAGGCGCCTGGTTTGTCTGTTATTAATGTTCATATCTTGATTTTTGGACAAAATAGCGAAATAAAAACACCATGATCATGTAGAGCGGGAGTTTTTTGTTGTATTTGTCCATTATGTTTTGTCTGTGTGTCCCTGAGTCTTCTTCTTTCCCTATAATCATGGCTGTTGGATCCATTGGAGGACAGGAGTAGTGACTCTGAGGCACCTCGTCGTCAGTTCATAAGTCTGTTTGTTCGTAAGATTTTGTTATTTACTGTGAAATTTGTGTTTTAGTTAACTTTACCTTTGTTTTTTGCTTTAAACCTTGCAAGGTACCATCAGTTTCAGTATTTTTAATCCCCTTTTGTTTAGTTTACCCTTAACATCCCTGGCTATTCCGCTTTCCGCCTTGGTTTTCTTTTGTTACTTCCCTGTCCCCACACGAGCTGGGTCGTAACAGCGGGTTAATACGAACATTTTCAGACCAAAATGAAGAGCGGTTACAGAGAGAGGGGCGACAATTTTTCAGTGTAAAGTGAATTGGAGCCAGAGTTGATAGAGCCGGACGGATCACTTCTTATTTGGAGCGTGGCAGCTGGCGTGTTAGCTATGTTTTTACTACTACTTTACTACTTTAATATCTGGTTGTTCTGCCTTTAGCTTGGATCACGGCACATCGCATTGATGATGGTCGAGTCTGACGCTGCACAAAGCTTCTCCAGCACATCCCAAAGATTCTCACTGGAGTTAAGGTCTGGACTCTGTGGAGGCTCCATGTGTGAAAATGATTCTCCTGCTCCTGAACCTCTGTCACTATTTGACCCCGATGAATCCTGGCATTATCATCTTGTAATATGCCCATCAGGGAAGAAAAAAATATGGAATAACCTGGTCCTTCAGTATATTCAGGTGTCAGCTGACCTCATTCTTTGAGCACAGACTGTCGCTGAACCTCGACCTGACTCGTACTAGAGGTAAGATCTTAAGCCCGAGCCCGAGCGGTGTTGGATGAGCCTGTAGCTGTCTTGCTGAAAGAAGTACATGTTATTACGGTGCAGTTCACTAATAAAAGCTTTAACATAAGGAATACTTGTTTTAAAATAAATCATTTGGATAAAACAGAGAAGGCGCTGTAATGTAATTGCTATTTAACTAAACAGGAGCCGCAGAGCCAGAGCTCTGTGCACGTGAACGCCGCCCTCTTAATAATCTTCCCTCCGCAAGTCCGCATCTATTTTGACCTGGTATCCCCAATATGGAGGAGCAAGAAGTTAAGGATAAACTAAAGACAGGAGAACTGAACAGACAAACACGCACCGGTAAGAGGGAGGTGTGGAAAAGCTTCACATTAGTTGAAGAAAATGCTACAGAAACTTGCGTTGGCTTCGCTGAATGTGTCAATGTGGCGCTTTGCTTTCATACGAGAGCAAAAAGACTGGCACCTCGACGCTGAGCAGCATTTAAACAGCTGTACTGGCAAAATTGATGATCGTCAAAGTCAAACATCTAGGCCTCACAAATAAAATATGAAATTTCGGGTTTGCTTCGGGCTCGGGCCTGAAATCAAGTTAATTGGTCGGGCTCGGGCCGGGTCGGGCTTTAATACCCGCGGGCCGGGTCGGGTCGGGCTGGATTTTTTTGGCCCGATCTTACCTCTAACTCGTACCTATCGGCCTCGGACCTGTTTGCTTAGTTAAATCCAGGTTGTGACTTTTTTTTTTTTTGGCCTGGCAGTGTATGCACAGTCTGTGGTATTATCCGACCAAACCAATTCGAACCAAGTCGATACTAATCCCAGACTGACCAAAAGCATGTTCGAGAATTCATAATGTGATCTTTAAGTGCCTCTACCTCTGGATAAACTGCAGATACACTATTGTCTAACCCAGAAAACCCCTTTATCTTTATCCAGCGAGCACAATGCGAGACACGTGCTGATTTTCCCCATTGCACCGCATGATGAAAGCAGCCAAGCAAACTTCACAAACTCCCGCCTGATCCGTGTGCATTATTCATCCTGTCCTCTCCTCCCACTCCCGCTCCACAGCTTGCTCTGCCGCTGACGAAAGGCGAAAGTTGTGACGGTACACTGCATGCGGGCGCGGGATGATAATATTCCTCACGATGCTTTGGTGCGGGCGGCTCTGTCCAGCGGAGAGCCGGGTGGCGCTGTCGCTGTCTGTGTTTGTCTCAGATGAAGAGACGAAACAGTCCTCCGCCTCCCACAGCCCTGTCAAATATAAATGTACTTTGGTGTCACAGTAGCGGGCCTAAACACACGGCCTGTAGAAGTGAGTTAGGACCGATTCTTTTCAAAGAGCCGTTCAAGACGTTGGCTCTTCTCTGCTGACGTTTGTGTTGGTTCAGTGTAAATCGGAGTAAAGATGCATACAGCCAGAAAGAAAAAAAGATTTGGTTTGGTTTTTTAGACAATTAGATCCACTTCCAACAGATCGTGATGAGGAATCGTTCAAAAGAGCCGTGAATCGTCATGTCACATCACAAATATGGAGCAGCAGCTACCTGATAATCACGACTCCAACTTATACGGAGCGACTGTAATGTTAACAAGGGCTAAAATCTGTCTAAAAGGTCAAATAATTATGATTAGACTAATACAAATAAACAACAATATAGTTTTTATGGTAAATTAGAAACTTGCCTGGCAAATCCAGAATCATACTGCTCTATTTTTTTTTTTTTTAATAGATTGAAATATGACACGTGTGAATCAAAGCAGCTCATTGGTCACCTGCGTTTTACAAATAAATCAAACCGATCTCACCTCTGATTAACAGATTTTAATGCTTCGCTCGTTAATTCTACAGAAATCCGCCATGTTTTTCAGCTCCTGTGATAATGTGATGGAAATGTAAGTATTTTCATGTTGTGTCTTTGAAAAACATTTGATCTGTGTCAGACCCGGACCAGATATTAACATGTGTGAAGCTCTGTCTCCATCCCACAGGAAACTCTTTGTTCCTGTGGGATGTTCCTGTTCCTCTTTGTTCTGTCTAAGTGTAAAAGTTCATTATCTCATGAGTGTGAAACAAAAGTCACGTTGTCATTCTGGTATAAACAGAGCTCAGAGTTGGGGGACTGAGACTGGGACTTGGACAGGAACTTGGACTCAGAGACTTGGGGGGGGTGGGAGGTTTGTCTGTATCTGCTGTAACAAAGAATAAACCTTTTTCTGTATTCCAAAACTCACCGGGCTTCGCAAATGGATTAATCTTCCCCATAAAATTGTGATTTTTTCCACAACAATATTTTTTCTGATATAGATGGATCATGCACGTCCCTGATTGGCTAATCCACCTGTCAATCATGCCCACTGAAAAACAGGAAGATTCCCCAGCGACTAAACTCACATCTTCATGAAGTATTGCAGAAGTGTGAGTTCTGGATCTCAGGCTGTTTAATCCTTCCTCGTGCCTAAACTGTCCTGCATTATGGATGAAACTTCAGTATTGATGACACAAGTTGAGTTATTCTGTCTTAAAACGCAGTATAATTGTATTTTTATGAACTATGATACATATCTACCACAGGCACTATGCTAGAACCACACACGTACTAAAAAAACAACATGAAAGCTTGTCAAATATACTTTAAACGCAGTAATACCTCCCCATTACTACGACAAAACATGTTTTTGTTATCAAACTGAACAATATAATGTATTTATAGCCTCTTTTTAGATTGTTGTTTTGTCCGCCCACTACCACTACCTCAAAACATCTGCATGATTCATCTCCTCCTCTTCATCACCTCTTCATCACTGATGCGCTCCTAAAATATCCACACGACATTTACATAAAGCCCCAGGTGACCCCCACCCTGTCCTTCAGATGATCCCACCAAATGTTGCACAGAGCGGCTGTCAGACGCGCCCTTGCCCTTAAACCCATGAATAATAAACTCATAGACGATAAATGCAATAGTTTTATTGTAAAATTTCACAGCTATGTGCAATACCCTTATGAAAAGGATTTTTTCAATACATTTAGTATAGTATGGAGACCCTAATGGACTTCACCAGTGCCCTTTTGTACAAGAAAGATACAGAGATGGTAAACAACTGGATGAAAGCAGCTCTGCAATCTGGGCACGTCATAAAAGAAATGATCCACATGTGCGGTTTATACTGTCTGTCGAGGCCTAAATAAAAATGTTAAATTAAATTATTAAGCAAGAAATGTCCATGAAGTACCAGATGAAGTAACATGCGTACTACTGCATAGAAACACTGCAGCAGTCTAATACTTATGAGCAGAAAACAAACTTAAACCAAAGAAAAGCAGAAATCGTTAAAGGGTTGACAGATAAAATACTTTTTCCAGTCTGGGTGTGTTCACACTTTATAAACCCCAAGTGTAATTCATGTTGATTTAATCTGAAATGTAACTGCAGTAACTCACGTCTTCTGTAGGGGGCAGTGCATGAATGTTTACTTACAATAAACCAGAGATGAAGAAATCCTCATCTGGATTAGGATGTGAAGAGAGACGGCAACTATGAAAAGATAAAGAGACCTGTTGGAGCAGAAGGCTGGGGGTTCTAGTTCCAAAGCGAGTTGTAAGTTGCAGTTTTGTAATTGAGCAAGACACTGTAGCGACGTTCAAATAGTGTTTTCTATGTTTTCACCTAATCCATTCTGTTTCATACCATTTTACAATTTTATTAAAGGCGCACTGTGTATTGAAACTGGAATGTTCTACAGCAGGGGTCTCAAACAGATTTTCACCAAGGGCCACATCAGCAAAATGGCTGCCTTCAAAGGGCCAGATGTAAAAGAAATCTAACTACTTTTGTGTTTCTGTATTTATTACTCAATCAAGTTACAAATATTACACATGCATTTGCCTAGATGTAAAAATATGGCTGTAACTGTGTATCTCCTGATAAAATGACATTGTAAGACCATCATACCATTTAATTTACCCTGTCGAGGACCACATAAAATGATGTCGAGGGCCACATTTAGCCCGCGGGCCTTGAGTTTGACACGTGTTGTATAGTTCCCCATTACACAGGGTCAATTACAAATCAGATCTGTGGAGAGGTGACCCCGCTCAGAGTTAGACTGCATGTTGTAAGGTATTTCTCCAACACAAAACACCAGTAGTCGAATAAACGCAAGATAACTTCAATGCCATACTGCGGAACATTCCAGGCAAAGCGATGTAATCTCCCTGGGCACCAGCAGGGGGCGGACTTTACAAATATTAACACGTAAGCCCAATTGACCTTATTCTGCCCGCCCACATTTGCCTCTAAACGCTACTAAACCAAGCTTAATTTGTGGCGGTTTCAATGGAAAATTTGAGAAAAAATCTGAATTTGCCTCTAAAATCTGATATAAAGTTGGTTAATTTGTATAAAATGTTCTATGTTCATGTGACCAACGAGTCAACGCTGCACCGATTCTCTGAGAGGCTTTAAAACGGTCAAGATCAGCAGATACCACGCCAAATAATACAACTGGAATGACGGCAACTTCCGCATTAAGGTGAATAAAATGTGAACACACCTTTACAAAACCATCCTTTCCAATATGAAGACTTTTCAAAATAAGAGTCTGTATGCCTGCATATTAATGTTTGGTCTGTTCCGTATTAATCTCACAAATGGTGTTATTAGCGATATTAACCATTGCATGTTTGATTTTTTTGGCACTTTAACCGACTCTCGATACACGTCTTTAATCTAGTACACAGGTGATGACCAGTCTAATAGTACACACAGTTACATACATCCAGTGATACTATTGTTAATACTTTAAGACAGGTTTAGACTAACAACGCTTTGCAACGGGACCCGGTAGAGATCAGGAAATAAAGTCTGACAAAAAAAAGATTGTAAACAGAATAAACGATTGTAACTAGGTCAAGAAGTTATTGTTCTTTTGTTTTTTTGTCCCTGAAAAAGTATGACTATAAGCGTACTACTTTGAACATAGAACTTGCTAAACTCAGACGGTAACTAACAGTATAGTGAAAGCTGTAGTAGTTAGTGTACATTGACAACAACATAAAACACAGGATAAATAAGTGCCATTGACACAAGTTTTCTCATACATGATAGTGACAGCATTCGGTGAGTATTTTAAACCAGGGGCTATACTTATAAGTGAACATAAGTACAATTTTCTCTCAAAAAAATAAATAGACCATCAATAAATAAGTAAATAAATACCTTTTTGCCCTTGTTTTCAGTCTAGCATTTACAATTATTACCGTAATTAATAAGATGTGATACGACAACGATGCGGAAATTACAAAATATATACCCCTTTACAAAAGTCCCAAAGGGTTAGAGCTTTAGCAGTTGTTCTTTTTTCATTTTCTTTTGTATGTACAGAACATAAGCACTGTGATTTACATATATTGATGTTAAAACGCCCCCCGGTAGTTGCCTTTTTATCGGGTTGGAGTTGGACCCTTTGATTGGTCTCTTCAAGCAACTTCCAGAGCATTTGTGGAGGGAAATTAAAATAAATACATGATATGATGCTAATAATGGTGTTAGCCTAGCTTCTTGAGATGGGATGGAGTGTTTTACATTCAAAGTGGTGCGTTTCTGAAGCCAAAAAGTCGAATAAAATAAGTCCGTAGTAAGGCATACATACAAAAATGTACAGATTGGCAGTTTATTGTTGATTTTGAAGGACAAATATTATGCAAAATTTACTTTTTTGAGCTTTTGTTTGAGTCTTTGCGCGCAGAAATCAGCCCATTTAAATTTTCCCAGGATTGTTACGTCATAGGTAGAAATCCTGCAGTTTTAAAATCCATAAATCATTGCCAGGTTTATTAGCATGCCAGAAAATGTTACTTCAATGGCTATTTTTTTTTTTTTTTTTTCCATGGTTTGTCCCCACTGTTGTCAGTAGATGGCGTCCTAACACCAAATCCAAATAATGCGAAATATTTGCCCTTTAAACCCAATCAACTCATACTAATAATTCGAATAGATATATGTAAAATTAAATAAAATAAAGTGAAATTTTTTCCTAGCGAAATTACAAAAGTTGGAGGTTCAGTTCCCAGCAAAAGGGGTGTGTTGTTGTATCCTTGGGCATGACATTTGTGACCTCTTTTACCCCTTCTACTTTGTGACTGAGATAAAGTACTTCCACAGTATTGGAATGTTTTTATGTGATGAATAGGTCAGTATACGCTTAAATAAATACCTTTTACGAAAGACAGATGTACGGAAATGTGAAAGTACAGTTTGATATCAGTACTTGATCATGGGGTGATGCAACAACCTTTTTACCAGACAATTGCTGTAAACAAAAAGGTTGCATAAGCATAATTAAGCATATTATGTAAATGCTTTTAACAATGAAGATGGGGTCAGTGCCGTCCATACGCTAATGGCTGGAAAAATAAAATGGCTATGCAGCTTGATGTCCTCATATCATCCACCCACCAGTGTTAAAAGAAGTAACTGTGATATATATGAAATACCACTCACCTTTTGAGACACTCCATGTTAATAGGTAGAGCAATTTTTCCATAATCGTCAAAAAGATAAAATATGGTTTGTTTTTTTGGCCTGAAAAGATGCATGCAATAAATGTAAACCACTATGCATGTAATAATAAAATATATACAGCGTCTGTACAGTGGAGTTTGTGGATAGTGTTTAAATTGTGCTAGCATCGCAGCTAAACCAGAGTGAGTCCCAGCGCTTGAGTTTTATATTTAAAGTGCTTCAGGGTTGTTGGTCGACAAATGAGCTAAAAAGGGCCAGTTTCACAAAAGTTTCTGTTGGTATTAATGATGAATAATGTAACAGAGGCAGTGTAAGCAGAAGTGGTTGTAAACTGGTACATTTTCGTAATGAAATTAAGTTGAATCTAACTGAATTGAAGTTGTTAAATAATTAAATAATTGCGTTTTGTAAAGGGATACTGTTCTCTATGCTCCTAATATAGTGGACTTTTGTAGCTGCCCAAAGTCTGGATATGTTAAGATAGGGCTAGTGACATAATAAACACTTAATATGTTTGAAAATATTAACGTAACACACACTAAACCTTGACGAATAGAGTTCATACTCAATACTGATTCTGATACCACAGTGATAATAGAAAAACACAATTTTTTTAGACGATAGAATGTGATTTTCAACATTAAATAATAGGACTTTCATTTATATTACCAAGTGGCGTTATACCTGTGTAATCCCTTTGTCATCCAGGTAGATCCATAGTGATCCATGGTCGTATTTACTAGTCTATGTCGTCTTATACTTGTTCTGATACAGCTCAAGATCATTCGAAAGCTACTCAGGAAACAATCTGTCCTGTGAATGTGCCTTTTTTTACAACTCAACTTGCTCAAATGAGTATCTAGTTCACTTTATACTGATTTTCAATACTTTCGACAACCCTACTAGGACAAAACCACGACTAGAACAGGATGAAAGTCAGTCTACATCAGGAACAAACTCAGTTCAAACCAGAACAAGTGAAAATGTATGTATGTGTTCTCAACGGAAGTGTCTGGGGAGGGAGAAGTCCACATATAACTCCTATAACTCAACTGTATGCTCCAGATTTCGCCCATGAAGATAGATATATTGTCGGGTAGTGATATCAACCTCTTCTGTGAAACTGGTCCAAAATCAAGTTTACAATATTTCCTATTGATCTGAATTGCTTTTAAAATACTGAGAATGTATGATTTACAAAAAAAGCAGCAATAATTCTGTAATTTTCCCCATAAAATGATAAATGTTACGTCCACATACAACAATATTCTCACAACAATCGTTAAAACCAGTTCATGCCGTTTAAGATGTAATGCTACACGATTCGCAGTGTCTTTAGTTGTTCATTTTTAAATATAACTTACATTGAGTGAAACTGAAATTGAATGAACGCAAAATAGTTCGAGAATCAAGTCATTTCCGCTTCCTTCTGAAAGTCCATTCGCTTACTTTAGTAGGGGGGGGACATCAAAACGAAAACCCAATGGATACCAACTCGTAAGGCTCTAAGAAGCAACCCCGTGAGCCCTAGAGGTAAAGATAGGACACCCAGTAGACCAGGTTGAAGAGGCCGAAAGCGGTGGGGAAAAAAATGCGAGCGTAAGAGTCTATTTTGGCGATGCGGATGTGGAGGCGCCCGTGTCTCCATGCGCCAGTGCGGCAGTCTTCGAAGCAGCAGAAGAAGCTAGTGCAGTCCTTCCCGTCCAGGCATTCGTAGCCGTACTCCTCGTCGCGTTCGGTCATGTGCGTGGCGTTGTTCATCTGGATGGCGGTGGCGGAGCGAGGGCGGATGTCGACCGTGGGCGTCTGAGAGAGAAAAGGGAAGAGAAACGTCAGAGTCTTTTAAACCCTGTCAACGCTTAGTGATATGGGCCGAAATAAGAAAAATGTGACATGTTTTGATGGCGAAATGACTGAAGTCGAAGGTGAAAGTTGGTGGTTTGGTTCGGTGCAAAAGGGTGTGTTGTTGAGTCCTTGGGCAAGACATTTTAAACCTGTTTTACTCGTTTTAAGCAGGTACTTTAACACTTTTTTAGTAGATTAATGCATATAGTCACAAACGGCTGAGAATATGTTAGCTAACCTTCTTTCCTGAACATTATGCAACCATGGGAAGTCAAAGAGAAACCAATTAAACTAACTTTCAGCAAGAGGAAAAGGACAAGGAAGACATTTTGTTGGTCTATAAAATAGTATTTGAATGTGGTAATAATTTTGTTATGAGTTATGGTGTCGTTGTCCGGAGCCGAGCTACGCAGAACACACCTTCTCAGCCCATTAAACTATATACATCTAGCCATAGTCTTTTTTTTTTTTTCCCACTAAACTTTTATGTCTGATCCCTAATCAGACATACTCCAACTTTAAGAACTCAAATGTCACCTCACCTATCAAAAATACATAACGCTGTACCTCATTTGTACTCGTGGAAAACACAACTAGGTCATTTTAAGCGGTTTGCAGTGGTTCAGATTTATTATTCACTTACCAAACGCACTCTGGGCATCCTGATTACTCACCATAATGACTTAATAAGCGCTTTTCACAACTTTAAGAGACCAGAATGGCAACGCTAACAACACCTACCATGCTAACAGTGCACTTCCTGAGTACAAGTACGGAGTCTTTAAAGTTGGACCAATGGATTTGTTTGTCACATGGACATTCTAACCCTTTCAGGGGCTTGTTTATGCTCCTATCTATCTTCACTCATACTTTTTTTTTTTTCCAAATTATGCACTTTTAATTTACAACAAAGTCCCTTTCTTACCACAAACCTTCAACAGAGCAGTGTAGTCACGTTTTGAGCAGTTATCTCTTTGCATAGTAGTGTTCAAATAACGCTAACGACAACTACCATGCTAACAGTGCACTTTCTGAGTACAGGTACAGGGTTGTTAAAGTTGGACCAGTGGATTTGTGCGTCACACGGACATGCTAACCCTCTAGGAGCTTGTTTATGCTCCTATCTTCAGTCCACTTCCTTGTTTTCTGTCGTCATCCTCAGAGAAGCAATTTGCACCTTGCGCTCACCCCAGGACCCCTTTAATGTCATGGAAACACAAATAGGCTCGTAAGTGGCACCTATGTCTGTAATTAGTGAGAGGCCAGCGACAAAGGCGTGGTCCTCATAGGCCAACAAATGCAAATTATACACTGGGCTGGGACGGAGCTGGCAGCAACATCGATGATCATATTTACTGTGGATTTTCAGCGTTTTATTCGATAGCGTTGTAGCTAGTGCTGGGCATTTTGCTTTTAATTGTGATTAGCAAAGCACTTGGAAAGACGGGAAAGAAGCGGTGACAGACAGGTGCCCGCAGGCGATTTCTTGCAAGCACAAAAACAATAATGTTAAAAGCTGCGTGAGTCAGCAGAACACTATTATGATTATTATTATTACCAATATGGATTTGTCTATTGTGCTCTGACCTACATTAGACAGAGGAGGGTAATGGCACAAAGCCCAGGCAAATCAGAGCCAAAAATAGCACATAAATAAGCTTTAGAAAACTACTGTGTGAAAAATCAAATTAATCTTTAAGTGCAAAACCAATAGTGGCTTAATATTTGAATAAACACCGTTAGCAGTAGCCAAAAACATGACTTTTTGGAGCTTTTAATCTTGTTCTAGACATATTGTTCAGCAAAAAAACATACATGGAGTTGTCTTTTGCTTTTTTTTATGCTTGTTTGATTATTCCTGTTAACAAAGTCCTCTTCGTCTGAGGACTCAGAAGTCACACAATTTTAATTCTACTTGAATTGTTGCGTCATAGGTAAAAATCCAAGCTTCTCGTGCACGGTTTTAAATGCTAAAATCATCTTTGGACTTATTCTGAGGGTTTCTGCAGTCACATTGTGTTGTTTTTTTTTGCGCAGCAGCCATGTTGACTTGTTTTTTCCAAATCTAGACAATTTTAGTCTAATACGCTGACCAAAAATATGTTTAATATGTCCACTCTAACTTTTACTATTTTGTCTAATATGTACATTATTGTTTGAAGGGTTTGAATAGGTTAAAAATCCTCACCGCAAATACCCAGATAGTACTTTTGATCAAATTTCCATGGATTTTTTCATGACCATTGCTGATACTGATTGTTTAAAATATGGAGAAACCAATCGCCTATAAGATCTGCTGATATTTTTGGGCCAATATGTAGGGTTGACTTGGATTATTTTCTCCAAATTATGCACTTTTAATTTACAACAAACTCCCCCACAGTCCCTTTTTTTAACCTCAAACCTTCAGCAGAGCAGTGTAGTCACGTTTTGAGCAGTTATCTTTTTGCATAGTAGTGTTCAAATAAAGCTTTGTGTGAACCAAAAACAGAATATCGGCCTGATCTGAAGATTTAAGGCCAATATCGATGAGCTAAGAAGTGCAAATATCAGCCCTCTACACTTACATGTGACATTTTTCTGGGTTTAAACACTTAAACACTTTTTCATTCAAAAATAGTAGTACTGATAAAAATACTGCTACTGTGAATTAGTCACAGTCACACTGGTGGTGAGAAGTTGGTCGGTGGCTCTTTACACCACTGTAGCGCTACATATAACATCTATACTAATCTGACAGGTAATAGATAAAACTTCTTTCACTACAGAGAAATACAGAGCCTCCCTTTTATCCACATCTCGGTCAAAAAGTGGGACAGAGTGTGAGCGTTGTTGTCTCAATACTCAAATCTCAACCTTGACCACAGAAGATTTTAAAATGGTTCTTTTTAGTTAAAGCTGTCATTTTTATATACAAAATAATAGTATTTTCTTCATCTTTGCATGGAAAACAGTTCAGGAAAGCTCAAATTTTGTCCTGTTAACGTGATTTTTTTGCAGTACTGACACTTCCTCAAATGAGTTTCCAGTTTTACAATCGTTTAGCATCTGATTTTCGATTCTTTTGACAACCCCAGAACAGCGGCATCAGAACCTGGCCTATTCTAAACGGAGATACTTAATCTGTGCTGATCCTTCATCTCCAAATACCACGGCACCTTTGCACAGAGAGGCCGTTTGTCTGGTGAAATTTGTGGTGTCTTTTTAGCAGAGAGATTTGGTCGACTTTCGATGATAAATCCTGTTGTCAGACTCATCATTTTTCAAAAGGCAAATCCAGTTGAAAGTTCAGCCTGTGAAACTTTGCACCTTTTTCTGTTCAAAAGTCTGACGGCGGCAACATGAGTCATTTTGTAAAGGAGGGTCTATGTAAACTGTATTTATTGTACCACTTTATAACAACTTAATTAAGAACGATTCACGTTCAGTCATTTAAAGTGGGGCTAAACACCGAAACTCCGCCCACAATCGCACTTCTAAAGAGCTGCTAAACTGGGCAGTATCTGGACGACTAAAGAAAAAAGTGACATGGGACTAGGGACGGGGTCTGGAGCTATAAGAAACACTGTGATTGGTCCAAACTTTTGTCACCGGGAACCGCATACTGAAACATATTTGAAGCTGAGAACCACAGACCACAGTGTCGATACAGCGAGTCAAATGGTGGATTTAACACAGGTTTTGAGAGAATTTGTATGTTTAATAAAACTTGAAAGATTATTTTTAGGTCTGTGTCACAATGCAATGTGACGTTATTCAGGTTATAGAGGTAGAATCTCTATAATTTGCAGTAAAAAACACTTCCTGATCAATTGGGTCAGTTTAGGAGGAGGCATGAGGGCCAACAAAAAATGGTCTGAGGGCCGCATTTGGCCCCGGGGCCGTAGTTTGGACAGGCCTGGTTGAACAGAAAGGTGTTTGTAATCAGAAACACGTGGCTGTGATCAGGGCAGTCTTTTGTAATGTCACCAACTACTTAGAATTGAAGGCAACTGGAAGCAACACAGACTTAAATTTATGTTTTTTTTTTATTTATATGTTATT
This sequence comes from Periophthalmus modestus, assembly GCA_019594935.1. NCBI lineage: Eukaryota > Metazoa > Chordata > Actinopteri > Gobiiformes > Gobiidae > Periophthalmus > Periophthalmus modestus. The sequence goes on from JAIEZT010001243.1 coordinate 5,970,550, forward strand.
AAAAAGCTGCAAATGTACCTAGTTTGTTCTAAAGTTGCCAAAACATGACCTGGGACAGTAGATAATGATGTCAAAACACCATATACACAGTTTAGTAGCAAAAGTTAAGGTTTAGTTCCACTTTAATTAATAAGTTATTGTGATGTCACCAACTACTTGAAATTGAAGGCAACTGGAACCAACACAGACTTATATTTGTGTTTTTTTGACCAGAAAGCTGCAAAATTATGCTCTAAATTTGCCAAAACATGACCTGGGACAGTAGATAATGATGTCAAAACACCATATCCACAGTTTACTGGCAAAAGTTAAGGTTTAGTTCCCTTTTAATTAATAAGTTACTGTGATGTCACCAACTACTTGAAATTGAAGGCAACTGGAACCAACACAGACTTATATTTGTGTTTTTTTTACCAGAAAGCTGCAAAATTATGCTCTAAATTTGCCAAAACATGACCTGGGACAGTAGATAATGATGTCAAAACATCAAATACACAGCTTAGTAGCGAAGTTTGGTGTTTAGTTCCATTTCAATTAAGAAGTTAGAGTTTGAAGTTAAGTATTAATTAAAGTAGTTACTAGTTTCTATTTGTTCGTTGCCTGTAGCAGAATTACAGCTTATTTATGTCTTATCAAACACAAAATTTTCTTCACAAATTAAAGCTGCACACTGCCGTTGGGCCTCTGCCGTTGTAAAAGTTCTGTTATGCTCTGTTATGCTAATGTTGCTAATGTGCACACAGCGCTAATGTCAAAAAAAGAAGAAATTCACTCTTACACATTGATTTACTAACTGTCTGTGCAGGAACAATGTCTGCGCGACTAAATTCCAGTGTAGTAGTAGTAAAGTATCGTACTAAAGTAGAATTTTTAGGTATCTTTAAATTTTACAGTGGATACTTTTTACTTTTACTTCACTATATTTGAGAGAAGTATCTGTACTTTCTACTCCACTGCATGTTTGAACTGGACTGAAAAGTAAAATAATACTTTTCGTATGATTTGAGGGGTTATTTTGACCATGTTCATGGAAAAATCCTGACTTAAGTTTTCAAGTTCAAGCTTTGACTTTGAACAAACAAATAAATACACAAAATTCATAAGAAAAAGTGAGAAATTGATTGATATTGTTGAATGTTGACCAAAATATGTATCAGTATCACTACATTTAACACTAACAAATCAACAACATTGTGTGAAATACTTTTACTTTTTAGTCTTAAAGTATATTTTTAACACTTTTCCTACTTTTGAGTAACTTTTTACCTCTGTATCTGTACTTTTACTTAAGTAACAAAACAAAATCCGTATTATGGCTGATTTGAGCACACGAGCAAGTTTTTATTAATACTTATTGAATCTTTACTGGTCATTTTTTCCCCCCGAATGTTCCCGATGTTTAACTTGAGATTTACCACCCCGAGATCTGAGTTCCCACGTCTGAGAGAGACTGGAACGCAGCGTTAAATACCTGAATACCTGAATATATTTGAAATAACAACACACCATTGACACAGTAATAAATAAACAAGTACAACATAGGTCAACATAATTTACATAACGTTTTCTCTACAGCTACGATGTGAACCATGGCCATGCACCAAAAATCAACAGGCCATAGTACTTGTGTTATATTTTTAAGAGTTGTAGCATGCATCCTCAAACAAGCATCAAAAGCAACAGTAAAATTAACCAGTATGACTTGCCCAGCACTAGCATATATAAAAATTCCCTTTGAAAACTGCATAACCAACACGAAATAGAAGCATATTATTGTTTTTCAAATCATTTTAAGTACGAAGGTTATGAGTCAGTTTCAAAGGGGGTCAGTGCCACCAAAAAATGTGTAAGCGCAAGCAGAAGGCGCAAGAAAAAAGCTGTAGTAGCCGAAGTTTGAAGTTGTGTCGACCGGTGTTAGCAAAGAAAAAGGTTAGAAAACAAAACCATACAAGACAGTGGCATCGTCAGCTTTAACCGGCTGAAACTGGAGACAACCCTTTGGAGCGTGGAGGACCCGTCACTGAGCACACATAGACCCTTTAAAAGTTTTTAAGCAAAAGTTTTAAATTGGAGAGTGGAGGAAACTGGGGGGGCGAAAGTGAAGAGGAGCATTATGTGAGTTCAGCAGAGAAACTGGGATTCAGAAGTTGGAAAATCACAACTTTGAGATGGTTAAAATAAATGAAAACCACTTAGCAACATGTAAGTGATCTCAGAGCGTGGGGCATTTTAGCAAAGTCAGAGTCAAAATCTAGATTTTTAGGTTTTACAAATACTTTCAGAAATGTTGACCCCACATAATATATATTTTTTTAATCTGCAGATAACATGCTTTTTTTTTCATGCTACCATACAATTTACCATTCTTTTAAAAATTTTTCTTTTTTTTTTTTTGCATAAAAAAGAAAAAAAAAAATTCTAAATTGGACATTCAGAATTCTTGCTCTTTTTAAATGATTGTTATTATTATTATTTAATTTTATAATTTATATTTTTTTATGCTACCATACAAATTACCATTTTTCATTTTTTTATTTTTATGAAACCTAAACCAACTGATTTTTCTAGACTGGACATTTAACATTTTGCTCTTATAATAATAATTATTAATAATAATATATTATAATAATAATTTATTATTATTATTATTATTTAATTTTTTTAATATAATTAGTATTTTTTTCATGCTACCATACAATTTGCCTTTTATTTTTAATTTTTTTATTATTACTATTATTTTTATTTTTTTAATAAAATCTAAACCATCTGATTTTCTAGACTGAACATTCAGAATTCTTGCTCTTTTTTTATTATTATTATTATTATTATTATTATTATTATTATTATTATTATCATTATTATTATTATTTTTATTTTATAATTATATATATATTTTTTATGTCAACAATACCCAACATCATAAGCATTTAGAGCCCCTGTGAGTTTTTATGGTCTACTTCACTTTCCCTCCCATCGCCTCCATTTTGAACATTCAGATTCCACAGTGTTTAAAGGGTCCACACCCCACACCTGTGCATGTAAAAGCAGATCATCTTGTTGTCTTGTGGTATAAATTTAGCTGTGGGGTTAGCCGTACATGGGCATTTCCTTTAAAGATTACGCCGTGCGCTAATCTCGTGAATGGGCCCGGCGTGGGTAATTAGCCCCAGTGCCTTGTGGGTTGTCCGTTTCAGTCCGTTAAGGCTCTGCTGACTCGGTGGGAAGTGTCAGGTCGAGAAGCCCAACAAAACAGTGCAGGCGTGGACAAACGGGAGAGTACGCTTCAACTGGAGGATGAAAAACACACGTCCACTCAAAGAACCAGGAACTGACCCAGGACACAGATTTAAAATAGTCCCACTGTATAATAACTACACTTTAATGAAGCAGCTACTGAGCCTGAATCATTATTTAAAAAACAACTATTTGTTCATTATGAATAAAGTCTTTGTTCATGATATTATCATTTTAAAATTGTTTCTTAGTAGAATTTAAATCATAAATTTGCTTTACCCAAATTGTTGTTCTTAGTAGGAACTATTTGGCGTCGCCCATCTCTCATCAGTGAGGCTAGCGGTTATAGCGGCAAATTTGGACGCTGATATATTCCATTTCTGGATTTCCGACTGAGTAACATAGCACCCAAAGAGCCAATCTGGAGCAAGGATGATGAAGGTGACGCCCTTCCCTCCCGCACCACCGTTTAGCAGGGAACGAGTGCTTAGCAACGCTGTCAATCAAACCTGTTGCTAACGCTACCGGGAGCGACCTCTGGGAAACGCACCAGATTTGTCTGTTATTAATGTTCATATCTTAAGCTACGGACACAATAGCGGAATAAAAATACCAGGATCATGCACAGCGGGTAAATATGAACATTTTAAGACGATGGAGCCGGAAGTTCGCCCATGATCGCTTCCTATTTGAAACGTAGCAGCTAGCAGGTTAGCTATGTCAAGTTATATAAAGAGTCTATGGTTCCACAGTATAAAACTAGCTTGTTGTTTAGCTAACAGCATTCTACAACAACGAGGTTTATATTCTCTACTGATTTTGACAGCTGGACTTTGAATTGGATTTTCAAACTTATTTTTTCCCAATTTAATTCCTTCAAATAACAATTAAAATAGCTTTTATTCTCAAAATGTAATACCCGCGAAATCTCTAGATTGTTGTTGGGCGAACAAGCTACAACAAGCACTTAACGGACTTTAAAGTACTGATTGTGCCAGCTGCTGACAGATTTTATTATTTTCTTTTTTCCCCGTGAATCATCTTTCCATGTTTTGGGTAAATTGCCAGTTATTTTAGTGGAAATTGTGTTTTTCATCTTCTGTATCAAATTGTACCCACGATTTTGCCCACATCTGTAGGAAAAAAAATCAGGAAAAGAAGAGAAAAAGCTGTGGTTACAACAACAAGAACAAAATGAGTGAAACAGGGCAGAGGGAGCCAGAATTGACAGGAAAACCGGGATTTGAATAGCTTGAAGACAAGTCAGTGCATCTGGCTAGCTGCCTCTGCACTGTGCACGCTGCAAACAGCCCCATTGTAATCCCCGTTTGGTGAGTTCGTGTTAGGTAAAGAATGCATTGCAGGTAGAGATATTGAAGGAGAGAAAAGGGCAGGGCCGGTCTGTCAAAACAGTGAAGCCAAGTGCAGCAGACACATGCATTAGACACGGGCAGTTTTATACCTTGGAGGAAAAGAGCCGCAGTAGCTTTAGTCCAGACGGGAGACAAAGAAAACATGAAGTTAACAAAAAAACAACGACACATTTCAGAAAGAGGAAACTCAAAATAAAGGTAATGTAGAAAGAAGTGACGGATACATGTAAAAAAAGACAGAGAGATAACAGTAGAGAAAACAGTACAGAGATGCATGATGGGAAACGTAGTACATACATAATATGCTCTATGTACAGGACATGAGTACAGTTATGACAACTTTTACTGTATTTGAATGTACAAACTTAATACATTTTGTCAGTAGTTGTAGTGTACTTTTTTTTTACTTTTTAAAGCTGCAAAATGTAACTTTTCTAATGGAAGGAACAACACCTGATGTAATTTCTTTGCCTGGGACGTTCCACAGTATGACGTTAAACCTATTTATCTGACATTTCATTTGTACCCAGTGATTTTCCTGGTCAAAATCAATCCATCCATTTTCTTCCGCTTATACAGGGCTGGGTCGCGGGGGCAGCAGTCTAAGCAGGGACTCCCAGACTTCCCTCACCCCAGACACGTCCTCCAGCTCCTCCGGTGGGACCCCGAGGCGTTCCCGGGCCCAGCAGAGAGACATAGTCCCTCCAGCGTGTCCTGAGAAGATGCCCGAGCCGCCTCAGCTGCTCCTCCCATGTGATCGAGCTCTTTACTCTTTACTCTCCGCAGATCTGACCTGTAACTCGGCCTGGTGGCATCACTTGCTTGTCTTTATGCAGACAGCTAAGTTTAAAGCAATACTGTGGAACATTCAAGGCAAAGCGATGAGATTGAGAAGCTGGTTGTGGGACCTTCATCAGAAAAACTTCACTTTTTTGCTGTTTTTATCAAATATGACTCAACTTTTGCCATCACAAAATTGTCTAAAATAATAAAAATAATACTTCTATAACTCTATTACTAATTACTGCATTAATGTTTGGCTAACTACAATATAACTACAATATAATAACACAAGGATGAAGTTACACAGTTCATCTTAATGCAGTGGTTTCATATAAACAGTATTACGCCAAAAATCTGTGGGTCGTCAGCCAAAAATACCCAAAATGGCGATTCTGTGTGGAAAAAACATTCATATCGCATCAGGAACTTTCTCATATTGAACTATTCATGAACATCCAAAATAAATTCCATTGAGTTCGTCCCAGGAAAAGGCCAGCGAGGTGGGACACGACGCTGCACCTTCCTCTTCATCATTCATTCATCCACAGCACAGTGAGTCTACTGCCGAGACCAGACTGTCCTGTTTTATATAAAGTCCCTCCCTCAAGGTCTGTCTCAATACTCCCGTCACTTACTGTAACATTTTTTACGTTTTCCAGTCTGAATAACACTTTACAGTCAAATGTTTGGACACAGTTTTTCATTTATTTTTGTATTTTTTCTTGATTTACGTTCCTGATTTTCACTGAAGGCATCAAACTATAACTGAACACAAGTGAGAAGATGCAAAAAAAAAATATGAAATAAACTAAACATGTTTTAGATTTTAGATGCATAAAAATAGCCACCCTTTGCTTTGATCACTGCTTTGCACTTTTGGCATTTCACTAACGAACACGGCCGTTTCAGGAGACTTCATCGAGCATCGTTTGCAGAGATGTCGCCAAAGCAAAAGGTGACGACTCTGAGGAATCTGCATCTAAATTATAAAACATATTTCGTTATTTAACATGTTTTCTTTGCTGCATAATCCACCTTGCGTCACATATTTGATGCCTTCAGTATGTATCTGTAATCTAGGAAGCTGTAAATATAAAGAAGCAAATACATTTCATGAGAAAGTGTCCAAACCTTCGACTGTGTACAACAAAATGTATGATGAAACTGTCTTTGTAATAGTGTCGATACTAAAGAAGAGGCTCTTGATTCAGTCGACTGGGAGGAACAAAACACTAGAAAGCCATGGAGATTAACCTTTTTTTTGTAATTTTGTGAAACATTCCAGGCAAAACAATATCTTCATAAAGAACAGAAAGTACATAAAACCCACTATAAAGGTCCTATATTACACAAAACGGACTGTTGTGAGCTTCAAGCCATGTTACAATGTTGTTACCTCATTAAAAACATACCTGGAGTTGTGTTTTGTTTCATTTACTATCGTTAACAGTAGTATTTTATTATTAGTCTGTACATCTCCAAAGCTCAAAATGCTCTGTTCCACCTTGTAATGTCATGTAGTCGTAGTTTTCAAGCTAACAGATACCTTTTACCCTTACAGATTGGAAATTCCAGGGCCGAAATCATCCAAATGATTCTAGTGAAGGTGTTTGGAGTTTAAAAACACAGTGGAGCACTTCCTGTATTGCCACATGACATCACAAGGTGGAGTGTTTTCTGTTTGTGCGTTAAATGTGTGAATGAAACAAAACACAACTCCAGGTCTGTTTGTGATGAGGAACATTGTAACAAAGCTCAGAAAATAGTGTAATATGGGCCCTTTAAGCCACAAGTAATAGATTTTTTTCATTATAATTAAAATATATAACTTAAAGCTACAGGACTGGAGTAACAGTGAACAGTCCCGGTGTATTCATCACTTATTTACTCACTGGGTTCTTCTTCTTCTTGTCCTTCTTGGCGCTGGGCTTCCTGTTGCTGACAAAGTAGTGCAACGTGCCATACTCGATGAGCGCAGCGAAGACGAAGATGAAGCACACGGACACAAACAGGTCCATGGCCGTGACGTAGGACACTTTGGGGAGGGACTTTCGGGCGATGGTACTCAGGGTGGTCATGGTCAGCACTGTGGTGATACCTGCGGGAAGAAGAAGAAGAAGAAGAGGAGGAGGAGGAGGGGGTTAGCATGATGAAAAAATGGGTGTGTAATCTCTGTAAGATCTCGTATTTGTATTTCTATTTAGTGCTTTTGCGTAGCGATTGGCAGGTTATGGATTTGAGATTAATTTCATTTTAGTTTTCCATTCTCTAAAACGCTAATATTCCTGAGAGAATGGATCGAGAGAGAGGACGGAGAGACGGAACGGAGAGAAGGGACAGTGAGAGGGAGGAGAGAGAGAAGGAGAGGACAGAGGGAGAGGATGGACAGGGGAGACAGTGAGGGGGAGGAGAGAGAAAGAAGACAGAGACAGGAGAGGACGGAGTGAGAAGACGGAGAGGGGAAGAAGAAGACGGAGAGGGGGGAGGAGAGAGAGAGAGGGATGGAGAGAGAGAGAGTAGGAGAGAGAGAGTAGGGGAGAGAAAGAGGACAGAGAGGGGGAGGAGAGAGAGACAGAGGATAGAGAGAGAGGACAGAGAGGAGGAGGAGAGAGAGACAGAGGATGGAGAGAGAGGACGGAAAGGGGGAAGAGAGAGAGAGAGAGACAGAGAGAGAGAGAGACAGAGAGGGGGGAGGAGAGAGAGACAGAGGACAGAGAGAGAGGACAGAGAGGGGGAGGAGAGAGAGACAGAGGATAGAGAGAGAGGACAGAGAGGGGGAGGAGAGAGAGACACAGAGGATAGAGAGAGAGGACAGAGAGGGGGAGAGAGAGAGACAGAGGAGAGAGAGAGAGGACAGAGAGGGGGAGGAGAGAGAGACAGAGGATAGAGAGAGAGGACAGAGAGGGGAGGAGAGAGAGACAGAGGATGGAGAGAGAGAGGACGAGAAAGGGGGGAGAGAGAAGAGAGAGAGAGACGACAGAGAGAGAGAGAGAAGGACAGAGAGGGGGAGGAGAGAGAGACAGAGGATAGAGAGAGAGGACAGAGAGGGGGAGGAGAGAGAGACAGAGGATGGAGAGAGAGGACGGAAAGGGGGAAGAGAGAGAGAGAGAGAGGAGAGAGAGAGAGAGAGAGAGAGAGAGAGAGGACAGAGAGGGGAGGAGGAGGAGAGAGAGAGAGAGAGGATGGAGAGAGAGGACGGAAAGGGGGGGAAGAGAGAGAGAGAGGACAGAGAGAGAGAAGGAGAGAAGAGGACAGAGAGGACAGAGAGAGAGAGAGAAGGAGAGAGAAAGAGGGCAGAGAGGGGGAGGAGAGAGAGACAGAATGGAGCGAGGCAGGACAGAGAGGGGAAGGAGAGAGACAGGAGAGAAAAGATGGAGAGGAAGGTCAGGAAGATGAAAGAGAAGAGAGGAGGATATGGGGATGGGGAGAGAAGAGAGGAAGAGGACAGAGAGAGAGAGAGTTGAGGAGGATCACACCGGAGGAGCTGGAGGACCTGTCTGGGGTGAGGGAAGTCTAGGAGTTCCTGCTAAGACTGCTGCCTCCCAACGCCCCGGCCCAGGATAAGCGGAAGAAGATGGATGGATGGACTTTTCCACCTTCAAGGCACTCAAAGCTCTTTACATCAAGGAATCACTCACCCCATTCACACACCAGAGTACACACACACTGGGGGCGAGGCGGGTTAAGTGTCTTGCCCAAGGACACAATGACAGGATTCATCTGTGGGAGCTGGAATCGCATCGCCAAAGTGTGGGTCAGTGGAGCAGGATTCAACTGTAATGACCTAATACATTTTAGTTTTAGCTTCTCTGCCCAACTTCCCATTATCTCATTTTTAACTATGACAAAAGGAGGTGGTTAAATCTAAACTGGTCCTAATTATCAGGGCTGTAAGTGCCAAATTCTGGGGGAGAAATCATCCTGGTGGGCCCACGCTACATTTTGTCTAATGAAAAATGCTCCTCTCAGACTTTGTGAGGGGCCCCTCTCTGCACTGGGCCCCTTCACCCCCCCAGTCTGACGCCCCGGCTAATTATTCAAATGTATTTATTATAATTTGCATGTTTCACAGCTGTCAATGTGTGCTTCAACAACACGCACAAAAAAAAGGTTTACCATCTTTTTATAGCTCAATTCCTCACAGACCTGAATACAAACGTGTGTATTAATGTTCAAAACGGGGGATTTCTGGTCAGGACACATTGTGCTCATGCGACGTTCAACACAGTGACATTTTTATCACATGGATTCACTTTTTCAGCCCGCTACATGTGACCTGCCTGTGAGAAGGAAGAATTCATCTCCTTTAGAGTCGGGCGGGTCAAATTAGAGCCCCAGATACATTTATAGATGTCCACATATCATTTTATTGTGTTTGTGTAATTTTATGTTTTATTAAGTGAGTTTAAATTTGTGAAGTTTAAAATGTTACTAAAGTTTAGTCTCTATTTGCAATTAAATAAATCCAGCTGTATTACGTAACATTTTAGCCTCAGATAATGTTTTTCAAAAAGATAGTATGGATTTTATGTATAAGATCATTGAGTTGTGAATGCATTTGATATAAAATGAAATACAGAGATTGCAGTGTCATTTTTATCTTGTATCTTGTACTAAGGGTTGTGTTTGTAAGTCTTATAATGATCTAACTGGCTCTGTGCACAACTGTATCCGGCTGGTTCCAGTCAGAGGGACCTTCAGCTCGAACATTTCTGGAGTAATGTGATGTTTGTGAGGTTTTTGCAGAGTCGCATTAAAATCCCTAAATCCAGACAGTTCAGACAGTGGACAGAGAGCTGCAGCTCAGCATGTTAAATATTGTGTAAATGTGAGGAAAACTTCACCTGAGCTCACTTCAGCTTCTACAAAAAGTACGTCTTTGTGTGTTGGGGCTAATGCTAAGGCTAATTTCAGAGCTTAATCAATATTTAAATAATGCCACTGATTGAAATAATCTACACCTAAGAATAACTGGGTCCGTCCTTACAACAAATTAGATTTTTTTGTTACGTTATATTTAATGTTTTAACCCTATAGCGTCGGATGCTGTCATGTCAGAGACTCGCAGTTGTGGACTTTCCATTATCGTAACTCCACAACCAACTGTGCTTCATGTAAATTCAAACGGCACCGTCTCAAAGCAGAGACATGGGGCTCTTATATACGTCACTGTCATTAGGGTAATCTGTCTCTGTCCCTCGAAGACGACCAATCAGAGCAAGTGCTGCTGGGATTTTCCCAGTCACTTATTTAATGTGTCAAAGGAAAAATATGGATGGATTTGTAAAATAGAGGTAGTTGTGTGAAAAAATGCAGTAATTTCTGATACTTCCTTTAACATGATTTTTATGGCTAAACAGAATAAAAGTCTAGGTGAGATATACTGGTCTATAACAAGTGGTCCCCAAACTACGGCCCGCCTCCACATTTGGTCCGGCCCCTGAACAATACCAGAGCATTTTGATTTTGTTTCATATATGTGTATTTGTATTTGATAAAAAAGTTAGACTTTTGCAGTAAAATGTTCCTTAGTTATGAACTATTTTCATTATTAACTATTAGTAACTATTTCATAATATAAACGTGTACATCAACGTGACATTCTGTTTCACCCCTCTGCGGTCTGTGCCCCAATCTGGCAACCCCCAGAAAAAAAAAAAAATCCTAAACCCTCTCAAAGAGAACAGAATCATGGTGAGAAGGTTAGGTAAGAGAAAAATTGATTCAGAATGCAGGGCATTTAACCTGTGGACAAACGATTATTTTTTTGTTCAATGCAAAGAAAAGGGTGTCTGTTACATCTGTCAAGAGACGGTGGCGGAATTCAAAGAATAAAATCTGCGGAGACACTATGAATCACATCACAAAGACAAGTGTGAAAGCTTGCAAGGCCGAATGCGAGCAGACAAACTCTCAAAGCTAAAAAGTGGACTGTTAGCTCAGCGAAACACATTTATACGCCAATAAATTTTTACGGTTAGGCACTCTTGCAATCATCACACCTTTTCTGTTACAAACTGACCCCGGCCCCCATCAGAGAAGCAGAAAGTTATGTGGCCCTCACAGGAAAAGGTTTGGGGACCTCTGATCTATGACGTGCTCAGTCCTTAAAGGGTTAATAGAAGTTAGCATTAACACTGATACACAAAGACGTACCTTTGTACAAGCAGAAGTGTGCTCTGGTGAAGTGTTCCTCACATTTATAAAGTGTTTAACACATTATCAGTAGCATCGGCCCGCAGCTCCCCGTCCACTGCCTGATCTGTCAGGATTTATCGATTTCAGTGTCACTCTGTAAAAACTTCATAGGGATTAGGCCAGAAAGGGTCGGGCCGACTGTCCCTCTGATTGGAACTAACTGGCCACCGTAGTGCACAGAGCCAACTTCAGTTAGATCAACTTTTCTGGTGAAGGGCACAGCATTTGCTTGTAACCGTGGCGATATTTGCATTAACTGGTCCCAGTGTGGCATTAAACATCTATTTTCCATTTCATCTGTAACCAGCATTTTTACTGGTCAAAAAACAAACAAAATTGAATTCTTATTATGAGAGTAGGTTCTCCTGGAATGTTCCACAGTAACGCATTACACATCTGTCTCCATGAAGACAAGCAGGTGACACTACTAAGCCAATTTACAGCTCAGGTCTGTGGAGAGGCGTGCCCCCTCACAGCACGTGCATGATTTTCTAGCAATAAAAACACCTGTGAATAAATGACACATTTAATGCAACACTGTGGAACATCCCACAGGCAAAGCAAGAACATGTCCCTGGAGTCAAGCAAGTATAGTAACAGTGGCTCAGCTGGGAGTCTGTCCACTGATCTGAAGGCTGCTGGTTCGATTCCTGCTCTCAGCATAAAAAAAAAAAATAAATATATCATTGGTAGAGCAGTCAGATCCATTGAGGTACACAGGTTGCCGGTATAATTCCAGCTCCCACAGATGAATGCTGTTGTAGTGTCCTTGGGCAAGACACTTAACCCACCTCGCCCCAGTGTCTGCGTACACTGGTGTATGAATGTGTGAGTGGTTCCTTGATGTAAAGCACTTTGAATGCCTCGAAGGTGGAAAAAACGCTGTATAAAAACGTGACCATTTCCCATTTACCACAGGAGAAACCCACCAAAAAACATTTAAATAAGCTCTTAAGTAAAAACATGATCTTATTAGTCGTTTCCTTGCTAAAACTAGATTCTGCTGAGACATAACCTTGCAAACATCGCCCATAGATCATGACATAATTAGCCCAAAAGTCAATACATTTCTCTGTTTTCTTGTAACCTCAATAGAGAATAGAGTGTCCCGTGTTACAACAGCAGCGACTTGTCTTATTTAGTAACGATCAATAAGAAGATTAATGGGCGTAGTTTGATTGCAGTTGGGGGAGGAGCAAGCATCTGTTTTCCTATCGTCTTGATCCATAGACTTTACTGGTTCATGCTTTAGCAGCCATTAACCGGTGCTCAGCTTTCCTGCGCTCCTAAACGCACCATCTGCCAAAGCTCGTGTATCTTCCACCGCTTCCACTATATTCCATCTATCTGCGTTTTCCATAATGGGGGGAGCGAACCGGATCATGGCCCATTAAAGGCGAATGTGTCCATCTAAGCTCGGGCTGGGACAACAGATTCGCAAAAAGCCTACTTCCTACATAAATAGAACGCTTGTACGGAAAAGATTATTCGTGTCTACATTCATTGTGGATTGAAAGAAATCAGTCTGACGGAGATTAGCACCGCGGCATTGTGGGGGAATTGATATATTTCAGGAAAACCGTGGAAGGATTATAAATTATGTTGCGTATTAATCCCGTCCTGAACCACCTGGCTGGCTCTACCTCCTGACTAAAGGGAAATGCAAGTTATGATTTGGAATATAGGTGTGAAATTTGCGGAGGATCGTTTCAAACTGTGATGTATCACTATCGTAGACTGTATAAAGAAGTGGACTAAGTGAGCGTGACGTCACCCACAGCGTTCGGCTCCAGTCAAACGAAGCGAATCGAGGCTAGCAGTTATAGCGGCTAATTTGGAAAGTGTCATAGCAACCAAAGAGCCAATCAGGAGCGAGGATCTTGAAGGTAACGCCCCTTCTCACCCACATTGCTGTCAATCAAACCTGTTGCTAACGCTAGCGGGAGGAGCCTCGGTGAAAGAAGCACCTGATTTGTCTGTTATTAACGTTCATATCTTAATTTACAGACACAAAATTGATTTTTATTTTATTTGTTTTACTCTTAAATCTATATGTGCTATACAAATAAACTTGCCATGCCTTGCCTTACCTTTAAACGAGCCTTTTCCTGCTTGTTTCTATGTAAATGTTGTTCCATTGCTCTAATATTCCACAGTATGGCATAAAAATGATCTATCTCCATGGATAATGTTCCAAAGTATGGTTTTAACTTTTGCTTTTCCTGATTAGACAACATGTTATGCTCTTTAAGTAAGAAACATACACAAAACATACTATTTTTCACTAGACATAATAGTCAAAACACATTTTTAATTGGTTGACAGTTTCAACTAAGGTACAATTCTTAGTTGAATAAATTTTCTCTCATTTAAGGTGATTTTCTACACTTTTTAAGTTATTTTTTAGGTTGGACTTGGACATTTAAAGACATCTAAATAAAATGTAAGTAAAGTCATGGTATACATTTTACATATTGTGTAATGTCAGTAGTCATTACCTTAGGACGTAGTATTGTAATGTTAATCCAAGAAAGTAGGAACAAATCGAGGCTAGAGCAGTTACAGCGGCTAATTTGGAGCAGAGTTGCGTATTTTGAATCCCAACCGTGAGTATCATAGCAACCAAAGAGCCAATCAGGAGCGAGGATGTTGAAAGTAATGCCCCTTCTCACCAACGACGCTGTCAATCAAACCTGCTGCTAACGCTAGCGAAGAAAGTGAAAGAAGCACCTGATTTGTCTGTTATTAACGTTCATATCTTGATTTACAGACACAATATTGAAAGAATGATTTTTGTTTTATTGATTTTACTCTTAAACCTTGTGTTGAATACTGTGTGACACAAACATTGAGGTGAACTTGTTTCTCAGTAAGAATATGACACGTACTTTTAAGATGTCTACACTCGAACCTGCTACTTCGGTTGAGCGTTTGTCCACGGATCTGAAGGTTGGGGGTCCATCATTGGTTGAGTGGTTAGATCCACTGACTCACAGGTTGGCGGTGCGATTCCAGCTCCCACAGAAGAATGCTATCGTTGTGTCCTTGGGCAAGACATTTGTGTGTATAAATGAGAGTAGTTCCTTCATGTAAAGAGTGTCTTGAAGGTGGAAAAGCGCTATATAAAAATGTGACCATTTACCATGACACAGCTCTTCATCTTCAGGTTGAAAAAAGGTCTTGTAATACATCTTTTAGTGACGTATTCTACCTTCTTGTAAACAGCTAACAGTATATCCATTTATGACCTTGTACAGACAGTATGTAAATAGGACCAGCCTTCTACAGATAGTACCTTTCTCGTGGTATAAGTCCTGGAAAAACTCCCTTGAAACGTAACGCATGTGCCTGCTGTCTGTAACTTCCTTCATCTGATCCGATAAACTTCTCTCAACTCTCTACCTGGTCTGCAATCACTTCCTTCACAATTACAAATAGCGAAATAAAACACCAGAATCATGTAGATTGGGTCAATACGAACATTTAAGACCAAAATGACGAGGATCACTGCAGCAGAGACACTGTTACAGAGAGAGGGGTGACAGTTTTTCAGTAGAAAGTGAATTGGGACCAGAGTTGAAGGAGCCAGAAGCGCGCCCATGCTCACTTCTGGCAGGTTAGCTATGTCCATTTACATATACAGTCTATGTGCCTAAGTAATACACATGTACTCATAATAGCTTGCAGAAAGGGAGGTTATGCATATCCTTTTCGTATCAGCAGCAGCACTGGGAAGACAAAACAGCTTATTTTGAGTCCTTTTAATGATGGCCAAAGTAATGGTGCTATAGTGGGCCTGGAGGGACAGCTCTGCACTGCTTTGCTCTCGCTAATGATAACATCCTGAAGACTGAAGGTCAGGTTTGAGGCTCCAAAGAATGCTGAATAAGGAGGTAGGGAAAGTCAACTTCACAGAGCGGCCACTACACGCCAAGGGCAAGTTCAAGGCGGATGAGTTTTTACTGTAAAGCGTCTCTTCTGCCCCGGTTCTGTCCCCCTCCTCGTCCTGGTTGTGCAGTCAGCGAAGACAGCACCTGCATCCTGAGAGTGCTGAGGAGGCATGGCTGTGCTGCTCCTGGTCTTCTGCATAATTAACGTCTCATTAAGGCGTGTGTGAAAACATATGTGCCGTCCCAGGTCCTCTAATCATAATGTTTTGAAGTTTTGCGTCCAGGGGGAGCAGGAGAGATGAGGGAAATTCGAACTGGCAGCATGAAATAATGCAAAACCAACAATCTCAATGCACATCATGTAACTTTAATTACAACTTTTTATAATTATTTTGGCTGCACATGTGACTGAAAGTTTTTTATGCTGCACTTTTCTCTTTTAATGTTAATTTTTTGATGATTATTTAGGTTTTGATTTGTTGTATTGTGATTTTAATGTCTTTCTTATTCTGTAAAACACTTTGAATTCCTTCGCGTACCAATTGTGCTGCGCAAATAAACTTGTCATGCCTTTAAACAGGTCTTCTCCTGCTTGTTTCTATGTAAATGTTGTTTCATTGGCTCTAATATTCCACGGTATGGCATAAAAATTATCTATCTCCATGGATAATGTTCCAAAGTATGGTTTTAACTTGTGTTTTTCCTGATTAGACAACATGTTATGCTCTTTAAGTAAGAAACATACACAAAACATACTATTTTTACTAGACATAATAGTCAAAACACATTTTTAAGTGGTTGACAGTTTAACTTTATGAAGATATTGTTCTTAGTTGAATCAATTTTCTCTCATTTGAGGTTTTTCAACACTTTTAGTTCTTGTTTAGGTTGGACTTGGACATTTAAAGACATCTAAATAAGACGTAAGTAAAGTCATGGTGTAATAATGTCAGTAGAAATAATCCTAGGATGTAGTATTGTAATGTTAATCCAAGAAAGTAGTAATGCTAGTAGTATATATGTGTTGTATTTGATGTATGTACCATATTATTACAGGTTTTTCATCCACCTACACTAAACTGTCCAGGGACGACAGGCGAAAACTAGTATTTGTGCTACAACCTGGCACCAGACGGTACATCTTTCCTGTTTTTAAGGTCAATATAATGCCGTGCACTGTCCCTGTCTAAATAAAAGCAGACCATATTATACCAAGTTTTTTATGTTGTGACTTCCATGTAAAACCTAAACTGCCCAAACAAAGTACTTAAAAGTGAACGCCTTGTGTCAGGCCTCGCCATCAAAAACTTGGGCAAACAAAATGAAGGGAGTCTTGTATCTAGTTAAAGTGGATTGAGCTGCTGATGTGAAACAGTGGGGAGCTATTAGCAACTGGGCGCTAAATGAAGCCGCTAACTGGATGGTCCTCGGAGTGTTTGTAATGATAGATGTGGGGAAGGTGTCTGCAAAGGACGCCACTGCTGTCCTGCCATTAGCCGGAAGACACTGGGACATTAGCCACGAGGTTATGTGGGGCGTTCACCTAAGTATGACAAAATGCTGTTGTAAAATTAAGAAATAAATGAGTTCAGTTCTGTTATTTCAATATTTGGTTGCGTAATCTAAAAAGTTGTTAGACATTTAACTTATTTTTGAGTATAAATGTTTTTTATGCAGCGCTTTTCCACCTTCACGTCACTCAAAGCGCTTTACATCAACGAACCAGAGACGAGAGACTGAAGGCAAGGTCGGTTAAGTGTCTTGCCCAATGACACAACAACAGTATTCATCCGTGGGAGCTGGAATCGCACCGCCAACCTTCGGATCAGTGGGCAAACGCTCTACCAACTGAGCTACTTTCGCCCCTTATAGATTAGTTTATAGATTTCATTCAGAATTTGTTGCTTCTAAAATAATCAGATTGATAAATAGAGCAAAAAGAAGAATTTAAATCACAAATAAAATGGTTATGCTTAAAAAAAATCTCCAAAAATAACAAAATTTCCTGTCTATATAGTGCAGGGGCGTCAAACTCATTTTCACAAAGGGCCACATCAACAAAATGGTTGCTTTCAAAGGACCAGATGTAACTGTAAGATAAATGTAACCAAATGTAATGTAAAATAAATGCAACTAATGTTTAATCTTGTTAATTAACCGTTTCTATATTTCTTACTTATTCAAGTTACAAATATTCCATATGTATTTGCATAGATTTGAAAAAATGGCTGTGTAACTGTGTATCTCATGATAAATCATATTTTAAGACAGTCAAACCTTTTAATTTACTTTGTCATGGGCCACGTAAAATGACGTGGCGGACCACATTTGGCCCAGGGGCCTTGAGTTTGACACATGTGATATAGGGTCTTAAAACAGCCAAAGTTGCAGTGTGTAGATGTACACAAACAGGTCCGAAATGCATGTGATTCTTGTATTACTTTTGCACTTTATTTATTTTTTTTATGTGTAAATGAACCTAATCTAAATGTTAAAACATAAATCACAAATCATATCCAGAATCTGCCAGAAAAAAAGCTAGATTGTTCAGTTCTGTATCAGTCAAAAAATACAGTATAATCATGTATATTGTGTAACTTTTCTGGTGGACAGCCTGTTTGCTTGTGTGACTGCTTTGCTTCAAATGTTCCACAGTATGGCATTAAACTTATCTATCTCCAAGCAGTGACACCAAAAGCCCAAGCTGCAGGTCATATCTGCGGAGAAGCGAGCCTACTCACAGTAAGAATGCACTTTTTTCAAGCTACTTTTGAGCAATAAAAACACCTGCTGCCAAAATGCAACATAGATCAATTTAATGCCACACCTTGGGGCATTCTCAGGTGGCGTACCCTCAAGCAGAAAAGTTACATAGTGCAACTTTAACTTCTGAAATGTTACCTAGAGATGTTCGGGCAGGCACGGCGTCCTTGTTGATCCAGAAGGAGACCCAGGACAGGACCACGATGAGGGTGCAGGGGATGTAGGTCTGGATGGTGAAGTAGCCCATCCTCCTGCTCAGGTCGAAGAACACGGTCAGCACCACGTAGTCACCTGGACCGGGACGAAACGTGAGGTTAGAACCACTAAAATACGAGTTTTGAAGAGTGTTTATCAGCCCGTTTTATATAACAACATGAAGACCAGTGACACACCAACACATTTCACACAGTGGACATTATAGCTCTTTGTACCACTTCTTTATTGCAGCAGGATATGTTCTTTTGGAGAAGAGTTTACACGGATTTTTATGCTTTAGGGTTACTCAGGTCTTGCATATAGCCTAAATATATCCATCCATCCATTTTCTTCCGCTTATCCAGGGTTGGGTCGTGGGGGCAGCAGTCTAAACAGGGACTCCCAGACTTCCCTCACCCCAGACACGTCCTCCAGCTCCTCCGGCCAGCCCAGAGACATAGTCCCTATACTATCTATTTAGGACTATGTCTAAATATATAGTGTATTTATTATATTCTATTATATTGAACATGGAAAAATCTGTGTATTTGTGCCTTGATTAACTCAACTGTTCTGCAATTTTTGGTATTTGAATTATTTTTGTAATTTGAAATCTTGCCATCTATCATCTTTGCTCTGTTTATTATTATATTGTGTGTGAGCTGCGAGTTTGTAGTGTTCTGCATCTTTATATTTGTGTCTACATCTTGCAAATGCATAAAGTATTTGACTCAAAAATTTGCTGCTAATTCAAAAAAGTAAGTACAACAAATTTACCCTCAATTTACACATTTTCATATAGCGCTTTAATACCTCCGAGGCACACATTCACACATCAGGGCACACAGACACTGGGGTGAGGTGGGTTAAGCGTCTTGCCCAAGGACACAACTACAGCATTCATTGATGGGAGCTGGAATTGGACCGGCAACCTGTGGGTCAGTGGATCTGACCGCTCAACCATTGATGTTAATGTCGAAACTAAAGAACTCTGCTAATGAACTACTGTCGCCCTAGATGATAATTTTGGGGAAAAGTTCAGAAAAGTTAGTACAAATATCATTTTAGCAAGTGGGAGAATAAGTCGCAGCAGCACAAACATCTGCCCTCCACTCAAATGACAAACAGAGCTACTTAAGTGTGTATACCAAACACATAATCATATTACACTGAAGTATTGTAAGTTTAGCTGCCAACACCATAAGTAAACGTTAATTAGCATCAGATCAATACACAACGCTATACCAACAAACCATTCAAACAGTCTTTCTGCCAAGAGCCTCCCGACAGAAGATTAAACCTGAAATCAAAATGCAGAATCATGAGTGCGAACGCCAGCTCCCGACACGCTCAGACACAACAACACTTGGATCCCGGACAACGGCTCGCGCATTTATACCTGCCTGACCCCAGCAGATGTTGTAGACTTCAGGTTAACTCCGTTCAAACCTGGCTTAAGCTATACTATTGTGAATGCGGATCAGCTGTGAGCCCGGTTTAAAACGCAAGCTAAGCAGCAGTCACATGTGTGCGAATTCAAAATGCATCACCCGATCCTGAACAGAATGGAGAGACAGGCGTGTAAACGAGCTCAGACAGGGGACATGGTCGGCTGTCTGTCTGCCAACGCGGAGGAGGCTGCCAAAGCATTAGCCGCTGTAGCTGTACCTATGGGTTGGTTTATAAATTGGTCAAATAGCATACTTTCCCGAACACAAAGAACAGGGTGGCCCAAAAGTCACTGACACTTTTAAATCTTCAGTAGCTCCTATAATTCTTAAGTTAAACTCACCAAATTTTAGCAGTAGGTAAACTGAACCTTCTAAGATTTTTGGCAATATGTATGGTTATAATTGTTCACTTACACTTGAACTTATCACTACTTAAACTAGGGGAAGTAAAAATGACCTGATTTTGAAAATTGTTTTTTAAGTGTCCACCATTTTGGGTTTGGCTCTGAACAGCCTGATCCAACACACTTTGCATAACATTTAAAGCATTTCTGGGCTTATGGCTCTTATTTTCCTCGAGTCGTTTTAAGTCGTTTATTGTCTGAGGTTTATTCACAAACACCTTTTCTTTAAGATAGACCCACAGGAAGAAATCAGGACTAGTCAGGTCTGTGGAGATCACATACTGCCCCCTGTCTTTGAAAAACACTTATTATTCCTTTAATGGCATTTACTCTTGGGGCATCTCTGGTATTAAAATGTCAATGGCAACAATGCATTTGACCCATGTGACTCAAAGTACCACTGTACAATGAGGGTTTGTTCCTTGGTGCTGCATTTGCGGCATGTTAAAAGGTCAAAAATGTCTGGAAAAATAAAATAAAAATCTAAACAAAAGAGTCTTTTTTTTCAGGAAAAATAAAATAAAAGTCGTCCTCTATATATTTAGAAAACAAAAGACCTATATGATTTTTTTTTTACAGCTGTTGAGTTTTTGGCCCAGTTTTTTTTCATCAAAATGAGTCCATTGTCTGCACCTAATTATAAAGCGTCTTTTTTTTTTTGCGATAATAAGGAAGTGCACGTTAGCATGCTAGTTGTTGTTAGTTTTACTGTGATGCCTCTGCAAAAAAAAGTGCTGAAAAACTCATCGTGGTGAATAATTGAGATTGGGAAGTTTTTTCGACAGTAAAAATCAGGTCACTGCAAGATGAATCTAATGAATGAATAATGCACTGTAAAGTGTCTTTGACTGTCCAAAAAAAACTCCAAAAACCCAATAAAAATCCAATGAATTATTATTTTAACTTTTCGAAGGAACTATTGTACACTGCAGTTCATATTCCAGTCTTCAGTCGAATGTTAACGCTCCTGGGTGTGTTTAAAATGTGCATTTTGAACAGTCCAGCCTTTGCAACTTATTCCTTTTTAAACCCAAAAACGATTTCACAATTTCTTCAAAACTGTCTAGAGATTAAAACAGAATTGACTGAAAGAAATAAAGTCAATAAAGTCACAATAGCAACATAATTCATTTCAAAGTACGTTTTCATTTCCAAATAACATATTGTAATTATTCAGATTTTTTTTGTTGCAATTCTAGTTTCTGGATGTTTTTACAAGGAAATAACAAAATCGTTTAACCTTATAGTAGTTCTGATTTAAACCAAGATTATTATGAAACTATTAGGCCCAAATTTGTCCTATTATTGCCATTTTTGAAGGTGTATCCTTATACAATAAATACATAAAAATAGCCATTTGACCATCTCCCAAACCACACAAGTTCCCCATTGTTTGCACGACTGCCATCGCAATCCATCGCCCTATTTTTCTACAACATAATAGGCCGTAATTTGAACCAAGCATTACTCGGCGCCCCTGTCCTCCCAGTCATTACAGCGTCATTAAATAAACCAATGTTAAACCCCAGCTGCCCCATCACTGTAACTCCCCATATCTCCACACGGGCTTCTGCTGAGATAGTCCGCCCCACGTTTTACCACCTCATTTTGTCAGAGTGCTGCAGACACATGAAAGCTGTTCTCAGGAGAAACACATAGTTCACTATTTAGTTTTGATTAACATTACATTAGCGGAGGCCCCAGCTGAGAGAGGAGGAGGGTAATACAGTGAATACAGCCTGGTCAGCAGCACTAAGCCGCACTCACATTTACTCAGGCTCCTAATGATAATGGTTTTTCCCACTACAGTGAAGAGGGAGGTGTGAGTAGGTAGGTAGGTGTAAACCGCTATCCCAGATGTAGTTGGGCTTGTGGATTTCATTAGAAACTTTGGATGGAAAAAAAGGGGTAGACGTAGGAGAAAGCCGAAGTAAAAATGGGCGAATTCTGGTAAAACGATAAATAGTCACCAGCTTCAAGGCAATAAAAGCGCTTTACATTAAGGAACCACTCACACATTCATACTCCAGTGTACACAGACACTGAGGGCGACGTGGGTTAAGTGTCTTGCCCAAGGACACAGCGATAGCATTCATTTGTGGGAGCACCGTGAACCTGAGTGAGTGGATCTGACCGCTCAACCAGTGATGTTTTTTACGTTGAGAGTCGGATTTGAACCACCAGCCTTCGGACCAGTGGAGCAACACTCTACCAACTGATCTACTTTTTAAAAATAACTAACTAATTATTTCCATGTACATAAGCAAGATTTGTCGTGCCCCAGTAGAGTAAAGAGTCAGTTGTGTGCTGTCTGTGCTTCTAATTAAGTGTTTGTGTTAGCATGCTAGTTGTTGTTAGCATTATTGTGATAACAAAACTTATCTCTGGCCTCTAAATGGTATGAAAAGTGCTTATCAATTCATCATGGTGAATAAGTAGGATGCTCAGAATGCATAAGATAAGTGAGGAATAACTTTGGACCACTGCAAATTGTTTAAAATGAACTACTTCTGTTTTTCACGTTTTAAGACAGTAAAAATGTATTAACCCTTTAAGGGATGAGCACATTACAGACCAGAGGTGCCCAAACTTTTTTTTTTTAATCGAGGGCCACATCTCAAAACATATTCGAAGCAGAGGGCCACAGACCAGTGATCAATGCAGTGTGATGCTTTAAACACAGCTTTGACAGAGCCCCTGGATTAATAAGACTTGAAACACATTCATTTTAGGTCTGTATCAAACTGCAATGTGATGTTTGAGGATATAGTGGTAGAAATAGTTTAATTTGCTGTTAAATGTTCTGCTTATGATCAATTTGGTCAGTTTAGCTGGAGGCCGGAGGGCCAATAAAAACTGGTCTGAGGGTCACCATAAAAATCATGTTAAAATAAGTATCAGCATGTACTTTTGCCTTTTTTTCACACAACTTCAACCTCTATTTCACATATCCATCCTTCTTTTTCCTTTGATGCATCAAATAACTGACTGAGAGAATCCTGATGACACCTGCTCTGATTGGTCGTCTTTGAGGGACGACATAAGCACATTACCGTAATGACAGTGACATATTTAAAGAGCCTCATGTCTCTGCTTTGAGATGCCGTTTGAATTTACATGAAGCACAATTGGTTGCGGAGTTACGCTAATGGAAAGTCCACAACTGCAAATCTATCGGTGGTGATAGCATCTACACGCTATAGGGTTAAGTAGCTACTAAGCCTGAATCATTCTTAATAACAATTGTTTTACTCTGAACTGAATGAAAGTCTTTGCTCGTGCTTAATTAAAGTGTAGCTAATATAGTTTTACCTCATTTTCTCAAAGCTCAACAGTGCTCTATATTGTATTACACCACATCCAACATCAGAGCGGGTCAATTAGCATGTGAGGACGCGCTAACTCCACCTTCCCGGTACAGTAGGGACCAGAGACTTCAAACGCGCGGGTCCACATGCGCTAGCGTCGGCCTGGCTGAGCGTGATCAAAGTCGTGGTGGTGATTTCTCCGAAGACCACATCCCTCATATCAAAGCCCCCGCCCTCCCCCAGCACAAGCCCTCCAGGCACCCGTAGTCACCCCTTCCCATCTGTCAGCAAACTCAGATCATGACCATAAGAACTCGACAGAATCAAACTCTGTGTGATGAGTGTAAAAGATGTACAGAGAGGAATATGTCTTTGCTAATTACTGGCGTTGATTAGCATGCAATCGCTAATAGGTTAAAAGAGTTTTTCCAGGGCTATGCATTCTTGTGGCTTTAATTCCCCTTTGAACATGCATTTGCTCACCTTTTCAAAGATTTTAAAATAATGTCTACATTTGGAAAATTTACTTTATAAACTTCACCTCAGTTTCCCATGAGGCGTTTAGCCACTGGAGCTTCCTCACGAGGAATAAAGAATGGCAAAGTAACCAAATTAAGTCCATATCTGCCGTGAATGCTATGCTAACAGAGCCATGCATTCGTTGTGAACACAATTTGACCATAAAATGAGTCCGGTGATGGTTTATGCATGGAAGAAGTTTGGAGTTTTGTCTATGACGCAACAAAATAAAAATAAATAAAATAAAGTAATAATAATAATACTATAATAATAATAATAATACAAATAAATAAAATAACTAAAAAAATAAATAAATAAAAAAAAATTATACAAATGAAATAAAATAATAAAAAATAATAATAAAATAACATAAAATAAATTGGGTGTTGTAATTGGTGACAGTCAGTAATTTCTGATTGTAAGTAATAACGTTGGTGGTTCTTTTTCTTTTTGAGAAGTCCACAGTCAACCTTGTGTCAGTAAAAAACATGCGGTTTGTAGCAGAATTCAGGCTTTGGAGGAAGAAAATGTGCAATGTTTTGTGTTAAGTGGCAATTATTATTATTAGTGTGACGTGTTTATGTTCAGTAAATAAACACTAAAATATATTTTTATTAGATTTTTTTATTCAGGCAAAATAAAATTGAACTGAAACATGATGGCTGGTCTTTGTTGTCAAATTGACCTGACAAATTACTGTGATTCCAGTTGTTATTATCACTGGTTACATAGTAAATGTGATAGAAATGGTTTATTTAGGCCTGTCACGATAATAAACTGTGATATATTGCCAAAATATTGTTCAATCTAACATTTATTGAACGATAAGTCATATAGTAATTACCATGACAGGCCTAGGTTTGTCCTCACCTAAGCAAACATATTTCACAGACCTCTGCACAATTGTCTCTCATTGCAAAACAATATGTCTGCCATTTAAGAGTCTAAAGTTTGGTTTATAATAGATGCATGAGTGTCAGGCGTGAAAAATGGTCCTAAAGACAACAACTTTAAAGCAGCGTTTGTATAAAGATATGGTTTGAAGTATTTTTATTATGATCACACATCTCAGCGGCAAAAGGGATTTACAATGAGCTGATGTAATCTTCGGAAAGCAATAAAAGCTCGACATAGATGATCATTCATCAGGAAACAGCGAGGCTTTGTTGTCAACGGCGACCGAGACAAAACGATGCACAACAGCAGAGAAGAAGAAATGATCATTCTTCAAACGGGATACTTTCTGCATTACAACACCAATGACTTTGTAATGCTCGGTAATATGGGCAAGACGGATGTTTATTACTACTGCAGAACAGAGATTGCTATAGCATTGTGTATTTCGAAACTACAAATGCAAAATATAGTGCTGAAATATTAAACGTTTGACTTGTGACACTGGAAAACAAAACATATTTAAAGGGACTGTGCATGATTTATTAAAGTAAAGTGACATTTTCAACAGTACAATCCACAGTTTGTATAAATAAGTGGACTAAGTGAGTTTGACGTCACCCACAGCGTTCAGCTAAAGGCCAAATGAAGCTCATCGAGGCTAGAGCGGTTATAGCGGCGAATTTGGAGCTAAATTGCAAATTAGGAATTTCCGACCACAAGTATCACAGCAACCAAAGAGCCAATCCGGAGCGAGGTCGTTGAAGGAAACGCCCCTTCCCGCCCACACCACTGGTTTAGCAGGGAGCAGGAACTTAGCAAAATAGTGAAATAAAAACACCAGGACCATGTAGAGCGGGTTAATACGAACATTTTAAGACCAAAATGACGAGGCTCACTGCAGCAGTTACAGAGAGAACGGCCAGGTTTTTTCAATAGAAAGCGAATTGGAGTCAATGAAGCTGGATGCGCACCCATGATCACTTCCTATTTGGAACGCGGTGGCTAGCAGGTTAGCTATGTCCATTTATATATATCGTCTATGGTTTAATTATAAAGGACTGTTAAACCAGGGTTAGTGTTAGCATGCATGTTAGCAAGTTGTTGTTAGCATTACTGTGAGTTTTTAATCAACAAGGTGTTACAAATATATTAGGGCTGTATTCCTTTAGTCATCTATTTCAACATTTTTGTCCAAATTTTGTGTTAGTCTACTCATTTTATTAGGACAACAGCAGAAAGGAGAGGAGAAATTAATTAGTGAACGAATTAACTGAAGATTTTGTATTTTCTGGCATTTATATGTAAAATACTCATGATTCACAAGTTTTATCTATATACAAATGCATTCTACATACATTCAGAGTACTTTTTCATGCATAAATAGTCTTAATCCCACTTTTTAGTCAACAAGTTGATCGGCAGGGAGTATTTTTTTTTTTTTTATTAGTCAGTACTTGCACAATACTCATATTGTATAACTTTTTTTTTCAAATAACATAATAAAATTAACAAAATTACCCCACCCACACACATAAAACAAACTACTGACCAGCTGCACAGAACAGAAATGAGCCACACATATAACAGTAATAATAATAACAATAATATATATAAAAAAGTAATACATTAATAATAATAATAATAATAATAATAATAATAATAATAAATAATAATGAAAGATGGAAAAAATACATGTAAATAATAATTATTAATAATAGTAAAATATATTTTTAAAGCTCTGTAATAACCCTAAATTATAAGGTAGAGGGAAGGTTTCTCAAATAAATTCCTGATCCGTGAAAAGTCCAAATACATACACGACATTATGTCTTTATGTCATTTTTCTTTTGTGCATTGGAAGGAGATGCAGAGAGATGCAGAGACCAAGAATTTCTTTGGTTGACTACATCCCTAAAATACAAACACGCTGCAACAACTCTCGAGCCCTGGAAGAAAATGAGTCAAACACAGCTAGAACGTGCAAACTCAACTCCAAAATGCCTTACACGTACCGAGCTTCAGCGAAGGTCAATCCAAGTTCAAAGCAGCAAAACGCACGTCACGTCAAGATATTCTACCATTTTTGTTTCGCATTACACCAGCGACTTTATATAATTCCACATTATAAACAAGATGGAGGCTCTGTTATTCACTGCAACACAGAAATGGCCATTATGCATTTGATCGATCTTGATGTGGTTGTACATTTTGGCAGAACAGCCCTTAAGGGGGAAGAGCCCATAAATGAAACATAGCGTATGGAGATTGCTGACCAAAGGAGGAAATATCCTGTCACACGAGAGGCATTGTCCGGGCCGGTGTAAAGTGGAGCGAATACGAGCGGAGAGAGAGGAAGCATGCGTCTGTCAGAGGAGGACGGGACAGGTTTGCTGACAGTCTGCTGCTGCTGTCAGGTGTCATCTGTGGCAGGGCCGACAGGCGACACTATTGTTCACGGGGGAAGGAGTACAACAAGTTTTACTAATGACCAGAAAATTGTCAGTGCAACAGAGTCTTAAAAACGAGAAAAAATAGAAAGCCTAGTCTATTGTAAGCGGTTTGCAGTGGTCCAAAGCTCCAATTAATCACCACAAGGAGTTTATAAGCATTTTTAATCATTATGTTATTCGTTTAACATTATATTGATTTGATTTGAGCACAGCCGTAATGATGTACAAGGCGTATAATCATAAGCTCTCCCTTGTTTACAGATGTTATTCAAACAGAGAGAGTCAAAATCATTTTAGACGAACAGGTTAATTCAAAAAAGTAAGACTAGAACCAGTAAAAAACGTCATTGTGTTTCTGCTCGAGGGGTCAGTGTGTGGAGCAACCTTGATGATAAATTAAAAAGCTCCTGCACAATAGAAACATTTAAAAAGAGGTATAAAACATTACTTTTTATGTGCAGCCTTATACAAGTCGAATAATGTCTGATTTTGAATGTCTGACTGAATAAAATACTACTTACTTCACTATATTAAAGGAGAAATATTGTGCAAAATCAGCTTTTAACCATGTTTTATTTTATGTTTTATTACATTGTGATCGGCAGCTGCCCATTTGAGGGGCTGACACTCGAGAAGCACCTTTGGTTGTGGTGACAATTACAGCAACGTACCATAAAAAGGCAGGTGGGAATCGCCTCCTAATATCTCACTGGGCATTGCAATTTTCCAGGTTTTTGCAGGTTTTTACTCTGCACTTTTCTCCTTTAATGTTAGTCTTCTGATGATTATTTGTGATTATTTCTGTTTCGATTGGTTGTATTGTGATTTTAATGTGTTTTTTTATTCTGTGAAGCACTTTGAATTACTTTGTGAGTGAATTGTGCTGTACAAATAAACTTGCTTTGCCAATTTTCCAACCTGGAAATCAGCAGACTTATTTCTTTTATTAAGTTATTTTAGAGCAATCTTGTAATTTAAGATGTCTGAATTATAACATGATGATCCACGGGTGTCATAGATTATAACAATATAAACCAGGGGTGTCCAAACTAAGGCCCAGGGGCCAAATGCAGCCCTCAGACCAGTTTTTATTGGCCCTCATGCCTCTTGCTGAACCGACCCATTTGATCATAAGCAGAACTTTTAACAGCCAATTAAACTATTTCTACCACTATATCCTCAAACGTCACATTGCAGTGTGATACAGACCTAAAATGAATGTGTTTCAAGCCTTATTAATGCACAGCGGCTCTGTCAAAGCTGTGTTTAAAGCACCACACTGCACTGATCACCCGTCTGTGGCCCTCTGCTTCGAATATGTTTTGAGATGTGGCCCTTGATAAAAAAGTTTGGGCCCCTCTGATATAAACAGACAAAAGCTCAGTATGTTTTTAAGTACCAATAATAACAGAATTGTGTATAGTCATGCCACAGGCCCATCACCAGCTGCTCTTCCTGTTTGGGGGTGATGTCAGGAAGGGCATCTGGCATCAAAAAATGAAATCACAGTGCGAAAAGAAGGCCATTATTAGCTACGCCGCCATTTTTAGATTATGTGAGAAGTTTGCGGTGTTATTCCACATTGTGCGTAGAATGCAGGAGCAAACAGGACTAATGCCTTTTATTTTTGCATCGTTTAGCTGATGGTTGAGGCAGAAAATACAAGCTTTTGAGGTTGACTCATTCCCTCATCACATTTATACAGGCAATCAGGTGAAAGTGTCTCCGTGTATCACAAATTCAACACATTATTAAAGGTAAAGACTAAACACTATGCAATCTTTCTAGTTAGAGGTCGACCATCTGCTTGTCTCCATTTGCTTGGTTGAAATTTTCCACAGTATAACATTAAACTGATGAATGTGTGGTTTTCATGGCATTTTTTAGCAGCAATCGAACTGTAAGTGGGGTCACCTTTCCACAGATCTGGCTTGTAACAGCAGTGATGTATGGGCTTTTCTGTCCCCAGACACTTATCTTGTTTGTTCCTGATGTGAACTAACTTGTCCTGTTCTAGTCTTGGTTTAAAGCTAGTAGGGTGGTCAAAAGTATCGAAAATCAGATACTAATCGATACTAAAACTAGTACTGAAACTAGATATTCATTTGAGCAGGTATCGATACTGAAAAAGCCACATTCACAGGACAGAAATGAACCTTTCTTGAAAAGCTTTAGCACGATCTTGAGCTGTATCAGAACAACTCTAAGACACACAGACAGTTTTAAAATGTTAGTATCGTGACAACACAACTTGTAACTTGGCCTGTTGGTATCAAAAGATTGCCTCCATGAAAACAAACACATTTAATGCCATACTGTGAAACATTTCAGGCATCTTACACTCCCCCAAAAGCCTCATACTGCACCTTTAAGCTAAAACCAAACTATTTTCAGAATGCCTTTGGGTAATTCTTTCTCCCTTTTATTCTCTCCACATGAAAAGATGACGTCACTCGAAACAGTCACGGCTTCGTCATGGTGAGTAACCGTGGCAACCCCCGGCGCCCGTCTCCCGGACTGCAGCGGGTCCCTGATTGCCTCGCTGTTAACACAGTGTTTAGTTTGACAGGGACGACCATCGCTCCCCTCCAAGACACGCCAATAGCTCACGAACGATCCCGCTCTGTTTAGGAGATTTATGACAGAATTCTTCAAGTGTAGGAGTGTATTAGACAAACAAAGATTTCGTTTTTTTTTTTTTTCTTGCAGGATTGCGTCACTTCAACCCACTGTGGACATAAAAATAAAAATTCTTAATATAACCCGGCAGCACAGCGGCGTCTTCAACCCCCTTTCCTCGCCTGTTTCTCTGCTTATCTAAGCCCTGGCTCACCTCCTCTAAAAATGGATTCATTATTTGGTATTCACACTTTTTCGAGATGAGATTTTCACTCTTATATAAGTTCTACTTGCCTTTTACTTTGCAGGTGTTATACACAGTCAGGGGGAAAAAAAGTAAATTGAGCGTAAACAGCATATGTCTGAAACAGGAGACGAGTTCAGACCCAGGTCAAAATACTAACCTCACACTGTACAGGATTATATTAAAAGCATTATTCTGTAGTTACATTCACAACGCAAATAAATGATCTTTATTTTGTCAATTTTGTTATCTTATAGTCCAACCAGCCTACGACCAAATCCTGCATATATAATACAGGGTGGCCCAAAAGTCACTGACTCTTTTAAATCTTCAGTAGCTCCTATAATTCTTAAGTTATACTCACCAAATTTTAGCAGTAGATAAACTGAACCTTCTGAGATTTTTGGCAATATATACGGTTATAATTGTTAACTTACACTTGAACTTATCACTACTTAAACTAGAGGAAGTAAAAATTATCTCATTTTTAAAAATAATGTTTTTAAGTGTCCACCATTTTGGGTTTGTCTCTGAACAGCCTGATCCAACACACTTTACAGAACATTTAAAGCATTTCTGGGCTTATGGCTCTTATTTGATCCTCGATATTACGTTTTAAGTCGTTTATTGTCTGAGGTTTATTCACAAACACCTTTTCTTTAAGATAGACCCACAGGAAGAAATCAGGACTAGTCAGGTCTGTGGAGATCACATACTGCCCCCTGTCTTTGAAAAACACTTATTATTCCTTTAATACTTGGGGCATCTCTGGTATTAAAATGTCGACGGTAACACCGCTGGGTTTGTGAATTTGACCCATATGACTCAAAGTACCACTAAACAATGAGGGTTTGTTCCTTGGTGCTGTATTTGCTCATAATAATGTCAGAGGGGTCGTTCTAAATACTCTGAAAAAAAAAAAATAAAAATATTTAGAAAAAATTTATGAATTTTTTTCAACTGTCAGTGACTTTTGGGCCACCCTGTATTTCCAACTCAAATATTGAACAAATTAAGAGCTTAATAAGAGTAATGGGACTTTTAACTTCTGCTCAAATCAGAGTTACGTCGCTTCAAAATAATATTCCTCAAGTAGAAGTACAAAGTAGTCGTCCAGGAAATGAATCAGGTAAAGTATTTAGTATTAGGGAAAACTACTACTTAAGAGTAACTGTCTGGGTCTGATTTATAACTTGACGTTATTGTAATTTAAAGGACAACACATAAATAAAAAATGCAGAGTCTGGTATTTTCAAAGACAGACACAAAAATGAGACAAAGTGACTCAAATCTGAAGGAGCTGAAAGAAACACAAACGAACAAATCATTTCATAAAGATTTTGTCACTTGGAAACTCGCTCACAGTGGGAAGAGGGACCAAAACTTTTACTGAAATAAGAGTTACTGTTATTTCAATGAAAATATGACTCAAGCAGGAGTGACAGTTTGCTGCGGGATTATTCTTTCTTCGTTAAACAGTTACTAAAGTACGTGTAAGACAGTAAATGTAACCGAGTACTGCTGAACTGAGCGACATCGCATTAACAAGTGGACGAAACAGAAGGATTTTCATTTATGTTTTAATGTTTGAAAAGAATCGCACATGGAGGCAGTAGAGGGATGTGGACGGAGATAGGGGATATGTTAAAACGGGATTTTCTATAAGTGATTGCAGAAATGTCAAGGTTATGCATCGCTAAAGTATTTATTTCAGCTTCCTCTTCTGTTCAATTCAGATTTTCATTTCGACACAGCAAACAGATGAAGTAACTGCAATTTTCTTTGCAAAGTTTATATGTTTTAAAGCCTAATGCGACCCTCATTTTGACAGAAGATTGCACTGATACTACAATCCAAAACAGCGGGAGTCAATGCCTAATCCAAGAATTATAACTTATGTTTAGAGTATTACGAAAGAAAGACAGGGAAGCTACATGTAAAGTGAAAGTAATTAGCGCACTCATTAGTGAATACAATGAATCTATAAAACATGTACCAAAGACTCATTCATCTGTGTCCTTCAACACTGCATGACTGAAGACCGTGGCTTTAAGCATTTAAAATAGAATTAACGTCACTCAATAAAATAATTGCCTTAAGTGTAAAATATGCCTGTGCATGCTCTGAACTCACCATCTGCTCACATATGCATTTCATTAATCAAGAATAAATTGGCATGAAATGAAAACTGAATTATGAATGATTAAGACAATGCCAAGACTAGCCCCGAGTCCATATTGATTTATGACTATTTGCAGTGAGGGCTATAAGCAAAAGACGTCCAATTCAAATAATGGTAAGATTTAAAGGTACAGTATGTAACTTTCTCGATGTGGTACGTCTGCATGATTCCAGGGAAATAGAAAGTTAAAGTCATTCTGCAGGACATTCTTCATGGAGATGTTTTATGCCATAATTTGGAAGACTATAGCCAAAAAAACATGACAATGGAAAGAAGTAGGAAGAGTCGTCCTCCAGACCAAGTAAGAGTCGGGTTTGTGGAGATGCAAGCCCGCTCAAAGTATATAAGCATGTTTTTCCAAGTTTTTCAGTACATGACCGAACATACTGTGGCTTTAATACAGTTGTCCCTCGCTATATCACATTTCAATTTTGCCTGCTTTTTTACATCGTATGGACGTGCATTGTGTTCTGCGTCCTGATTGGCTGAGGGACTGTAGATCATTGTGTTCTGCGTCCTGATTGGCTGAGGGACTGTAGACCATTGTCCATCAGTCTCCTTAGAGTCGTGTCTCCTGTCCTGTGTTCAGACAAATTCACAAAAATGTTGGATCACAGTGTGACTCTGAAGTGCTGTATGTTTGCAAGTTTTCTCCCCGACAAAATTCACAATGTCGATGAAACGTTCTGCACCGACAAAGGCTCCTACGAAGGTTTGAACTTTGAGAGTGTTTAAATAAGAGAGAAATGTGAGTAAATGTTAATGCCTGTGTGAAAAAAGTGTATAAAGTGTGTGGTGAGGGGTTTTACAGCCAAGAAACATGTAGAAAATAAAGCTGACTACTTCACGGATTTCGCCTATCGCGGGTTATTTTTAGAACATAACCACCGCGATAAACGAGGGACCACTGTACTAGACTTCAATAATCTTATACATTTTTAAAACTGCGTTAACTTGGCTGTAACAGTTTCCCAATTACACCTTTAATGCAGCGCGGCGTGTGCAATATGGACTTGCTAAATGAGTGATTTGAGCAACATGTTTGAGCAGGGAGACACTGTGTTCTCATTTTTCCTTGTAGTTAATTACTTTGAAAGCTGCACAATATTACACAAGGCCAATAACCTACGTGCCGAGGGCGTGAGGACCTGAATGCATTACTAATTCACTGAGAAGTAAATCCGCAATGAAACTGCTCTAATACAGGGACAAACTTAAAATAGACAAGCCTGTAACCAACCTCAGTGTTTCTTAAAAGCAAGCTACGTATTCAAAGCGGTTCATTCCCACAGCAAGAATAAGATATAATGAAGGAGGATTGAATGTGTGTATCCAGTATTTATTTTTCTGGGTGTTTAATTGGTCAAAAGTACCTTGAAATACATAGTGCTAAAATACTTCCTTCTTCCAGGAGTCCAGGGTACAGAAGGTTTCAAAGGTAGTCAGCTCGACGATGTTTTTAAAATCAAGATGTTTCGGCTGCCATCTGGAAGTCATTTTCAATCTAAAGGTATGAGTCAGGGTTGCCAGATTTTCAGAAAACAACAAGCAAAAAAAAAAAAAGCCCAAAAAAATCAGCCCGAGCCCTACAAAAAGAAGCTAAAAGAAGTTAAACATTATGGGTCACAGCTGAACAAGTGCTAATGAGATGCAAATATTTGTATTAGCATATTTAACATGAATAACGGATTTAAAGTGTTGAAGTTAGTACCCATGACTGACAAACTTTGCAAGTGATTTTCCCATAAAATAAGGAAGTTGACCTGGCAACTATGGTACTGGTCAAAGGAGCTAGAATGTATACAGTAGTTTATTGCAGGGGCTAAGATCTAAAAATACCCCGCAACAGGTGAAATCTGCAAAGTATCAGCTTAATTTTTTACAATTATTCTATATGTTTCTTGGCTGTAAAACCCCTCACCACACACTTTATACACTTTTCTCACACAGAAATTAACATTTTCTCACATTTCTCTCTTGTTTAAACACTCTCAAAGTTCAAACCTTCGTCGGTGCCTTTGTCGGTGCAGAACGTTTCATCGACATCGTGGGTTTTGTCGGGGAGAAAACTTGCAAACATACAGCACTTCAGAGTCACACTGCGATCCAACATTTATGTAAATTTGTCTGACACATTCTGTACTGTACAGGAGACATGGAGGAGACTGATGGACAATGGTCTACAGTCCCTCAGCCAATCAGGACGCAGAACACAATACATGTTCATACATTTAAAAAAAAAAGCATGCAGTAAAATTGCACAAAAAAATTCGCAGAAACAGCGAGACTGCGAAAGATGAACTGCGCTATAGCAAGGGACAACTGCACTACCCTGTGGGAACGGGAGCTAGATCACTCCTACCCCAGGGAATGAGTTATACCCTGAAACTTGCCCTAGACTTATTTACTTACTAGTTTTGTGTTGTTCTGTTACTGTTCTCTGCCAGCATTTCAAAGGCTTGGTTACTTTTTGCCCTCTGAAAATCTGGCAACCCCTGATTATAAACATAAGGTAACTTAATCCTTAATCAGGCAAACCTTTCTCTGTGGAGCTTAAGAATCAAACCTATACGACCTGCTTTCAAAGAGACAAAAGGGCTAACCACTCTGCAAATACACAACAGACCCTTTGTGTCTTCTTTGTTTATTCACACCTCTTTGAAAATAATGAACCGCCGTATATTAGCCGCCTTTTAAGTCTCGCGGATGAGACAACAACTTCGCTCTGAATGCATTCTGCCGTGCCCTAGTTTACGGCACTCAGCTCAACCTCTTGGTGGTCTGTCCTCAGCAGATATCTCCATGACAACGACGAGAAGGATAAAAAAAACTACACAACAGGAAGTAATCCTTTTTCCCAGTAGTACATCTCGCTTACTATGCGGACCACGAGTCCTGTTTGATATGCAGGTGCCCATGGACAGGAAGAAAACAGTTTTATGTTCTCAAAGCAAACTCTCTCTCCTCAGCCTTTCAGTGGTCTGTGCTTTCAGGTGTTAATTAGCTGCTCATTAGCCTGTCAAGCTAGCAGAGCAGAGTGGGAGAAGAAAAGACTCGGGGTTACAAAGTAGGACACGACACAAAATGGTGGTCTTTTATGAGCAGTATGCAAAAAACAAACGATTTGTTGATATTTCTCAGGCACAGTTTTATTGGGCAGGACAGATTTGTAGAATGGGGGTAAAGAATGCGGGTGACAATCGGGAAATTGTTGGTCAGGGATCAAACTTACAGGTCTCTTTCTTGAAATGTTGTACTTGTGTTTGTATTTGCAGTGGTCCCTCGTTTATCGCGGGGTTTATGTTCTAAAAATAACCCACAATAGGCAAAATCGGCGAAGTATCAGCTTTATTTTTTACAATTATTATATATTTCCCCTCACCACACACTTTATACACTTTTCACACACAGGCATTAACATTTTCTCACATTTCTCTCTTGTTTAAACTCTCTCAAAGTTCAAACCTTCGTAGGTGCCTTTGTCGGTGCAGAACGTTTCATCGACATTGCAAGTTTTCTCCCCGACAAAACCCACAAACATACAGCACTTCAGAGTCACACTGCGATCCAACATTTATGTAAATTTGTCTGAACACATTCTGTACTGAACAGGAGACACGGCACGGAGGAGACTGATGGACAATGGTCTACAGTGCCTTAACCAATCAGGACGCAGAACAAAAATTACACACAAAAAAATCCGCAAAATAGCGAGGCCGCAAAAGGTAAACCGCGATATAGCGAGGGACAACTGTAGTCCAATTTAAAACATATCAAAGAGTATTAAAATGTGTGAGACGACTACTGAATTACAAGCTTTTAAAAAAATTTGTCGAGGTCTAAATGTGAAGGCAAGAACTTTTTTATGCATAAAATAAACCTGATGGAGACAGGATATGTTGCTACAATTCAAGTTACAATGTTGATTTGACTGATTTTAATTCATAGTTTAGCCCACTTCATCTTATTTATTTCGTTTGAGTCCAGGGTCAGTTTGGACGACAGATGAATAGGAGCGTAAATGTGTTCAGGTCGACAAATGCAGGATTCAACCGCGTGACACCTACTTGAAATGACCTAAAATGGCATAATTTAGAGTGTAGTATGTAGTAATGATCTTGTCTTGATAAACAATACAAAGCAAGAACAAAACCAGGGCCGAAAATGGACTAACTCGGGATGAAATGTGTAGCCTAAATGTGAAAAATCAGTGAATAAATAAACATATCGACACAGTAGCCTTGTAAAGATGTTGTGATATTGGACCATTTAAAAAGCTGTTCTTGCCTTGTCTTGTCTCTGCTCCAAATGATATGTGGTATTAAGGGCAGCTGTAAATGGCATGTTTTTAAATAGCACCATCAGTCTGATATTGGCAGGGCTCTATAGCTCCATGTTATCCCACATACCAACCCACACGAGGATCTGGGACAAGCTGCAGCGCTCTCCTCCACAGAAAACCAATGTCCAAATTGTCCACTTTGTTTTAAAGCAGATCTGTTCCGCAAAATCGACTTTTCAACTTTATACTTCTCACTCTCATTCACGCTCTTCAAGTTGTATTTGGAGTTTGGGTAATCTTTAATCATTCTTATTCTGAATCTTATTTTCAAGACGCCTCATTGCCGATGAACCCCCATTTTCAGCGCCACTGGCACACGCCCACTGCTCTGTACTTGCAGCGTTCTCTCCTATTTATTTTCTTAATTGGTGATATGTGTAGGATTTTCGCACAAATGAAAAAAAACAAAAAAACTGCTTGCTAGTGTGATGTGCAGTTATCCATAGGAGATGTTTGACAACTTCACGGCTCTTTATAATTCAGTTAAAGGTACAGTATGTAACCTTCTGAAGGTGGAATGTCACCTGGATGATTCCATGGTTATGCAAAATAAAAGCTTGCAGAACTAGATACAGTTGTCCCTCACTATATCGCTATTACAGTACAGACAAATTTACATAAATGTTGGATCGCAGTGTGACTCTGAAGTGCTGTATGTTTGCAAGTTTTCTCCCCGACAAAACCCACAATGTCGATGAAATGTTCTGCACCGACAAAGGCACCGATGAAGGTTTGAACTTTGAGAGACAAGAGAGAAATGTGAGAAAATGTTAACGCCTGTGTGAGAAAAGTGTATAAAGTGTGTGGTGAGGGGTTTTACAGCCTTATATACAGCCATAGATAATAATTGTACAAAAAATAAAGCTGACTACTTTGCAGAAAGTAACCCCCACGATAAACGAGGGACCACTGTATCGTTTTAAGCCTATTTTTTGCCTAAACTGTTTAAATAACAAGTTACGATTATTCCAATAAATGGTTGCAGTCCTGATGGTTACCAGTTCATATTTATCTTAATCATTTACGATTGCTGTTTCCCTA
This sequence comes from Periophthalmus modestus, assembly GCA_019594935.1. Taxonomy (NCBI): domain Eukaryota; kingdom Metazoa; phylum Chordata; class Actinopteri; order Gobiiformes; family Gobiidae; genus Periophthalmus; species Periophthalmus modestus. Next base: position 6,008,443 of record JAIEZT010001243.1, read on the forward strand.
CACTTCTCCACCATTACTCACTCCATCACGCTGTAAACTGGCTGATTGTGGGGAGGACATTCGATTTAAAACCCCACAAAATCCCCATGCTGCTGCTCCATGGTGACGACCCCTGGCAAAAGCGGCTGTGTAACATCAGAAATTTACACATCTCAACTAATATATCCTACAGTGTTGTATTGTATCATGAATTATTACAAAACCGAGCCTCCGGGCGATTTCCGAATTGAAAACTCAAATCATGCGCTACAATAATCTGGGTGCATTCACAGGTGTTTGATTTGATGTGGGATGTGATGTCTCCCTATTGGCATTTGGGAGTTTATTGCGTTTTTGCCTTTCCGAGTTCCCTAGATTAAACCAAGCAGCCGACAACGTTCACCCGTGGCCTCATATTTTTATTTGGGAGTTTCATAAGGCTTCACATGTGATTTGTTTTAGATTTCTACTCCTTAAACCATATTGGCCCTGACGATTATGGCGGGGGGCTCCGGAAGCCTCAAGGTGCCAAAACAATAATGCCACACGCTTGTCCCATATCGCATTTAAGTGGATTTTGGCAAAGTAGCAGCTTATTGGTGAGGCAGAGCGTTAAGCTAGCAAATATTTGAGGGTGGTACGGCACTTTCTCTATGCAACAAAGACATAAAAATATTATACCGTTTACATATTGATTCAAGAGCTACATTTGTACATATCATCAGTTGCAGGGCACGTGTAAAACTGTGTTTTTTGGGTTTTTTAATTGAGACTAAACACCTAAATTCTGCCCACAACCACATTTCAAATAGCTAACTCTAGCAGTACCTTGAGGACTAAAGAAGAGAGTGAAGAGCGGAGGTCTGGTGGTGGACCCTGCTTTATATCTATTGAAAGGGAGGATCTAACTCCACTGAAGCTAACACACCTATTTGTCTACTTTTTCTGTTTGTTAGCTAGCTCATAGACCTAGCTAACAAACTAATATAAGGCAGTGTCCACCAGCAATCAGACCAGAACTGAAGAAGTCGCTTGGACGAACGGCGAAACGTCTTGAGTCAAAAAACTTTTGTCCAGTTTCTTTTGCTCTGGATTATACTTGGACGATTGAGGGATTACACAGGCATCTTTATAAGGAACAATGTCATTGGTCTAACAAGTATCCACATTTCAAACGCCACTCCTGCAGCTAAGCGTTTGTAATCAGACACACTTGGCTGTAATCAGGGCAGTCCTATGTAATGTCACCAACTACTTGAAACTGCAGTGGCCAGTGAAAGCAGCACTCACTAAATGTGAGGCGTTTTTGTGGAGAAAGCTGCAAACTTACCTCGTTAAATAAGGTTATTAAAACAGATTAGTGGATTTAGTGTTAAGTTAGCAACGCAAGAACATCTCGACAGACTCAAGCTGGTGACAGACCCTCAATCAGTAAATTTACTTAATGTAGCGTTAAATTGTGGTATAGAAAATGCAGAGATCAGATTTGAAAAGTAAAACGTATTTTTAAAAATACACCAAATGCTAAAAACGACCCAGAAGCTAAAGTTATGTCACCTCTAAATCATCTCCTCCTATAGGCCTGTGCAACTAGCCTTATTACAGCAAACATTTCTCTCACATTTGCCTTCACGCTGCACTAAAATATCGATTTGAATTTCCTTAAAAGATCTGCAACACGAGTAACCTACATACTTTATCCGCTATTACAACCAGAACTTTGCTTTTGGCTTGTGATCAAACCAGTCCAGGCTATGTGCTACATCCCCATCTACCATCGAGAGTCCAGTAGCCACTCTTTATTTCACCTACGCTTTCATTTATCGCCAATAAGCCGTTAGCCCCCTTTGCCGAGGTCACCGGTGGAGCACTAAAACACTAAAGATAGAGCTATAGCACTCTGGCTATAGCTATAAAGGGAATACTCCGGCTAAGAGCTTTAAGCGAGTGTTTATATGCAGTGTATTGTAAATTAAACGTGACTTTTTTTGGAGCGAACTGACCATTTTCCCCCTTTTTTTTTTTCCACGGTGCCTCGCAGATTGTCCCAAGGCTCTCTCCACTCAAAGCGCATCACACAGCCTGCCGCACACAGACAACAGGGCGGCCGACACAGCGCCACGAAGGTCACGCCAAGAATAGACTTTAATATTGGAAAAAAAAGGTTAAAAAAAAAAAATCATACTTGGATATAGTGGCAGGCAAATGGACACATAAAACATGTATTGATTCATGGAAGAAGAATGGAAGTATGGAGAACTGCTGTACTGAATAGAGACTGGGCTGGAGGATGCGGGCCAGGGTTAATTTTTTTGTCGACTGAGAGTAGTTTTTGAAAAGCGCTGACAAAAACTACACCAATAAACACATAACGAAACATAACCCAGGGGACATGCGTGGACAAGATCTTATTAAACTGTGAGGATTTAAAAGTGGTGACCAAAACTGCAAACTCTATAGACAAAATTTCAGACAATCAGGAAGTCTTGTGCTGGTGATTAAAATGTACCTGCTTAATGGTTGTATTTACTTAGTTCTAGTTCCTGGGTTAGGTTTGGTCTAGTCCAGGTTTATCCCTTTTTCTAGTGCCATTTTTGGTGTGTGTTAAATTGTGTGAACTGTGTGCCTAAAAGTACACCAGCCATGACATTTTATTCAGTAACTAAAACTACTTCTAGTTCATTTTAAAGCAGATCTATCCATCTTCTTCCACATATCCGGAACCAGGTCGCGGACTTCCCTCACCCCAGACACGTCCTCCAGCTCCTCCGGTGGGACCCCAAGGTGTTCCCAGGCCAGAGAAATATAGTCCCTCCAGCGTGTCCTGGGTCTTTCCCGGGGCCTCCTCCCAGTGGGACATGTATAAAACAGATCGATTCTACAAAATTTTTAATAATATTTTCAATTTTTTTCGAGTTTTCAACCATGTTATAGTTGTTTCCCCACATTTACTCGCCCGAAGTTGTATTAGTTGTATTATTAGTGATTTGTGCATGTTTGAACAATATTTATTGCTTATTTTCAAGACGCCATATCCCTGATCAACCTCCATTTTCACTTTTTATTTATTTATTTGAAAAGGAACAATGCACATTAATAAACACCTTTAAAAAAAAATACAAGTGTAAATGTGCCGAAGTTAGCTGCACAGTTATTTTTCATTCGCAGTCCCTCACATCTAAAACGGGACAAGAGAGAGGACAACACAAACAACCAACAAACAAGAATCAAACAACTCCACGGACCCCAAAACGACACTTCCTTCTCCAGTTTTATTTAATCGATGAATCATGTAGGATTCAGTAGGTTTGTGTACTCATTTTGGTACAAAAAAAAAAAAATAAATCTGCTACTCGCTAACGTGATCTGCAGCTATCCATCGAAGGTGGCGAAACTTGATGGCACTGATGACGCTTACGGCGACGTCAGCTCCCATTGTGCAGAAGTCAGCGGAAATGTTTCTTCTAAGTCGTTTTAGCTGAATATCAGGGTTTGAAATGTGCAAATTATAACAGAATGATGCTATTTATTCATTATTTTTTACAATTTCCATAGGCCAGGGTGGTGCTTTGCCATCACGGTAATGCTAACAACAACTAGCATAATAAAAGAAAAGAGTTACCTGGTTCGTGGGTGATAAAAAAGCTTTAGAAGTAAGACGCAGACAGAGCTTCACTGACAAATTACTGATCACATCATGAAAAAAACAGGTACACTCCCTTTAATTGACACGACGTTGAATAAAACTGAAATGAACTTTCGTGAAAAGGCTGCGGGGTAAAAAAACTTGCAGTCAAAATGAAGACTGGTGCCTGCTTTCGTGTGTTTAGTTAATAGCAAATTAACCAGCTCACAGCCTGCCTAAACGGTCTCATCATCCAACACAGACGGAAAAGAAGCTACTGCAGAACGAGAACTGTATTGATTTGTTTTATACTTGAGAGAGAAAGCTTTGAACGCTCTAAGTGAAGCTTCTTGTGCGCTTGTTTACACCACTAATGTGCTGTAAAATGGCAGCCAGAAGGAGACAGTAAAAATGTGTGTGGGTGATAAAGGTTCAGATTTGTGCCAGCTCCAAACTGGGATAAATGTGGAACGACGCGACTAACTTCCACCTTAAGGATGACTGCCATTAAAAAAAGAAATTATTTAGTTTACACCGTGTTTGTCGGTGGTGCAGCGGGTAGAGCATTCAACCACACTCCAGGAGGTTTCCAGTCAAATTGTCCAAAACACTTCTCTCCGAAACATTTCCCGCAACTGTAAACCATGGCTGGGAATCGAACCCGAAACCTTCTCATTGTAAGGCGTGTGTTAGCCACTCCTCCACCGTGTCACCAGGTGTTTTTCGTTAGCTTATGTTTAGGTAAATAGCAAAAAAAAGATGGTGTTTTTACCGGTCAAATTTGGCCACGGTTAATTGTTGCTACCCAAAATGAACAAACAAACAAAAAAAAAAGTCAAATTTCCCAGAGTGCCACTTCTGGCCCCTGCATAGAGACACCTAGTGGATGAATATTGAACTAAAATGAGCCAGAGTGGTAGTGACAAGATGGCCGACCACATGCTGTTTTTTGTTAATCTTTTTAGTAATAGCTTGCAGAATATTTAGAAGTACGTTATATATTTTTTTGGATAAATTAGCCAGCCCAATGGGTCAAATTTGACCCTGATCCTAAGCGTTAAAATTGAAAAAGTGGCTATTTCAGTGTTCAGTGAATTTATAGCAGTAATTTAAAGCAATGTTCATAATTTTCCAAAGAAGAAAAGGGTTCTTGGTTCTTACATTTAAGGTACACTGTGTAACCTTTCTTGTCTCCATGGCGATGTTATAGCTTTGCCTGGAATGTTCCACTGTAGCGCATTAAACATCTCTATCTAGTATTTATTTAAAACCCCTTGAAATACATACGTTCTGGTCTCTTCGCCAATACTGACCTTGAACCAAACCACCGTTTCCATAGAGATAGACAGGTTTAATGTCATATTGCGTAACATTCCAGGCAAAGCAATAACTGAAATCTCCATGGAAACAAACAGATGTGCCAGAAAAGTTACGCAGAGCACTTTTAAATGTCTCTGATGAAGCGTAAAATTCCCTCTCGCTGATTATGCGGCGGGTCTATAATTCTTGTCTCCTCTAGAGGGCACATTAAAAATACAACCTCTTATTTGCAGATTTAGGATTTAGATAAAAAAAGTACCGTCGTTGACTTCTGAGTACACTTCCTCATACGGTAACTTTGCGACGCTAGTATAAAAGTCATATTTACAGCTCAACAGTTGTGGGTGCAGCTGGCGTAGCGGCGGGCGACCATAAACCTTTGAGTGGGGAGCCAGTGCACTGTCCTTCAAACAGCGTGACCCCGATTTGCCCCCTAATCTCAACATCTGCCACTGTGTGTGTCTTGTGACGTGCCCATGAGCAACGCACCCTCTCCCGGGTCATCTCCAGACACAACCTTGTTTTAAAGTGTCAACATCAAACGGTTCACGGCCAGGAATAACTCGTCTTTGCCCCATGTCAAAATAGTTGGGGTCAGATAAGGAAATGTGCCAACGAGCCTGTACTCATGATACTGCGACTACTACGACTACTGCTACTACTGCTACTACTGCTACTACACACTTTTACTATGATCTTTAGCAACAGAAGATAAGGTATTTCATTTATATGTATTTATTTATTTACTACTTATAATATATAATTTCAATAACTATTCTAAGCGCAAGATCATAGTCGCACTATATTTTCAGACATTCTTAGGTGTGGCAGATTATTGTGATACTACTACACACTACTACTACTACTACTACTACTACTAGTCATACTACTACTACTACTACTACTACTACTACTACTACTACTACTACTACTTACTACTACTACTACTACTACTACTACTACTACTACTACTCACACTACTACTACTACTACTACTCACACTACTTCTACTACTACTACTCACACTACTACTACTACTACTACTTGTCATACTACTACTACTACTTGTCACACTACTACTAGTCACACTACTACTACTACTACTACTACTACTACTAGTCACACTACTACTACTACTACTACTACTACTACTACTACTACTACTACTTGTCACACTACTACTACTACTACTACTACTTGTCATACTACTACTACTACTACTACTACTACTACTACTAGTCACACTACTACTACTACTTGTCATACTACTACTACTTGTCATACTACTACTACTACTAGTCATTCTACTACTACTACTTGTACTTTTTTACAATGTCTCGCAAAAATATAAACTTACTACTACGACTCATTCTACTACTACAAACACTACTCATTCTACTATTGCTACTACTATTACTGCTACTACTTGCAATTCTACTACTACCACTTGTACTTTTTACAATGTGTCACAAAAATATAGACCTCTCGTTATTGTACTACTACCACATGTGATTCTAGTAGTACTCTGTAACTGCCATGTGAAGTACACGTGTTATATCCTCCTCTCACTGTCCTCATCCACGGTTCAAACAGAACGACTAAAGTGTCGTCCATTCAAGTTTATGACACTGCAGTAAAACGTCCACTTTGAAAGATTATAGATCTGCAACAAAAGCCAACAGTCTGCTCTATTTACGGTGTCAATCTGCAGACGCTCGGGTTTCTTATTTATTTGGAGGATAAGCCCCTCGAGGTGGATCATTTTTGTTTTCGAGGGGGTCCTCAAAATGGCAGCGAGAAAGACAGATATAATAGAGAAGACAGTAGTAGACTAGATACATTCAAAATAAATCATAGGGGAAAAAATGAATAAGTAAATAAATTAAAAAAATAAATAATAAAATATATTTTTAATGAATAAATACATGAATATATAAATTAATAAATACATGAATAAATACATTAGTAAATAAATAAATAAATGAATACATAAATTAATAAATACATGAATAAATAAATAAATAAATACCTAAATTAATAAACACATGAATATATAAATAAATAAATACATGAATAAATAAATTAGTAAATAAATAAATGAATGAATAAATAAATAAATACATAAATGAAATAATAAAATAATTAATAATAATTAATTAATAAAAAAATATAATAAATAAAAAAAAAACACAGTCAGAGGTAATATTGTCACCATATTTATTGTATTTATATGTATATGTAATTGTATTTTGTTCAGTGTCCTTGGGTGTTTTGAAAGGCACTTATAAATAAAATGCATTATGATTATTGTTATTATATTAAATTTGATATTGATCTGTAACTCGCCCTCATGGCTTCACCTGCCTGTTTTATGCCGCACAACTTTCCAGGTAAAGCTACATCTCCATGGAGACAAGAAGATGGTAAGATGGCGACGCTCTTTTAGTATTAGGTTCCCCCGGGAATTTAGCTTGCCACTGTTTGGCTAACGACTAGCTTATATCTGCACTTCTTTCTGGAGCTAAAAAAGGGGTGATGAAAAGTGTTGCGTGATTAAAGAAAGATTGAGTGATATTATGAAGTGGCGGGGGCTGGGTTTGTGGCCCGCCATCTGCTCCTCCTGCAGCGTGGTGTAGTAGCGCTGCAAAAAATACTGTCCAAAATGAATGATGAGGCTGTTTGGGTTAGACGGGACCTATACTGGGCTTCTGGTTTCACGATATTTCTGTTTCAAAGTGTTTTTTCATTACAGGCAAACACACCTGTCCGTGGAGTAACTTAGTAGTAACTGGAGTTATTACAGACACATGAGTATTGTTTTCTTAAAGCTCCACAGGGTAACATTTTAGCAGAAAAATAGACTAAAATACATGCGTGTTTTTATCATTTTGGGTGTTTTTACTGCACCAAAAAACAAGGATTATCATGAGGCCAACTTGCATCTGTGTGTTTGAGAGCTGGTCCCTCTAAATCAGGGGAGACCAAACTTTTTTTTACTGAATACTGAAGCATACTGAAACATATTTGAAGCATGTAGATACAGGGAGTTTGTAGTAAAAAAAAAAACTCCCAGATCAATTGGTCCAGTTTAGGAGAAGGCATGAGGGCCAACAAAAATTGGTCTGGGGGCCACATTTAGCCCCAGGACCATAGTTTGGACAGGCCTGCTCTAAATGGGACTGTAAGTACTGTCCCATGAATGAGAAAAGTATAAAATGTCTGACTCCTGTGTGTTGCTGCCGTCTCTTGGCCAGGTCACTCTTGATGTCAATGAGTTTTTAACCTGGTTAAATAAAGGTCAAATAAATAAAATAACCAACTCCACAAACCTGACTCTTATATGGCCTGGACGGGGGTTTCTTCCGGCTTGTTTCTATGGAAATATTGTTCCTTGGGCTATAATATTCCACAGTGTGACATAAAACACATCTATCTCCACAGGAAATGTCTGGTTTTACTTTCTGTTTCTATGCGATTCTGCAGGTGACCCACTGTCTCCACTTACTTTAAAGCAGAGGTCTGTGACTTTTTTCCTCCACTGAGCTACCTTTACAAAATGAAAGCTACAAATTTTAGCAGTCGCGATATTGAGATATAAATATAAGAGCCACGGCAGGCTTTAAATGAGTTATATGCCTTTAAAACATAAACCATTATCCATTTATTAGTGCACAAAGTTACTGCATCAAAATGACACATTTACAGTGGTAAAAGGCATTTAATCAATCAAATTTGAGCTATTCAGCACAACGCGTTTATTTCATAAATCCCATGGTGAGTTACTTGAAGGGGGTAGAGAGCTACTGGTGACTCCCGAGCTAAAGGTTGAGATCCCTGCTTTAAAGAATAGGCCTGTCTATAGAAAACATCTGTCAGTAACATCTCAAAACAAAATCACATTAATCTAGGCTTTTGTTTGTTTGCATTCATGTTGTACCATGTCTGTTCATTAGTACACACAGTCCTGATCAAAGAAAGAAAAAAAAGGCGATAAATGAATCAGAATTGACCAAAAACTACCAAAAAAGTTCAAGGAATCGCCCACACTAAATTCTTTTCTCCAACTCTAAATTTTTCTCCAAATGTTTTATTTCGCTAAATGTGTTATTTTTTAATTTATTTTATATTTATTGTATATATATATTTATATATTTATATTATTATATATATTTTTTTATGTTTTTCTAGTTTTTTTTTTTTTCCCCTATGTTTTATTTTGAATGTATGTAGCCTGCTGTCTGCTCTACTGTATCCGTCTTTCTCACTGCCATTTTGAGGACCCCCTCAAAACAAAATGCCCCGCCTCGAGGACTTATCCTCCACATAAATACGAAATCTGACCGTCTCCAGATTGACACTGTAAATAGAGCAGACTGTTGGCTTTTGTTGCAGATCTACAACATTATTACTATTATTTGTATTTTTCCTTGACAGAAAAAGTTTAAAACCATTGTTAGCCACATTGTTAGCAATCTCATCACTTATAGAGTGACCAGTGAACAACGTGCAGTCTTACTATAACTCCATCTTTATTTATAGCGTCTGTGTGAGTTTATATGTAGCTGCCTTTGTGTCCGCAGGCTCGCTCTCTCCACATGTCACTTCCACAGACGTATAATCTGGAGGATGAACCGTGTTGTTTCCAGTGGCCTGTGCTCATCGGTGCGAAATGCCACAAACGATTTTTTTTTTTTTCTGCATTACTTCCTGAATACTGACCTAGCGCTGCCCAATGTGTGACGGCAGGAACGTGCACCAGCAATCAGAGCGATAGGTGTTAAAGCGGAGCTAGGCTAAATCTTACCAAGCTAGCTTTTAGGCGTTTTGAGGATTTTTAAAAAGTTCATGTGAAAATACAGAAAAATCCATACAAAACCCGACCTTTGTGCAAGCTGTGGAAACCTGAAAAAGCATTGCGCTCTAAGGGAGGAGGATTCTTTCTGGGTCGGAGCTCCCGGGAGCCGCAGTACCTCTGGAGCGTCCACTAATCGATCTCGCACTGGGACGGGGGGATAGCTCGCGGTGCCTGTGCGACTACACCTGCATTTACAAACAGACAAGCGCCCATTAGCATGCACACTAGCTAGCCACGCTCCAGACCCGAGGAGAAAAGAGGGAAAATGAGAAGTCCTTGAAGCAACGCAAGGACAGGGGACAGAGATGCTAACAGTTTGAACAGCTGAGACAGTGGTGCATGCAGAGCTAGCATTGCTGTTAGCTTAGATGCTTAGCTCCTCTGTTATAGACGGATTAGCGATTCAATCTGAGCAGGGCATTTGGTGTAGATGTGCTTGAAAGGCCAGATGGTTAAAGTGCAGCTAAGGCCAAAGTAGGACAATACAGATATAGCTAAACAAGAGCGATATGACATTTATTCATGTAGAGGACGGTAGCAGTAATGCACTTTTTAATGGAAACTGCTAAGGTCGAGCTAACTATTTTCCGACGTATAAATCCCACTTTTTTCTATAGTTTGGTCGGGGGTGCGGCTTATACTCAGATGCGATTTATATGTGAAATATGTGTTTTTTTTCTTCATTATTATGCATTTTTTGGATGGCGCGACTTATTATTATAACGGTAATTTCAATTGTGCAATCAGGATTTTGTTCAATGTTCTGATTTTAAAAGAGAAATGACTGAAATATAAACTGACACATGTATTTCAGATGTTTTTACAGATATAAACTACAGGGTTAGCAGTTTTTTTTATGTAGAATAAGGCAGGAGATTTAGTTGTTTGTGGAAGAAATCATGATACTACAGTCTTTGCTAATTGTGCCTATTCAAACTGCGATTAATTAATCTCGCCTTAAATTCAACAGAAGAGGTTGAACTTTTTTCTTGTGTAAGGTCTCAGGGTGATATGGCAATGCTTTCTGTCCATTTGCTTGTTTTTTTTTTAAAATCCAATTACATTTTCACGCTAGCTAGCTCACTGCGTCTCAAAGCAAACAGTCACGACCTATTAAAATTTGAATTAATTAAAATAAAGTCTACCCAATTATTTTTATATGTACTTATACATATTATACTTCAGTTTGTGGTTTTGTTTTAATATTCATTATGCCTCAAAATTAGCATTAGCGTTAGCACTGGGATACAAAAATGTCTTTTTCTAAATACAGAAGTGCACTCCAGTGAAGTATTTATTTTATTTGTGTAGTTTTTAACATTCAAAGCTCCCTGTCCACTGCCTTATCTTTAAATATGCAATAATTATAATAATGTAAGAATTAATAAAAAACAAAAAAACAAAAACATGATAAAATAATAATAATATAAAATAATAAGGTAATAATTAATGATGGAAAAATAAATAAATAAATATAATAATAATAATAATAAAATAATAATAATAATAATAATAACAATAATAATACAAAATAAATAATAATAATAATACAAAATAAATAATTATAAAAAGAAGAATGAATAAAAAAAAAAAAAGAAAAACATGATAAAATAATAATAATAATAATAATAATAATAATAATAATACAAAATAATAATGTAATAATTAAATAATGTAATAATAGTAATAATAATGTGGGTCAGCAAAAACCTCATAGAGATACAATTGGACAGGAAGTAGTGACGCTAACAATGAGCTTGCCAGGCGCTACTGTGCAGAAAGCCGAATAATTATCATTTTCTCATGTTGATTGCATTGAAAGGACAATAGTCGACGAAATTCCCTGTAACGTTTTAGTTTCCTGCTGCATAAAAACAGTCCAATATACCAAAAAAGTCCAGTCCAAAACATGACTGACATCACACTGCCCATGTTATTTTAATACTTTCTCGTCAAAGCAAAAATTAACAGGACAAAAGCGCAAAAGACAGAGGGACGCTTCGGTTTCTAAACAACCCGCTTCGATTGGGTGGACCCTGTATTTCCGCCAGCCGTTGTCATGGTAAACAGCTTTGGTGAAGTGGAATAGCACTTGCGCAATTGTTTCTCTGACGAATAAAAAAAAAAAAAAGAAATTCTCAGACATAAAACACTTTATAATTAGATGCAGACAGTATACGCTAGACTTAGTTTGACCTCGAGAACTGCTTATATAATATATCTGTACTGAAATCAAACCAAGTATAGATCCTCAAGTACTAAGGCTTGTGCTGTGGCAGGGTGGTTAGCTTTTCTGCCATTAAACGAGAAGGTTGTGGGGTTGATTCTCAAGTAAAAAATACTCAAAAAAGTACCTAAAAATCGACTCAATTACAGTAACGTGCGTTTTTGTAATGACTGTATTTTCCGGAGTATAAGTCGCACTGGAGTAAAAGTCGCACTAGCCAAAAAATGCAGAATAATGAATAAAAAAAACATATATTCAACATTTAGAGTATAAGTCGCACTAAACTATGACAAAAAGTGCGACTTATACTCCAGAAAATACAGTATTTACTTACCACTCTTGGATTTATTGCAGATTCAAAGCAGTTTTTCAGTGACTTTCTACTTAATATTGCTCTGTCCCGTCTGGGTTGGGGCGACAGCTGTTGTGTTCATGAATGCGGGATAGGGTCAGATACTTGGGCTGACTGCTAAATGAGACAAGGGCCATCGCCGCACACTCAAGGATCCTGCTCTGACAAGGCTCCAGATGGCTGTTGGAGAGCAGAGCGAACCCGGCCCCTTCATACAGTTAGCCTTTTTACCGCCCAGACAGGATGGAAAATTGAAAATACTGTGCTCAAGTGTAGTTTAGGGATTTTGTCGCACATTGAACAAAGGCTGCTATGGCAAAAAGTCGAGCTAGATTCTTTAGTCATAACTGGAATTAATATTTGACATGTTTAATTATGTTTCGTCAAATAGGAAACTTCGACATCGCAGTACACGAGCTAGCAACACGGATTTTTCCCCAGTACATATGTAAACTGTGTAAGAAGTTCTTGTTGAAGAAATGAGAATGCTATGTGCAGATGTAGTGTTATAATCTGAGTATCAGGAAGAGTGCTGTTAGCATGGTAGGTTTTTTTTTTCATTTTTTATTTTTTTTTATTTTTAGCATTACCATGACTGGAAAAAAAATCAACTCTGGTCTCTTAAAGTTATGACTGTTGTGTGCCGTTTGCATCGAGCTTTAAAGTGTTTTACCCTCTGAGAATCAGGAGGTGCATGGTTAGAATGCTAGTTGTTTTGTTTGGGTTTTTTTTTTTGGCTTTTTTTTAGCATTACCTTGACTCAAAAAATCAGCTCTGATCTCTGAAAGTTTGACTGCTGTGTGCCGTTTGCATCTAGAAAAACAACTAGCATGCTAACAGCACACCTGTTAGCATGCTAGTTGTTTTTTTTTTTTTTTTTTGTATCACCTTGACTGGAAAAATCAGCTCTGGTCTCTGAAAGTTATGACTGTTGTGTGCCGTTTGCATCTAGTTGTAAAGTGTTTTACTTTCCGAGAATCAGGGAGTGCACGGTTAGCATGCTAGTTGTTGTTTTTTCAGCATTGCTCCATTACCTTGACTGGAAAAATCAGCTCTGGCCTCAGAAAGTTAAGACCGCTGTGTGCTGCTTGCATCTAGCTTTAAAGTGTTTTTAACCCTCTGAGAATCAGGAAGTGCGCTGTTAGCCTGCTAGTTGTTTTTGATATTATTGTGATGGCAAAACTCTGGTCTCAGAAAGTTGTGAAACTCGCTTATAAACTTATTGCGATGAATAATTGGGATGGTAGGAATGTGTTAGGAAAAGAAGGAGGAATAAACCAGTCAAATCGAACTTTAATTTTTTTGTAATTTATGTTTTAAAACTCATTAGATTAGACGAAACGCTTTGCTTCAGAACAGAATTAATAGATTTTCTGTTAGCTAGTCGCCCACCTCTTAAAGCAATAGCAGATAGGAGTCGACCGATTCATACGTCAGATCTGTGAAGAGGCAAGTTTGCTACTTCAAGGTACTTCCAGCAATAAAACTCCTGTAACTGAATAAATGCCAGCGGGTTTTTTGCACTTTTTTTTAAATGACTGGAGCAACCGAAATCACAATTCTGATTTGATTAAGGCTGAAAGTGGTGGTGTGGTACTTCAGGACGCTGGCGGGGCACTCAGAAGGCGTGGTGCTTGCTCTGTGCGCTCGCTAAAACGGGACAGTGCTGTTTGTTATGCCAGACAGTTAATCCAGCGAAGAACCCCGCAGTCTGAACATCCACGAGACAAAAGAGTGGAATCTGCAATTTTAAAATCAACTATATTGACTATTCTGCGCTATGTCTGAAAGCATGTGGTCCTGCATCGAAATATGTTGTTCTAAAAATCATTTCTGCTTGCTGTGTTTATAAAATGTTTCTTTTTTAATCTTTTTTATTCATGTTTTGTCGTATTCAAAGTCAAATCACGCTTCGTTTGCCTCATCTCTTAAGGGTCCTGTACTACACAAAATCGTTTCTTGCCATGTCACAATGTCACAATGTCATCTAGTTTTTAAGTGTTTTACCCTATGAGAACCAGGAAATGAGCGGTTAGCATGCTAGTTTTTGTTTTTTTTTAATTATTATTTTATTTTTGCATTACCTTGACTGGAAAAATCTGCTCTGGCCTTAAAATGTTTTGACTGTTTTGTGTCATTTGCATCTAGCTTTAAAGAGTTTTCCCCTTAGAGAATCAGGAAATACGCTGTTAGCATGCTAGTTTTTTTTTTTAGCATTACCTTGACTGGAAAAATCAGCTCTGGCCTTAGGTTAGCGTTTTCTGAACAGCATTTTGCACAGCTGATTTATTTTATCATCCTTTTTTCTGGGGGTTTTCTCAGGTTGGTTCATGTTTTTTTTTTTATAGTCAAGAGTTATATAATTAACACATTTATTATTCATTCATGGTTATTTCTTTTACAGCAAAAAAAAAAACAAAAAACAATAAAGGTGATCGAGCGCCAGCGAATTGTATGGTAATTGATGTTTTAGTAACTTTAAAAAAAAAACCTGTAAATCTTGTTTTAATAATTCTTGTGATAATAACATTAATCACAATTATTTTGGTCAAAATCTAAAGCATTTTAATATCGTCCCATCCCAAGTATCTAGTGCAGGGGTGTCAAACTTATTTATTGAACTTAAGGGCCACATCAACAAAATGGTTGGTCTCAAAGGGCCAGATGTAACTGAATGTAACCAAATGTAATGAAAAATAAATTAATTAATGAAAAATAAATGCAACTACTTTATTTTTTCATATCTATGCACATCCATATGTAACGTAACTGTGTTTTTTCTTGATAAACTGATATTTTAACACAGCCAGACCTTTAATTTACTTTGTCGTGGGCCACATAAAATATTGTGGTGGGCCACATTTGGCCCACGGGCCTTGAGTTTGACAAAAGTGATCTAGTGTATCCAATTACTAGTATCTTTATTCTTTCTTTGACAGGGACCATGTACAAATTCATGAATCTTACAAAGAAAAGATGATTTGTACCAGATTTAGCTGCTGCTACTTTCCGTCTGCAGGTGAACACACATTAAAAACACACATTTCAATTGAAAATTACAATAAACGACTAACAGTTTGTCATAAACTATAACAGTTAAATACAATAAAAAATGTCCCATGTCCAATACAGTCTGTTCAGTCCAGACTAATATAAAAATCATTCTGTGCAGGTTTATACAGAGACAGAGCAGCACCAATGAACTAGACTTGATTATTTAAAATGTACTTTTTCAAATTTCTGGTAAAACTATTCAAATCCACAGACAATTTCAGAGTCTGGAGCTGATTCACTGCCTCATGGTTTGAAAAGAAAAAGCCGATTGAGCAAAGGCCGAGGATCTTTATGGAACACTAGTACTTTTATACTTTATACTGTATTAATACTAGTGTCTGGGAATCAATGAATTTGCGAAGTTTACCGGTAATTGGTAAGTTTTGACGTTTAAGCACAAAACATAGAGTTGGTGATTTTTGCCAATATGTTATAATTTTAAAGTTACACCAGACAGATTGATTTTGTCAGCTCAACCTTGATTTTTCTCAATATCTCAGCACAGAAACACATCCTTTCCCTTGAGCTTGGACACATTTCTATATGAACAGGTGGCACGATGTTACAAGCTGCGCCACCCCAGAGAAATCCATATCCATCCTGCTGCGTCTCAGGAAATTAAGATTTAAACAGGCTTAATCTGTTCACACCTCACACCTTCTACACCGGACCGGGCCTGTCAATATCAAAGGGACACACCCCACACAGAGACGGGACCATCCATCTGGACTGAGTATTTTGTGACAAGCAGTAAATTCAATCCTTCATTATTGATCACGTCAGGTACAGGTGAGTTTGTCTTATGTCTGCAACGGCCCGACATAAAAACACCATCCATCATGGAAAGTATTTAAAGCAGATCTCATCGAAGGACTGGGGTGCTATTTTATACTCCACCAGAAAAGTTACATAGTGCATCATCATATCATTTTTGCCTCACTAATTGCGCTAAATAAGCTAAGTATCTGGTGTTTTCTACCAAAGTTTGAACCAAATCTTTGCGCAAACTAAATCCGAGGCATCTTTCCTGGCTTATTTTCTCCTCGGAGGGTGCCAAGAAACATCTCCCCCCCTTCTGATCAATAGCACCATTAACCGAGTGAGCTAGCTGCATCGAACATCTCATAAACCAGAGAATTTACCATAACTGGCAGTGAAAAATACAGACGCATTTGTGTGGACGGCATTACTTTAGCTTTCCATTTTAATTTGTCAACCTGAAATCAAACCGTATACGTTCCATTTTAATGAGACGGCATGTAAACCGCAGTATGTTTTTCGTTATAGTGATTACGATCTTGTTTTAATTCCACTGAGTCTGATTTAATGAGGATAAATGGCTTTTCCAATCTCCACGGCGCAGACAGGCATAAATGAGGCTGTCATTGAGTAGCAGCTTGGTGAATGGTGAATATATTAAGTATTGTTAGAATTATGGGCCATACACAAACGTTCATGGGAAAAAAAATGGTGCCCAGAGTAAGCAGTTGTACGTCCCCAAGCTTATATTCAAATTCTTGCATTTCGTCACAAATTGAATGCGACCGGGGCGTACAATACGGTGTTCCTACGAGCGGCGTTTCAGATGCAAATGAGAAGTATGAATTGCCCAAGGTGGAATCATTTATAAGGGAAGATTATGGGCAAACAAGTTTTAATGCATAAGCAATTTTGAGTTTAGATTTCAATAAGTTTACTTTAGCTGGCAAATAACAAAAATATTGCGTTTCGGGAACGTTTTTACTGCTATTGGAACAGTTTTGGTTGCGTGTTTTTCATTATAAAATCTTAAAGTTGACTTAAAGTTGTATTATGAATGAATGAATGTATTTATTATTGTGTCTCGCATACAAAAAATTTACGAGCTGTTTAATGGTCTAACAAAATACAGGGTGGCTCAAAAGTCACTGACAGTTGAAAAAAATTCATAACTCTTTTGTTTCTAAATATTTTTCTTTTATTTTTTCAGAGCATTTAGAACGACTATTCCGACATTAATCTGAGCAAATATATCACCGAGAAACGAACCCTCATTGTACAGTGGGACTTTGAGTCACGTGGGTCAAATTCACAAACCCAGCAGTGTTACCGTCAACATTTTAATACCAGAGATGCT
>JAIEZT010001243.1:6030970-6129739 GCA_019594935.1 Periophthalmus modestus
TGACCTAATTTAAAAAAATAAAAATGTTTTTTTAAGTGTCCACCATTTTGGGTTTGGCCCTGAATAATCTGATCCAACACAGTTTGCATAAAATTTAAAGCATTTCTGGGCTTATGGCTCTTATTTGATCCTGGATGTTACGTTTTAAGTCGTTTATTGTCTGAGGTTTATTCACAAACACCTTTTCTTTAAGATAGAGCCACAGGAAGAAATCAGGACTAGTCAGGTCTGTGGAGATCACATACTGCCCCCTGTCTTTGAAAAACACTTATTATTCCTTTAATGACATTTACACTTGGGGCATCTCTGGTATTAAAATGTCGACGGTAACACCGCTGGGTTTGTGAATTTGACCCATGTGACTCAAAGTACCACTGTACAATGAGGGTTTGTTCCTCGGTGCTGTATTTGCTCGTATTAATGTCGGAAGGGTCGTTCTAAATGCTCTGAAGAAATAAAAGAAAAATATTTAGAAACAAAAGAGTTATGATTTTTTTTTCAACTGTCAGTGACTTTTGAGCCACCCTACACGCTGATATTGTGGTGTGGGAGTCCATATGATGATAAAAAGTCAAACTTGATCCCCGTACCAAGGGAAAAGGTTGTTACTAGATACGTATTTCAGTAAAACTTCAATAATGAAAAGCAGTGCATAATACTACAGCATTAACAACATGGCAGAAGAATTAATGTAGCCTGTATGAAACATTATCAAAGTTAAGTCTCTATTTAATTTATGTAGATGTTATGAGCAGGTTACAACCCAACACGTTACTTCATATCTGTAAATGTCATATTCTTATTGCTTTATATTTATTAAATGATCTGCTTTCACATTTGCAGGTATAAATGAACTAAGACAAACTGATTTTAAAAAGTTTTACATTTAAAAAATCAGGTTAATCTAAAATGTATTATCGGCTTTACTTGATGACACGGAAAAGGGTTGTTACTAGATGCATATTTCAGCACAACATAAATCATGAAAAGCACATTTTTTTAGACAACAAAATCTATCTTATTTTGATACTAGTTGATACCTGCAACATTACAGACACTGTGACCTACATAAAGAAACCGAAACACAAAGAGACAGTTTGTAGAGTCTCTAAAAACGTACGATCGCATTGAAACACCAACCTTGTGGCTACCAGCTGAGGCAGCATCATCCCTGATTCGATTCATAATTGAAATGAACCATTATCTCAACGCACTGTAGGTAGACTAAATAAAAAAGCAATAAAACACTGATTGTATAAAAGTTTATGTGCTGCCACTGTACTAATCATGCTGGCTATATTAACGAATGAATGTAAAATAATGATAAAAACATGCCTGACAAAAACATTTGAGCTCGACATCTGAGGGTTTTCCTTGTAGATGATTCTTATGACACGATTCACTCACGACAGAAAGAACCGTTTGTACCTGAAACAGTGCGGACGACCTCTGAAGTGTTCCTCAGGCCCACGAAGGAAAACTGGTAGAGCCTCCAGGAGCGGATGTCCCCCACCTCCACTGAGCTCCTCTTCCACTTGTACACGATCTCCTCCCTGGGGTATCCATCTGCGAGGACACGGAGAGAGGAGGGGTCAGGAGAGACAAGGACAATGGCACAATACTGAATGTGTTTTACGTGTTTTAGGTTCTCCTCTGCATAATTACGCTCTGGGGCTGCTGCTAACCATTTTTTCAATTAGGCGACTAGTCAAACGATGATTTCAGTCGTAAATTTAGATGTTCAAAACACATTTTCGATCAAATAAAGGTCTTTTTTGACATTTTGATCTAATAATGGCCACCGTCTTTGTTATAAAAAGGTCTTTTCATATGTGTTTAGTGTCTGTACAGTCCAGATAGTAATTACGATGTGTTCATGTGCACTTTGGGCAGCGTTAGTTGTTGTAAATGTGCTAAACAAATAAAACTGACCTTGACAAAATACTACAAAATTTTCTATAATACTACTCATTATTTTTCGATAATCGTTACTCCCGTTATTCAAGTACATAACATGTTAAAGTGGGATGTGCAAATAAATACTGAGGCTATCAAGACACGATACTAAATTTGGTCATATAGTATCGCCAAGAGTATTTTTGGTATTATGGAATTATTTTGTGGCAGTGCTACAGTGTGGTGGCTTGTTTAGACAAAGGAAACTTGTGTGTGCCATTCATCTGAGACTTTCACTCTGACTTTCAATGATTAAAACGCAAGTATTTGATATTAAAGAAGACATACTGTGCTTGTGTCTGCTCTATAGTTATAATCTATGAAACCAGTGGATCATTATGTTATCATATGGATATTTTAAATCGCAATATTCATCTAAAACAACCAAAAAATAAAACGAAACAGACTGACTTCCACGTTACAAAACTGTGATGCCCAGTGGGAGCTGACGTCACTGTAAATCTCATCACACCAAAGAGCCGTGTAGCTGTCGCCGCCTCCAATGCAAACCTATCGAGCTGTGGAGCTGTATTTTTTTACATTTGTACCAAAATGACTTCGCAATGCGACCGAATCCTGCGTGTATCACTGATTACACTTTAACTTTAAGCAAATACTGGATTAAAAAAGAAATACTGATGTTCTGTGCGTTTGGTTCATAAAAACATTCCTATCTCATGAGCAACAGCACTTATCACATGTATCGTCATGTTGTGATATCACATTGTGTCGTGTATCGCATCAAATCATGTGGGAGCCTGTGATTCTCAGCCCTAATGTCTACAGGGATAATATGTGGTGCGGAGGTTTACATTTCAGGTTTACATCACATTATGTGGTTGTCTTTTCTGGTGCAACCATCTCCGTGTATCCAGGATTTGCACTAGTAAGTAGGGTTCAGTGAATTAACTACATAGTACTGTATATCCTATTTATATCCTTCAGATTCCAGGTAATTTCCCCTGGAGCAGCCAATTCAATATATTTAATAGAATTTCGCGTGCCAGGACGGCATCGCTGTCAGTCTTTGTTGAACTAAAAAAGCTATGCACACAAAAGTTCATGAGCGTATCACACTGACACTGACAGAACGACACTTTGAGAGGTTTCGACAGGCCTGTAAAGTGTATAATTTATACAATGTGGGCGTGTGATGACAAACAAGGTCCAAGTATAAGACAAAAGTTTAAAAAAAACACGGTAAAATGAGGGGTGGAAGATATTGAAAAGTGGCTAATATTAGAATAATAAAATTAGAATATCAAATATATTGTCGAAAATTAACCCTTTTCAACCCACATAATTGTGACCACCAAAAAATGGTTTACTTTTGAAGGATTAAATTTGTTTGCGTGTATATTTTCAATGCATGCTCAATACTTTCTAAAAGAATAAGGGGTTAGGATGAAATGTGTGCAATGTCATATGTTTATAGCAAATTATTACATGACCAGAGATGGTTATGTCAAAGTTAAACCTTGAAGAGAAGATGATGTTGAGAATTCTCCCAAATAAAAAGGGAGTAAAGTGATTTAAATTCAGCCCAAAACTATGATTTTATATGATACACGTCATCTTTAGGGTCTGTAGTAATGACAAATGTGTTCTCATTCTCACAGTCCACTTTATTTTGGTCTGATTTTAGGATGGGAAACATGTTGGTGGTGTGACTGGTGGGACTGAACTTTTTGAATTGGTTTATATCCACCCTAAGGGAATTCACAATGTGTTGGATGAAGGTGGTGGCCCCATTAAAGTCTGGAACTAAGTAATTGTCCCGAAAAATTGGAGCTTGGTTTCCTCATTGTTATTGACTGGCCTGATACAGACTGTGACGGGGGTATGTCCACAAGGTTGTTCAACACGCCATAATGACCTGGTGGAGTCAGGTGAGGACATTGAGAACATCCGCCACTAGCCCCACCCTTCTCCATTACGCTCAGGTATTGAAAAGCGAAGGTCACCTAGCTGCTATAGGGACATGAAGAACATCCAAGATCATGCAGCTGCAGGAGAGACAAGTCTGAGGAACTTCCAAAGTCCTCTACAACCTACAAAGATAAATCTGAAGAACATCTAAGTCGTTTGGGAAAAGTCGAACGACCATCCAAGGTCCGCTAGGTGCTACTGGTAGAAATCTGAAAAACATCCACGGTTCTCTAAAGCCTAACTAGAACATCCTCTAGCTGCTATAGAAGTAACATTAAAGATCGTCTACCAGCTATTAGGACAACTCGGAAGAACATCCAAGTTCTTCTTGCTAATCCCCCAAAGAATATCTGTGTAAACCCTCAGTCGTGCAATCTGATCAGAACTGAAGAAGCGGCTTGGATGAGCAGCGAAACGTCTTCACTCCTACAACGATTTGTCCAGTGACAGATTTTAACTTCGTCTTTTGCCCCCAAAGAACGACATTTCTGCACTTTTGTTGTGCAATATTTGAACCTCAACCAAGACATTTCCAGGCACATTTTAGCACATTCTTGATGCATTGTTAAAATATTGGCTGTATATCGCCATCGCTATGCAGAAATATTCATACAAATACATACATAATAATCAAATAAATACAATTAAATACAAAAAATATATATATTTTCAGTAATTCAATAGAAGGTCCAGCTCTATAGACTTTCAGCGTTTTCACTGTGGCCCTTTTAAGATTGAAGGTATCAACGTCTTTTGAACATCACAGAACAAAAAGGTTACCGTCTCGTATAGCATCCTTTCAAATGCTAATATCGCCTTTGTCAATACCGGCCTTGTGTTTTTGTCAAGTCAATGCCCGCAGGCTGCAGCGCGGCTAGTTTCTTTCACGGAGGAACTGTTACATAACTAAATTTATCGACCAAGTCTTCTTCCCATCTGTGAAGAGTGAAACTGTTTTTTTTTTTTTTTTTTTTTTAGAGGAGCAGAGTGGACGCCGAAACAGACATTATAAAAAAGGTCCAAGACTATTTTATACTTGAAAAAGACTATTTGTGAAAATGAGAGTGAGCAATCTGAGGCCACTTGACCACAGAGATGCTCTACACAGAAAGAAATCTGGTGAAATGAACTGAAAGAGCAATTATTCAGATGGTTTTATATTTACTCAAGTATATTTGAATTATTATTTATTTAATGATATATCATTATTATTATCATTATACGTTTTTCTCTTTTCAATTTAGTCTTAATGTAGGCTTGGTTTGGTCCTGGCCTAGTCCCGGTTTAGTCCTAGTTTAGTCCTAGTTCAGACCTGGTTTAGTCCTGGTTTAGACCGGGTTTAGTCCCGGTTAGGTCCCGGTTTAGTCCTGGCCTAGTCCCAGTTTAGTCCCAGTTTAGACCCGGTTTAGTCCCGGTTTAGTCCTGGTTTAGTCCCGGTTTAGTCCTGCTTTAGTTCTGCTTTAGTTCTGCTTTAGTCCTGCTTTAGACCTGGTTTAGACCTGGTTTAGACCTGGTTTAGACCTGGTTTAGTCCCGGTTTAGTCCTGGTTTAGACATGGTTTAGTCCAGGTTTAGCCCTGGTTTAGTCCAGTTTTAGTTCCAGGTTTGGTCCTGGTTTAGTCCAGTTTTAGTTCCAGGTTTCACTTTTGATGTGGCTATAACATACTATCATTATTTACATTTTGTGATTTTAAAACCTTCTTCCAGCTCTGTATAAATCGGTTATCCGTGTATTTCAGAATGATGACGACTATTACCGTAGTGATTCATCTATATTTAAAAATAACACATTATATCTTTTGAATCGTGTCGACTGTGACATTAAATGGGAAAATAGTCCTCAAAATGTACTTTAGTACTTATTTGGGTGATAGATAACAGCTACATAACACATTTGGATCAGTTTTGCGTCATGTTTCTCGACTGGTCTGGGAACACCTTGGGGTCCCACCGGAGGAGCTGGAGGACGTGTCTGGGGTGAGGGAAGTCTGGGAGTCCCTGGTTAGACTGCTGCCACGACCCCGCCATGGATAAGAGGAAGAAAATGGATGGATGGATTAAAATTAAGGGAAAAAAAGCTGTTTTCAGTCTGGTATTTGTTGATATCCAGCATCAGCAGATACAGATATTATCGAAATCGGTATTTTTTATGTATTGTGGTGACAAATGTAGTCATTATTCACAGTTTTGTTGTTGAAATTCATGCTGCCAACATTACTGGCCATTACTTCTTATAGAGAAAACCATGGAGATGAAAGGGAGGAGCTTAAATTATGCAACTTCTTCTTCCGTCCACACAAACTTTGCATGAGAGCACTCAGAGCCATTTACAGCGGGCATCTAACCATCTCCCACATTATGCAGAGCCGGAGTCTGCAGCTTGGCTCTTCACTGGCAGCAAATTATTGATTCACTTTGTTCTTATGGGAACGCTCTGTGCTTCTCTGGCCCAGTAACAGGAAAATCACTTCTGGAAGCCTGGCTGGCATCATCTTCTGCTGTCACGGCTCCAAAAATCCTCCATAAATACTGTACAATGGAAAGAAATAATTCACTGATTATATTGTTAGCGAATGCAACTAAAAGGCATCTGTGGTAATTGAAATTATACTCTTCATTCTGACCTGTAACAGAGATCTATAACATGGACTGGATGAAGCCCCGCCCCCTCGACCTGGAAGTGAGTTTGATTAGTGTTCGCTCCATATGAACGGCTTCACGAAGGTTGGATTTTGAGGCGATTCTTTTCTATTTTTGACTGTATGAACTTTTAAGAAGTTTGAAATCCTCAAAGCGCCTAAAAGTTAGCTAGCGTAGCCCCGCTCTGAGCCCATGCTAGCTACACTTTAGCCGCTACCAAGCTAATTGAGTCGTCATGTGGTGGGCGACGCCATGTTTGATTCACCAGATCTTAATATACTTCCATGACATATAAGGAACACATGTATTTTCTACAAACTACTATCATTGTGTTTTATAAATGTAATAAAATGCAGCTCTAAACAATGTAGCTGATGATTTTTTGTTTAAGTTAATCGATTTTAAAGGTCCTATATTACGCAAAAATGTTAGAATATAGTTCTCGTCAAAAAGATATCTGGAGTTGTGTTTTGTTCCATTCACACGTCTGAGTAATCCTTTATTATCAGTCTGTTTGCATCTCCAAAGCTCAAAATGGTCTTTTCCACCTTGTGATGTCATCAGTTGGTAGTTTTCAAGTTAACTACAGCTACATTTTACCTTTCGTTCAGTAGAAATTGGCAATTCCAGGGCTGAAATAAGCCAAATGATTCCAGTGAAGGTGTTTATGGAGCTTAAAAACACATTGCAGCACTTCCTGTGTCACCACATGATGACATCACAAGGTGGAACAGAGTGTTTTTAGTTTGAGAGAAGAAGAACTCAGCCTAAATGTGCAGGATTTGTGTGTTAAACATGAGTGAAGGAAACAAAACACAACTCCAGGTCTGTTTGTGATGGAAACATTATAACATAGATCAGAAAACTTTTAACACGTGTTAGACAAATTATATTTAGTAATGTGTTAATATATTTGACACTAGACACGTCAATTTAACAAATCTACCAAAGAACGTCCCTAATTTACATAAGCAATTAGTGATTATAATTTCATGAGTTGCCAACAAATTAAAAACCAAACCAAATTCATATTCATCCTCTGAAAAATCACTGGTTACACTGACTTCTGATCCACTTTAAAGGCAACGCAGTACCTTCAATAAAGATACTGCGTTGCCTGGAATGTTCCGCAGTATGACTTTACGCTTCTCTACCTCCATGAAAAAAGTTACAGGTCAGATCTCTGCAGAGGCAAGCCCACTCGCAGTATGTTTTAACCACAAAAACACCTGTAATTGAATAAAGACAGACACATTTAATGCCATACTGTGGAACAACATCTCTATAACATCTCTACTGACAGTTTCCCTCGCTATTCAATACTGTACTTGCCTAATCAAATGTTCAAATTACTCAGACTGTAGATGTAGTACAAATGTATTACCGAGAACCACACTACAATCAACGACATTTCTGCCACACTGCAAATTTACGCCCAGGCTAATTAGCATCGCAAACCCCAGCCCTGCGCCGCCGTGTTGCTAATCTTATCTCAGCACATCAAAACCGGGAGCGTGCTCTGTTTGTAGTGCCACGTTCGGTTTCTGCTCGCGCCACGTGTCGAGAAATTATGCCTCGTGATCGGCGCCGCTGCTCCGCTAACTGAAGGCTAAATCAAGCGGCTGAAACTTCTGAATATCTGCGCGGTTTCATCAAATTTAAATGAATGCTTGTGTTCCACTTTTTGGCTAGCTTCTTGTTGCATATTTAGACGGCAGTGTCTCGGGGGAGTTTTCCCATGGTGCGTCTCTCTCCCTGGATCTATAGTAACCTTATTAGCATAACTTAGCCGCCGTCCGTTGCTAAAGCGTTGCGGTGAGCCACTTCTCTCTGAAATGTGCTCTGAAAAAAAAAAGAAATATATCGATCAAAGGCAAAAGGATCAATCGTCTGCCTTGGGACGAGGAAGAACTATTCATCATGAAATCCATAGCAACGAACAGAAGCGTTTTTAAGATTAAATAGAAGGTGAGATGGCGGGGTTATGATAAAAAATACAATTTGACATCCCTATTTTAGGAAGGGGGGTGGCTTTACATAACCTTGTACCTGATTTCAAACCATGAGTCACGGACATGCTCGAGTTTGAACTTTAAGCCCCGCCCACTCCGTCCTTTCCGCCGCTGTGATAATGCACCATGACACAAAAACAACCGTCTGGGATCGTGTCTGACAGTGAGTCTCCTCGGTTTTCTGTAACAACTAAACAACTACCGATGCACCAATCCAGCTTTATTTTTACCTCCGATATCGATACTTAAACCTAAAGTACTTGCTGATAGCTAGGACTGTCAAAATTACTGCACAATTTCTTTGCAGTAGTGGGAGATTTTTGTTATTTTTGTTGTAATATGAAAAGATTTGAGCAGCAGAGGGTTGAAATATTTTTTTAATTGGCTGATTATTGCTTCTTTCTGTCATGAATTTGTTGCAGCTCATGTTTTTTTTTTGTGATAATGTCAATTTAAAAATGGTTTACTGGGATTATCTTGCATTATTCTTATTGTGTCAGTATTGTATCAGACATTTTTGTTATTTTTGTTGTAATATGAAAAGATTTGAGCAGCAGAGGGTTGAAACAGTCATTTTTTAAGGCTGATTATTGCTTCTTTCTGTCATGAATTTGTTGCAGCTCATGTTTTTTTGTGATAATGTCAATTTAAAAATGGTTTACTGGGATTATCTTGCATTATTGTTATTGTGTCGATATTGTATCAGACATTTTTGTTGTTTTTTGTTGTAATATGGAAAGATTTGAGCAGCAGAGGGTTAAAAAAGTCATTTCTAGGGCTGATTTGTTGCAGCTTATGTTCTTTTTTAATCATACTATCTATTTAAAAATGGTTTACTAGGATTATTTTGCATTATAGTTATTGTATTTATTTGCAATAGGGCGAGATTTTTGTTATTTTTGTTGTAATATGGAAAGATTTGAGCAGCAGAGGGTTGAAAAAGTCATGTCTATGGCTGATTATTGGTTCATTCTGTCATGAATTTGTTGAAGCTCATCTTCTATCTTGCATTTTTGTCATTGTACCAGTATTGTATCAGAGATTTTTGTTGTTTTTTGTTGTAATATGAAAAGATTTGAGCAGCAGAGGGTTGAAAAAGTCACTTCTATGGCTGATTTGTTGCAGCTTATGTTCTTTTTTAATCATATTGTCTATTTAAAAATGGTTTACTACGACTATCTTGCATTATTGTTATTGTATCAGTATTATAGTCGTTTCAATTAGTAGTAGTTTAAGTAGTTTCAATATCATCGTTTATACAATTTATTTGCAATAGTACGACGATTTTTGTAATTTTTGTTGTAATATGAAAAGATTTGAGCAGCAGAGGGTTGAAAAAGTAATTTTTTATGGCTGATTATTGCTTCTTTCTGTCATGAATTTGCTGCAGCTCATGTTTTTTTGTGATAATGTCGATTTACAAATGGTTATTTTATTGTATCGGTATTATAAAGTAGTTTCAGTATCATCGTTTATCGCAGTATTTCTGTGTAGCAATAAACTGCGCTTCAAAATATGTTAGCGTAACAGACCGATTAGCCAATACTAGTGCAAAGACAGAAAATGGCACTTATTTCTTTACAACACCGTTAATCATTATCATTATCATTATTATTATCACACCAGAGATCCAATTATGTTATGTAACTGTTATTTATCTTTGAAATTACTACCATACAGCTTCCTATGCATAAAAGTACAAATATTATGAGATATTCTAGGCTAATACCAGGCTGTAAATGGTCTTATTACGTCAAATTAAAGGCCCAAACAACACATCCCTAGTAACAATGCACCTGATTGGACGAAATACAGTTATTCCACAAGAAAATCCTATGTAAAGTGAACAGATTATATTTTACAGTCTCATTTTTCATTCTTATTTAGCGGCTTTCACAATATAATGCATGATGTAAAGAGCATTTATGTTGACAAGAATAAACTAAAACCAGGTGCAGGCTCTTTAAACAAAAGGAAATATCTGTTCTGATCTGTTCTTTATGCCACTCTGATGTTTTCTGAGGTCGCATTATGTGTAACAGCACTGAGAATATCGCAGCTAATTACCATAAATCTATGTATTACTTTGACTTTATTTAGCCAAACTGCCAAAAATAAAGTGAACAGCTCGAACGCGGACGGGCAGCATGAAACTCCCCTGTGACACTTACGTCTGCGATGTGCTCATGTTGTTGCGAGTTATGTAAGGAAAGGCTGAGTGAGGACAAAATGAGCGTGTAAAGAATACGATCAGATCTGGATGTGACCTGGTCCAGTCTGGTTCTCAGTTAGACCTGGTTTAGTCTTCATTTAGTTCTAATTCAGATGACTTCAGTAGCTCTTAGTAGTAGTGACTTAGACCTGGTTTAGTTCTCCTTTAGACCTTGTTAAATCCGTTTAGTTCCTTGTCCTCGATCCTTGTGTAGTCCTAGTTGTCATGATACTAAAATTTCAAACTCGATTTGACCTGGTCCAGTTTGGTTCTCAGTTAGACCTGGTTTAGTCTTGGTTTAGTTCTCATTCAGACCTGGTTTAGTTTTGATTCAGACCTGGTTTAGTTCTCCTTTAGACCTTGTTAAATCCGTTTCTTATCAGGACCTTGTGTAGTCCTAGTTGTCATGATACTAAAATTTCAAACTCGATTTGACCTGGTCCAGTTTGTTTCTCATTTAGACCTGGTTTACTCCTGGTTTAGATCTCATTCAGACCTGGTTTAGTTCTCATTTAGACCTAATTCAGTGGATCTGTTTTAATTGTGACTTAGACCTGGTTTAGTTCTCCTTTAGACCTTGTTAAATCCATGTTTAGTTCTTCTTATCAGGACCTTGTGTAGTCCTAGTTGTCATGATACTAAAATTTCAAACTCGATTTGACCTGGTCCAGTTTGGTTCTCAGTTAGACCTGGTTTAGTCTTGGTTTAGTTCTTATTCAGACCTGGTTTAGTTTTGATTCAGACCTGGTTTAGTTCTCCTTTAGACCTTGTTAAATCTGTTTAGTTCCTTGTCCTCGACCTTGTGTAGTCCTAGTTGTCACGATACTAAAATTTCAAACTCGATTTGACCTGATCCAGTTTGTTTCTCATTTAGACCTGGTTTACTCCTGGTTTAGATCTCATTCAGACCTGGTTTAGTTCTCATTTAGACCTAATTCAGTAGCTCTGTTTTAGCTATGGTTTAGACCTGGTTTAGTTCTCCTTTAGACCACGTTAAGTTCTTCTCATCAGGACCTTGTGTAGTCCTACTTTAGTACAGTGTAGTCACGATACTAACATTTCAAACTCGATTTCGACACTAAGGAATAAACTTGATGTGCAAAACCGATTCTGATACCATGATAATGAAAAAAATGTCTTTCTTTAGACAACAGAACGTGATTTTCAACACTAAATGATAGTACTTTCTTTTGTATAGTGGTCCATGGGTGTATACTAGTCTATGTGTCTTATACTTGTTCTGATTCAGCTCATGATCATTTTAAAGTCATTCAGAAAGGTTCACTTCTGTCCTGTGAATGTGACTTTTTTAGTATCGATACCTGCTCAAATGATACCAGTTTTAGTATCTATTAGTGTCTGATTTGTGATACTTTTGACAACCCTACTCTGACTTTGTCCTGATTTAGTCCTGGTGAGATTCTTTGGTTTAAACCTGCTACAAAATCCTGGTTTAGCCTCATTTCAGTTGTAATCCACTTTGCCACAACATGAGCCAACTCTCCCCCAAATACTTTCACTTTATCGCACCAAATTGCTTCGTTTGTGCCTAACATCCCCCTGCGTCTCGATTACGCTCAAACATTCTTCTTGGACATATCTGTTGTGTGTGTGGTTGTGTTATAAAGAGGAGAGAGGAGAGAGGGATAGTCACAGTTGGGTTTCCGGAGCATATGGCCAAACTTACAGCTCGAAAACTCCAGGGGACACGAGTGCTCATCCATCGGGAAGTTGTTCAGTTTAAGCTGGCACTCGGCGTCGATCGTCAACCTGCGGAGACACAATATTTAGATCCACGCGAGCCGCCTCTGTCACTGTAGTTAATGTGAAACAACCATAACACAAGATGGATGTTTAACCAACGCAGCCTGGTGTATAGGAAACCGCAGCACATATGGGCTGTCAGTGGAGCAGTTTCAATCTAGATTTTGAATAGCTCAGGGTGTTAGGGAGTGAAAACAAGATTTAGCATGATGAAAAGTAATAGGAAAGACATAGCAAACACAAGCAAGAAGCAACTCCACAGTAATCCACATTTTGAGTTAGAAAACACATTGGCTGCTAAAAAGAACAGTGCTACAATACAATATGTTATGTTTTTATTAAATATTACAGCAGTAGCAAGGTAGCATTTGCATAGTAGTAGCAGTTAAGCAGTTATGAACATTAATGGACCCGTTTTCTGTTTTATGTACATCAATATTACAGATGAAACTAAATTTGCTAAATTGTTTCGGTCTCATTCGACTCTCCAGACTCTGCTGCATCTGTAGGTGTGATTGGCTCTGTCCTCAGCCAATCATCAGAACTTTTACAAAAAAAAAAAGCAAAAATAAAAGACAAACAAACTAAAAAAAAAAAAAAAAAAAAACTAGATTGGCAGTTTATTTTTTTGTATTTTTCCTCAAACCTTGACAGATGACTTGAGCAATTATGCTGGAGGCTAAGAACATGTTACATAATGATCTATATGTTACTAATACTAAATGCTAAAGAAAAAAAAACCCAAAAAGAATATAATTTGTCTTGTTTAAAGGACATAACATAACCTCATATCTGCAAATGTCCTTTCTTTCAAATAGAAACTGTAGCACACAAACTCAGTGCAGTCTGTGTTATCTACAGTTAAAGTAGAGCCATTTTACTCAGATCAATGTCGCGTCAGGACTTTTGATAAATATCTACAGATTGTGTGAATGCAGTGCCGATAATCATGTCTCCCCGGCGAATGCACGTGTCCCCCGTGGGGTTTGCAAATGAATCAATAGTGATTTCTGTGAAGTTTGCTGAATTTTTAAAATGCATTTCTGCAGTATTGGCTGTACATTTGCAAACTGTTAAGTGAAGACCTACATTTATGTTTTAACCACGTCCAGTTTTTAAGTAAGTATTGGAAAATGTTACAAAATGATACTTCATAAACTGTAATAAACATTAAATCAATAACATTCCTTGCCTTTCTCTTAGGGCCGATATTGGGTAAATTTCGTCCGATATCTTACATATTTTTAAAGCCACAGTATGAGACTTTTTTGCCAATAGATTTACTACAATAAAAGCATGTTTTATAATTATGGTTGTGTTTGATGCATAGAGTCCTCACTCTGAGCGGGCTCGCATCTCCACAAACCTGACCCTTTGGCTGTACTTTTCTACAGTCCAGCGTAATATGTATCTATCTCCATGAAGAATGTTCCGAAGTATGGTTTTAACTTTCTATTTCCATGGAATCATGCAGGTGACTTTCCACACCAGAAAGTTACATACCGGAGCTTTAAATTATATTGAAAAAATAGTTGTTAGTGTTGCAAAAAAGATCATTTCTGAATTCAACAACAATCTTCGCTCAGTTTGTGGACCTTTTCATTCATTAAGATAAATACAAAATGTGTTTTTTCTAAATTAATGTCAGCAAATATCAGTTATCAGTCACAAAAGAAAGACAAAAAAGAAAAGATAAAAACCTGGTAATAATAAAGGTATATGGGACCATTTCTACTTTCTATAGCACAGTTCAGCCCAGTTACTTTTTTTAATGAGCTGCCCATATCCCATCATATTTATATTTAAGTTCTTTTCAGAGATTGTAAGCTTTGAAAACTGTTTATTAAACTCTGTCGTTTTAACGTCATCGACACTGACATTATCAATCAAATCCCGCCAAATTAAGAGCGATATTTCTCCACAGTCACCTACATTTCTTCTTTTCGTCTCTATCGAGCCCTCCCCTTTTAATCAACCAATGACCTTACCTGCCTTTATCCATCCGTGCAGTAGCGTCATAGATCATTGTCCTGGGTCATCGTAATTACATGCTAGTTAAAACCAGACTTGTTTAAAACTTTAATGCGTTTGCTGAGGCGGGTTTGTACATAGTGGAGCATCCATCAAAGCCGTATTGAGTCCGGGAACACTTCACTTGGCTTTCCTTGTTACTGAGGCGAAGATATTGCTTTGTCAGTGTACCGTCGGTTGTGTTTATGATGGCAAGGTACATGATAATAAGCTGCATTATTTCACTCCAATCAAGCCTCCTTATAGTACTTGACATTTTGCTTAGTACTACAAATTCTACACAATGGGAGTGCAGCTGGCTCAGTGGACAAGGGCCAAAACGTATTTCACGCTGACTATGTGGGCAATATATTTGAATAAAAGTCTAAAGTTTATTTTAAAGTGTGTTTTGTTGAGTATTAGTGACATTTTTTTACACAGAAAGTAACTATTTTTTACATTTTCTACATGAATATGTTTCTACTACACTTTGGCCCAGTGGTTACGGAGTCAAACTACAAATCGACCTCTGCGTTCTGCTTCTGTGTCCTTGGGCAAGACTCTTCACCTCCTGGGGTCTGTGTATCCATGCAGGGAGTGAGCTGGTGTTTGGAGTGGCCTGGTTTAAAATTATAACATATATAACATAAAAACGTACAAATGATTTCAAATTATAATACAGAAATGTGTTAAAAGTATGTGTTGTATGCGTTTCCTCAAAAAACAGAATCAAAAGCGTAACTATAACAGTCAATATAGATCAAAATCATCAATTTTTATGATTATTATACATGTTTCTTGGCTGTAAAACCCCTCACCACACACTTTATACACTTTTCTCACACAGGCATTAACATTTTCTCACATTTCTCTCTTGCTTAAACACTCTCAAAGTTCAAACCTTCGTCGGTGCCTTTGTCGGTGCAGAACGTTTCATCGACATTGTGGGTTTTGTCGAGGAGAAAACTTGCAAACATACAGCACTTCAGAGTCACACTGCGATCCAACATTTATGTAAATTTGTCTGACACATTCTGTACTGTACAGGAGACACGGCACAGAGGAGACTGATGGACAATGGTCTACAGTCCCTCAGCCAATCAGGACGCAGGATGGCTGATTGTTTAGATGAATATGATGTTGAAAGACGAGCTGTAGTCCACAAAGAGAAGCTGTGCACAGGTGTTCTTATGCTCCAGGTCCTGCCGTATGTCCTGTGTGGACCGCAATGGCGATGGGGT
The DNA here is from genome assembly GCA_019594935.1 of Periophthalmus modestus. NCBI lineage: Eukaryota > Metazoa > Chordata > Actinopteri > Gobiiformes > Gobiidae > Periophthalmus > Periophthalmus modestus. The sequence continues at coordinate 6,046,734 of JAIEZT010001243.1, forward strand.
CCTCTGTTCTCCTTATATGCAAACTGACTCAAGTGATGGTGGTATTGATGTATCTGAAGACCAGACATTTGGCGGTGATGGAGGTGAGCGCCACAGGTCTGTAGTTATTTGACATTGGACTGTTTAGGTCAGGGACTATTGTGACTGTTTTGAAGCAGGCTGAGGCTCATGATGTGGAGGTCTTTCAGCACCTGACCCACCGCTCTGGTCTGGTCTGGATGCTTTCTCAGAGAGTCAGTAGAGAGGAGGGAAGAGGCAGGACAGGGTCGGTGTTCTGCCTTTCAAAGTGGGCATAAAAGAGGTTTAGGTCCCCAGCTAAGGCGGTACAGTCAGCTGAAGGAGGTGTTGATTTCCTCTTAGTCTGTGATGGCCCTGATGCCCTCCCAGACCTCCCTTGGGTTTGTGGCGGTCTCAAGCCTCAATACGCCTCTTGTGCTCCTTAGCTCTGTGCTGTACGCCTCCAAGTCTCCAGAATTAAAGACACTATTCCTAGCTCAGATCAGTTGTTGAGCTCCGTGTGTCATCCAGAGTGGCCTGTTTGGAAACACACCGTCTCCAGAATGTTACACTGTCCACACAGAAGGAGATATCATTTAAAACAATAGAGCTGTAGTTATCCAAAGTTTCACTGGTGTCCGTGCTCTGCTCTTTAAATACTTCTTGATATGTATTGAGGTAGTGGTGGTGTAACTTAGCCTGGTCGCGTCTCCTGTTGGTTCAAAGCCATACTGCGAAACATTCTAGGCGAGGAGTGTCCAAACTATGGCCCAGGGGCAAAATCCAGCCCTCAGACCAAATTTAGTTCCAGCTGAATTGGCCGAAATGCTGATAGGTCAGACTTTTAACAGCAAATGTAAGTATTTCTACCCTATAATCTCAATAACATTGTGATAAACCTTATTAAAAATGCAGTGGCTCTATCAAAACTATGTAAAAATGACGTCCATCCGAACAAATTGTTGCATTGCCCATCTGTGGCCCTCCTGTTCTAGACAAAGCAATAGCATTTTGTGACTGACCCTTCATCAGAAAGTTACATAGTGCGCATTTAAAGAAAATAGTTAAGCAACACAATCTCTGACACATTCGATTGTTTAGCCCTGTGCCGTAAGACTCCATTTTAGCACCCCAGACCGTGTCAGACGGCAAATATTTAAAGAAGGCATTTTAACTCTGCCTAAGGCCTGGTTAAGTTAATCAATACAATGAATCATTTATGCAGATGGGTTGTAAATTGTGGGCTATTCTAATTGCTTTTAGTTTCCCCCGAGCCAATGATTTAACCAGGGTGACGCTCTGCAATTCAATACGTTTAAGACACTGACAGAGTGTTTCAAGTCTTTCAGAAAAAGTCTTGTCCTTCAAGGAGTAAACACAGTTTGGCTGGTATAGTAATCTAGTGAGTAATGGTACGGTTTATAAAAAAGGTCTAAAAAAAGATGTGCGTATTTTTTTTTATAATCTGTGGTTTAACTGCTAAGAGCTAAAACATTAACAGCTTCCTGTGTAATGCAATACTTCCAGCACAATCGGATTTAGAGGCGTTGAGAGACGATCTGGCCAGTGAATTCAATTATATAAGATCTTATCCATATTTTTTAAGTGCGTCTGACAGGTCAGACTACACATTTCACTAAAACATAGTTAACAACATTATATTTAAGATTAATAAATAAATAAATCGCTTTACTAATTTTACTTCCTGGTTGGTTATGAGCAGCAGCATTGACATACATAGAGGTAAATCCATCATTGTTAGCTCGCAACAATAATGTTTTTATGGGCAAAACTTGGTCAAAACTGCACAATAGTCATGATTAGACCAATAAAAATAAATTATTGCACCTTTGTTTTGTTAAATTGGAGCTGACTGGTGTGTAACAGACATAGGTAAAGATATTCTGTTGTAGAATTCAGTACTACTTCCTGTATCTTTGCATTTTTCTTCTCAACTTTACTTTTTCCCACAAACTGCTACTTAACTGATGTAAAAATGTAAAGCTACATATTAACCACAGGTACTCTCCCACTGAACCAAGTAATAATCAGAAAAAAACATGAAAATCTGCCGTAAAAAAGCCATTTCTACCTAAGTGTGTAGAGTATCCGTCCGTCGTTCCAGATCCGGAGCATCCGGTTGGGCGTGGTGATCCAGTGGGCGTCGGCCTTCTTGGAGTTTCGGAAGAACGTGTCCGGGATCCAGATCTTTCCCACCATATTGCTGTTGAGCCGCAGGACCTTCATCGTACTGTTGAACTTTAACCTCCGGTCGTACCAGGTCTGAGCGAAGAAGATGTCAATGGTGTACTCCTGAAAACAGAAATGAAAGAGATTTTTTTTTCAAGATTTCTGCTTTAGTTGAAGCTGGTTTTGATCAATTCATATCTTTAGACAATAATAAATAAGACAGAAAGTTATTTTATTATTTTTGTTAAGAATCTGAGAAAGAGTCAAGCAGGAACAATGGGACAAAAAAAAAAAAAAAAAAAAAAAAAAAAAAAAAAAGATTACATAAGACTGAATTTTAAAACAATGAGACACTGATCATGTCTCATTGTTTTATTTGAAAAAAAAAAAAAAAAAAAAAAAGATTACATAAGACCTAATTTTTACTACATTTATGTATTTGAAAAAAAAAAATTACATAAGACTGATTTTTTACAACTTTTTTTTAAAATTAATATTTCTTTTATTATTATTTTATTATTTAATTAATAAATAACATTTATTTATTTTTCCACATTAAAGCAGCACGATGTAACTTTCTGCAGGTGGACCCTCACTTGCACGACTGTATGGACATTTCAAAAGAAAGTCATACTTTAACATTCTCCAGGAAGATAGAAAAGTCTTATGCCATACTGTGGAATATTATAAGCAAAGGAATAAGATTTCCATGGAAACAAGCAGGAAAAGAGCCTCTTCCAGGTCAAATAACAGTCAGGTTTGTGGAGATGCAAGCCCGTTCACAGTAAGTACACATGTTTTTCAGTTTTTTCAATGAACCCAATGAAAATCAGGCCTTTATTTTGTCTAAAAAGTTACACAGAGGGGCTTTAAGCAATCTAGGACCTTGCTATAACTGGTTTCCTTCCTGATTACTTTATGGTTTTCTTATTACTTCAGTTTGACCAAGTGCCATTGCCAGTACATATATAATCTCCCATTATAATTGCACAAAACCCATGAAATCAAACTCTGCGCTTGTAAGCTTTTTATGCAAATGGAACTTTTATTCTCCTGTTCATTCTTAGAGCATCTCCGTGGACAAGATGGCACCCCTTCAGACCGCGGCGTCCTTTTGTCCCAGGGTTGAAAAAGTCCATCTTGACGCTCTCAACCTGAAAATTAAATGTTCACCGGGCCAATTAATAATACGCTGGTTTGTTTGGGGGCCGGAATTATCAAACTGCGTAACCCCCTGACTTGGCATCGTCTTGTCCACATTCGCAGACAAAGCCTCAACAGTGTCTTCTATTCGAATTGTCATTTGAGGTCTGGTTAATGGGCTGAGTCGAGGTTAGCGGCGGCGTTCTGATGTGGGAATAGAGAGGAGTTATCGAGAGCCTGGGTTTATTCTGTGTGGAAGCCTTGAGGTTACGGTGTAAAGACCAGAGATGGAAGGAGGGAGAAAATGGAGAATTGTGGGGATTTGAGGGAAGAGAGACATTAGAGCTCTGACTGCACATTTGAAAACAACATTCCCACTTCCCACCCAACAGGCTTTGAGAATCGCAGCGGAGGCTAAGGATTTTAAAGGCGCCGCACCTGATTTTCATGGTTTAAAAGTAGTATAGATAGTAAGGAATAGACTCGATGCTAAATACCAATTCTGATACCAATGGTGGTGAAACAGGGCGTCTTGAAAATAAGGGATTAAACATGCACGAATCACTCCAAATACAACTTCAAGAGGGTAAATGAAAAGAGGAAACAGCTAAGACATGCTCCAAAAAGTTATGAAAAGTACATTTTGCAGAATAGGTTTGCTTTAACCTCCTGAGACTTGGCATTCCTCATAACACATTTTGGGTTGTCTAGGCCGTAATGCAGATTTTGCAGAGTTTTGAATGTTCACAATTGTATTTATTTATTTATTTAGTAAAGGTATACGTCCCCTGCACCTCTTAGCAGCACTTCAAATGAGCCACATTGTTCCAAGAGACACAGTTGGTTTTACACTCAGGACAAATGTTGCTGTGTTCAGACCCTTAATAAATAGTTTTTGCAAATCATTATTCAGATGTTCGATCAAAATTATTAAAACAAACGACTGTCCTCACATGTGGACATTATTTTTTCTCGGAAACTACATAATGTAAAAAGATAAGTCTTTGTTTTTACACTCATCAGGTCCAATCAGCCCAAATAACAAAGATAAATGAATAAAGTCATGCAAGAGCTTGGGTCTCAGGAGGTTAGGACCTCTTATGATGATTGGGGAAAAGGAAAACGGAGCAGCGACTCGTCTCTAAGCTCCTCGCCAACCTGCAGAAACTCATTTCACTTGACCTCATCACTGCAGACGCTGTATCGATCCACCTACTCGCCCGAGATATTACTTGGGTTAGAGGATCTCCACAGACCTGCAGAGGGAAAGCAACCTTTTTACACCTGACCGACACTCAGAACTGCCTCAGCGATATCACTATCAGCACCGACAAGGGTCATTCTGCCTTATTCTGATTTAAAAATGGGGATCTTACAACTTCATATGTCAAAAAAAACAAAAAAAAAAAACCATGCAAAATTGCACATAAAAAAAATCCACGAAACAGCGAGACACAAAAGTCCAAATGTATTAGTTTGAATAATTACTTTAACTTATCTTTCATATTTTTTTCTTAAATTAAAAAAGTTTAAAATGTATTTTTCTTGAATGCCCATTGAATATTAAAGCTCACCACTCTGGTCTTCAGAAAACCTCAGAGACCCCACACTGATCATGTCTCAGACCCCACACTGATCATGTCTCAGACCCCACACTGATCATGTCCCAGACCCCACACTGATCATGTCTCAAACCCCACACTGATCATGTCTCAAACCCCACACTGATCATGTCTCAAACCCCACACTGATCATGTCTCAGACCCCACACTGATCATGTCTCAAACCCCACACTGATCATGTCTCAGACCTCACACTGATCATGTCTCAGGCCTCACACTGATCATGTCTCAAACCCCACACTGATCATGTCTCAAACCCCACACTGATCATGTCTCAAACCCCACACTGATCATGTCTCAGACCCCACACTGATCATGTCTCAAACCCCACACTGATCATGTCTCAAACCCACACACTGATCATGTCTCAACCCCACACTGATCATGTCTCAAACCCCACACTGATCATGTCTCAAACTCCACACTGATCATGTCTCAAACCCCACACTGATCATGTCTCAGACCCCACACTGATCATGTCTCAGACCCCACACTGATCATGTCTCAGACCCCACACTGATCATGTCTCAGGCCTCACACTGATCATGTCTCAAACCCCACACTGATCATGTCTCAGGCCTCACACTGATCATGTCTCAAACCCCACACTGATCATGTCTCAGACCTCACACTGATCATGTCTCAAACCCCACACTGATCATGTCTCAGACCTCACACTGATCATGTCTCAGACCCCACACTGATCATGTCTCAGACCTCACACTGATCATGTCTCAAACCCCACACTGATCATGTCTCAAACCCCACACTGATCATGTCTCAAACCCCACACTGATCATGTCTCAGACCCCACACTGATCATGTCTCAAACCCCACACTGATCATGTCTCAGACCTCACACTGATCATGTCTCAGGCCTCACACTGATCATGTCTCAAACCCCACACTGATCATGTCTCAGACCTCACACTGATCATGTCTCAGACCTCACACTGATCATGTCTCAGACCCCACACTGATCATGTCTCAGACCCCACACTGATCATGTCTCAGACCCCACACTGATCATGTCTCAGACCCCACACTGATCATGTCTCAGACCCCACACTGATCATGTCTCAGACCCCACACTGATCATGTCTCAGACCCCACACTGATCATGTCTCAGACCCCACACTGATCATGTCTCAAACTCCACACTGATCATGTCTCAAACCCCACACTGATCATGTCTCAAACCCCACACTGATCATGTCCCAGACCTCACACTGATCATGTCTCAGACCCCACACTGATCATGTCTCAGACCCCACACTGATCATGTCTCAGACCCCACACTGATCATGTCTCAGACCCCACACTGATCATGTCTCAAACCCCACACTGATCACGTCTCAGACCCCACACTGATCATGTCTCAGGCCTCACACTGATCATGTCTCAAACCCCACACTGATCATGTCTCAGGCCTCACACTGATCATGTCTCAAACCCCACACTGATCATGTCTCAGACCTCACACTGATCATGTTGCAGAGAGTGACCAGAGCACACCGAGTACAAATGAATGAGCAGCAATCAGTCAACCTTTCATGTCCGCCAAATACCACTGCCACTCACATAAAAAAGTTGAATCATCTGAGGAAGAAAATATGTAAGAGCTCAAACTTTAGCATACATGCCATTTAAGGTTAATGATGAACTGTAGAAATTGTCTGGTAGAGGATCAGAAACCTTATTGTCTTAAAAATGGAATTAAAATGTAGCCATATCCATGCACTGTAGTGTCTGATATGACAGAAAACCAAATGCTGCAGCAACGAAAAAGAAACAAAAGAGAACAATAGGAGGGTCATTAAAGGTTGAATAGGGTCGTTAAGGCTGAAATTGGAGACAATAGCTGTTTATAGTTTCAGTGCAGTTAACTCCTCTCTTCAGACAGATATAAGGCAGTGTCCAGCAGTAATCTGACCAGAACTGAAGAAGCGGCTTGGATGAGCAGCCAAACGACTTCACTCCTACAACGATTTGTCCAGTTGACAGATTTAAACTTCATCTTTTGCTCTACTACAACTAACTTTTGTGATAAACTTGTCAGATCCGAATCTATGAATGTGCCAGACCACATATCAAGTTCCCGAGCAAGAAAAATCTATTTTTTAAAATTTGAATTTCTTTCAAAATTTCTTTCAATTTTGTCAGTACTGTTGAGATGCTAATGTTTGAATATCTAAAATGCTAGATACAAACTAGCAAAGTCATAATTCTAACATTTCAAAGTCCATTTGGATACTGAGGAAAAGGCTTGGGACTCGATGCAGATTTCACTATGACCATGAAAACACATTTTTAGACAATAGAATCTTTTTGACTTTATAAGAAGTTGATTTAATATTATCTTGTGGTTTTATACTAGTTCAGATGAGTCAAGATCACTGTAAAATTATTCAGGAAAGGTCCGAAAAGGTTTTCTCCCAGTTTCAACCTTTGCTGAATTGAATATCTAGTTTTGATACAAGTTTTAGTTTCAATGAGTATCTAGACTTTTTTGACAACCTTAATACACTTCTTATTGATATTTTGCTGTGACATCACGCTGGGGGTACTGCATGGATGTCTATAGCAGTTATTATGGCGACAGCATGCACACATGAGTAAACACATCTGTACAAAATGAATTTAAACATTTTCAGGAGCCTGTGATCTATGTGAGTGTTCGTAGTATGATGAAGGTGTTTGATTTTTGACCAAACAGGTGAGAGTGACTGAAAAACTGGCTAATGCTAGCTAGCGTGTGACTGTAATGTTCTTTGAGACGAACCTGTTTAATCTGTTTAATGGCAGACGATCAGGTCCGTTGTTAATGGTCAGACTGTGTTAAACAAAGCTCAGATTAAAGTCTAACTTGAGTAACACAGCTGTAGACAGAACGACATCAGCTGCAAAGTATAAATAATGGGCACATATTCACCGCTCCCTCCTCCATGCAGGCCTCACTCCCAGCTTTTCTGTGCGGGTGGTTTTTAGGAGTGGGTGTTTGAGCTAAGGCTAACTCACACGGAACAGTGCCTCGGTGTAGCGCTCTGTTCTGAGGAATTACAATACGAGTGGGCTCCCAGCGGGACGCCAAACACAAAACAATGACACAAAACACCACCGTGTGCCAACCCCAAGTGAATTCACCGTTATTCTGACAGCTACTTCCAACCTTCAGACTGCAGTAATTACAAAGAAATAGTGCCGGGTAATGTGATGCGGTACGCTTATGAGAATTGATTCTAGTTTATGACATGAACAACCACAGGGAATAACTAAAACAAAGGTAAGAGCAATACAATGCCCGCAATAACTGTATATTATATCAACATCAAACTCCCTGTGTACCAAGTTGGGATCTAATTCACTAAAAATAACTCTATAGGTGGATGTGATCGCAGCAACTAGAGGCGTTAGGCGTGATTGTCACAAAATTTGCATTTCCAACTCGTTTTAATATTAATGAAGACGTGGGTTGCCAGATAACAATTTTGATACCACAATGGAAAAAACAAACAATACAAACACTATCCTTTTTAATGAGCTACCAACACGAACATTGAGAAGAGTTTTGAGGCATCACTGAAGTGTTTGTGTGTTAACTTGTTTCGGATTCAAACCTACAACCTAAATAACCAAATGATCACCTCGAGAATGCCCAATCTTGTCTCAGAAGCTAAGCTAAGCTAAGTAGGGTTGGGCCAGGCCAGTACTTGGATGGGAGAATGCTGAGAATACAGTTGTTCCTCGCTATATTGTGGTTCATCTTTTGCGGCCTCGCTGTTTTGTGGATTTTTTAAGCGCAATTTTGCATGTTTTTTTACATCGTATGAACGTGCATTGTGTTCTGCGTCCTGATTGGCTGAGGGACTGTAGACCATTGTGTTCTGCTTCCTGATTGGCTGAGGGACTGTAGACCATTGTGTTCTGCGTCCTGATTCTGAGGGACTGTAGACCATTGTGTTCTGCGTCCTGATTGGCTGAGGACTGTAGACCATTGTGTTCTGCGTCCTGATTGGCCTGTATCCATTGTGTCTGCTCCTGATGGCTAAGAGACTGTAGACCATTGTGTTCTGCGTCCTGATTGGCTGAGGGACTGTAGACCATTGTCCATCAGTCTCCTCCGTGTCTCCTGTACAGTACAGAATGTGTCAGACAAATTTACATAAATGTTGGATCGCAGTGTGACTCTTAAGTGCTGTATGTTTGTAAGTTTTCTCCCCGACAAACCCCAATGTCGATGAAACATTCTGCACCGACAAAGGCAACCGACGAAGGTTTGAACTTTGTGTTTAAACAAGAGAGAAATGTGAGAAAATGTTAATGCCTGTGTGAGAAAAGTGTATAAGTGTGTGGTGAGGGGTTTTACAGCCAAGAAACATATAGAATAAGCTGCCTACTTTGCGGATTTCGCCTATTCCAGGTTATTTTTAGAACGTAACCCCCACGACAAACGAGGGACCACTGTACCAGGTGCTGAAGTTGGACGACAATAGCTCTAGATCATACTATTGTTGCTCCCTTAGGCAAGACACTTCATTGCACCGTTCCCTTTCAAATTAATTTATCTAATCCACCATGCCTCTGGTGTTGGTGTGCAGTTGTATGAATATGAATATGCTCTGCAGCTGTGACTCCATCCTCAAATAAAAGACTAAACACACTAACAAATCAGTATTATTAAATCAATGTTTTTAATAACGATAATGTAATTAATTTAACCGTTGGCGAGTGAGAAAAAGATCTCCCACTCATCCTGAATATATTTGCATCATAGAAAAGCCATGGCTGATCGGTTAAAAAAAAGAAAAAAAAAAAAAAAAAAGAAAAAAATTAAATAATAAAAAAAATGTATTAAAAAAATACAGACGTAATAATTTTATACATTTGAAAATCACTAAAACTGGAAAACAAAATGTAAATAAACGCATTTTGTAAGCCAGTTGGAGAGGTTATCAGCAGTATGTAAAGATATTTTAATTAATGCAAGCTGATTTTACGCTTGTCAACCAAAAAATTGACAAAGTGGAATGTAAAAATCTAAAGATATGGCAAAAAAATGTCTTTCAACCTCGATTCCCACGCTAAGGAACAGACTTGATACTCAATACCGATCCCGATGCTACTATGATTAAAACAAACCAAAAAAAATGATCTTTCTTTAGACAATAGAATGTGATTTTCAACCTTAGATAATAGTCACACCAGCCAAAAAGTGCATAATAATGAAGAAAAAAAACATATTTCACATATAAATCACATCTGAGTATAAGTCGCACCTCAGGCCAAACATATAATGAAAAAAGTGCGACTTATAGTACAGAAAATACTGTACTTTCTTTTATATTTTTACCATATTTTGTAATAATCCCTCAGTCATCCAGGTTTCTAGTAGTGTATGTGGTCTTAAACTTGTTCTGATACAACTCAAGATCACTCTGAAGCTATGAGTATCTGATTTTCGTTACTTTTAACACTCTACTTTAGCTGCTAACACGCTCACGTCTAACGATGGCTAACTTGGCTGTGCGGGGCTGGGTCCAAGCAGATGCATTATACAGCAAACCTTTAAGCGGGCCGGAGCAGAGGCCATGGACGCTGTTAGGATGTGATTGACGCTACATTGTGCAGCTACACTCGAGGGGCAGAGGGCCAGAGCAGCCATTAGGCCAACAAACCAACGCTCTACGACTGTCGGCATCTGCAAGACTGAAGCATCTGAGCAAGTGCCAAGTCCACAGAGGAGGAGATAGTCTGTGTAATGCAACGTGATCTGTGCAGAACAAACTGCTCAGCCAGGCTCGTTTGGCTAAGAAATTAAATGCCAACCTAAAATAAAAATATTATCTCACCGATTTCCATTTAATTATTGGACGTTGTGACGAAGAAAATGATTGGAGTTCTAAAGGGCCTCTACTGGATTTTTTTCCCATGTATCTAAGCAAAACTTGTCTATTTCGTATTGACAGTAAAAGCCAAAGTTAAATCTGTCAACTGGACAAAACGTTGTAGGAGTGAAGACGTTTCACTGCTCATCCCAAGCCTCTTCTTCAGTTCGCTTCGGAGCTTTTCGCTTTTCTATGGATCAGACCTGGACGGCTGAGGGACTACAGTGGTCCCTCATTTATCGCGAGGGTTATGTTCTAGAAATAATCCACAATAGGCAAAATCCACGAAGTATCAGCTTTATTTTTTACAGTCTATATGTTATTTTGCGGCTGTAAAACCCCTCACCACACACTTTATACACTTTTCTCACACAGGCATTAACATTTTCTCACATTTCTCTCTTGTTTAAACACTCTCAAAGTTCAAACCTTCGTAGGCGCCTTTGTCGGTGCAGAACGTTTCATCGAGATTGTGGGTTTTGTCGGGGAGAAAACTTGCAAACATACAGCACTTCAGAGTCACACATTCTGTACTGTACAGGAGACACGAAGGAGACTGATGGACAATGGTCTACAGTCCCTCAGCCAATCAGGACACAGAACACAATGCACGTTCATACACTGGAAAAAACAAAATGCAAAATTGCACACAAAAAAAAAAACTCTGAGACTGCAAAGGTGATATAGGGAGGGACCACTGTACACAGATATATTCTATTGAGTTAGCTGTGCACTGTCTGCATCTAATTACAAACCGTTTTATTTACAGAGAAGCAGGAATTGTGTGGTTAGCCAGCTGGTTGTTATCGTTAGCGTGATACTAAATGCCGCTCTCATCTCTGAAAGTTGTGAAAAGAGCTTATAAACTCAATGTGGTGAGTAATTAGGATGCTTGAATGCATAAGGTAAGTGAGGAATAACTTTAAACCCTTTTAAAATGAACTAGTTTGGTTTTCAATTGGACAACTCCATGGAAATAACTTTAAATAATACATTAAATCAATCAAAAGCAGCAATATTTTCATGGTGGCCGGCAGTCGGAGGGTCAGGTTTGTGGAGATGCAATTCCACAAACCTGACCTGAGGGTTTATGGGTATTTTAGTGTTTTTTGAGGTATTTTAGTGCAGTAAAAACATCCATAACGAAAATATATATTATTTTATTTGAGTCTTTTGAGGCTTTAAAGGTTCTATATCACACAAAACTGACTCTTGTGCGCTTTAAACCATTTTATAATGTTGTTACCTGTTTTCACATGTTTGAGTGATCCTTTAATATTAGTCTGTCTACATCTCCAAAGCTCAAAATGCTCCGTTCCACCTTGTGATGTCATGTAGTGGTAGTTTTCAAGTTAACAGCTACCTTTAAGTCAGGAGAGAGTGACGATTCTGGGGCTGAAATCATCCAAATGATTCTGGTGAAGGTGTGTGGAGTTTAAACACACAGCGGAGCACTTCCTGTATTACCACATGACATCACAAAGTGGAACAGAGTGTTTTCTTAGCCCAAATATGCAAGGTTTGTGTGTTAAACGTGTGTGAATGAAACTAAACATAAGTCCAGGTCTGTTTGTGATGAGAAAACAACATAACATAGATCAGAAAATAGCGTAATATGAGCCTTAAAATGTAACACTAACATTGTTGAAGAAATGGATGGTTTAGTTTGGTTTAATACCTTCTATGTGGGTTCAGTCCGGGTTTAGCTCTGGTCTCGTCCTGGTTCATCCTGGGTTCGTTCTAGTTTGGTCAGTACAGAACGTGCTAACATGCTACTACATAATTTAGTCTTGGTTTAGTGCATCAGTCCTGCTGCGGGTTTGGTTCAGACCCGGTTTATGTGCGTTTCAGTCCTGGACCATGAGTGCAGCAGAATGTGGACTCACCATGTTGATGGCATTGACCGGCCCAATGCTGTTGACGAACATGTCTGTGTGGATCACCGTGGGTTTGACTGCAAAAAGAAGATAAAAAGAAGAGTCACTTATTATGGTCTAAATTGTAGCTTTGAAGATGAATGGGAATGTTGATTTTTTTAAGCATGGGGAGAAAAGGACAAAGAAAAGACACAGAACTGTGCAGAGTAATGTTTCAATTAGCTTTAGTGATGTTTTTGCAAGTTTGTGGTTCATTTTGTGGTAAAAAAAATTAACTTTTTTTTGTGTGTGTGTGTGTGGAACTTATACATCAAGCAAGACATTTACTCAAAAATACATATATCTGATCAAAAGGCATGTCATTTTTTTTTTCTTAAACTACACAAACGAAGAATACAGTGGGCCCTCGTTTATCTTGGGGGTTATGTTCTAAAAAATAACCCACAATAGGGGAAATCCTTGAAGTTGTCAGCTTTATTTTTACAATTATTCTATATGTTTTGTGGCTGTAAAACCCCTCACCACACACTTTATACACTTTTCTCACACAGGCATTAACATTTTCTCACATTTCTCTCTCGTTTAAACTCTCTCAAGGTTCAAACCTTCGTCGGTGCCTTTGTCGGTGCAGAACGTCTCATCAACATTGTGGGTTTTGTCGGGGAGAAAACTTGCAAACATACAGCACTTCAGAGTCACACTGCGATCCAACATTTATGTAAATTTGGCTGAACACATTCTGTACTGTACAGGAGACACGGCACAGAGGAGACTGATGGACAATGGTCTACAGTCTCTTAGCCAATCAGGACGCAGAACACAAATGTACGCTCATACAATGGAAAAAAGCATGAAAATTTGACCAAAAAAATCTGTGAAATCCGTGAAAGGTGAACCGCGATATAGTGAAGAACAACTGTATCCATTATAATAACGACTTAAAGGGACCTGTACCTAGTTTTTTCCACATATTTGAGCAAAATGTGGCCATGCAGTAAAGATATACTGCATAAACAGCTCTTGAGGTCTAAGTCTGAAGTGTACTGCAGTCTGTATCTAATTAGAAAGTGTTATGAAGTCTGCAGTTAGCATGCTAGATGTCGTTCGCTTTCCCATGGCGACAAAACTCTGCTCTAAGCACTTATAACTCATCGCAGTGACTAGTTAAGATGCTCAGAACGTACAAGGTAAGTGAGGAGTAACTTTTGACTGCAGTTTTGTTCTGTTTTTCATGTTTTTAAGGCAGTAAAAATCAGGTACAGCATCTTTGCAAAGGCAAGCTAACACCATCACCACAGCTCCAGCCTCTATAACCCCTCACCGATCAATAAGTTGCCAAAATGGATGCAAAAAGATAAAGTTCAAGATCTATTATACCAGTGCTGCTGTGTATCCGTCAAAGAAAACTACACCTTTGTCCCCAGCTCTGCCAGTGTCATAACCCACATATTTTGGTGAGTATTTATGTCCCGAGCTACAGTCGTGGTCCATTTACCAGAATACACCACAGCGCCCTCCAAGCCCCTCTCTCCTCGACTTAATACGGCGCCTTTCCCTTTTATTCTGCCGTTTGAAAAGTGCTGGCGCCGTCCCAAAGATCACACACAGGCCCATTCTAAGGTTACTCAGACCTCATAAATATCTTTACAAAGCAATTCCAATGTGTCTCAATGGAAGGTGGTGAGTATTAGCAGACAACAACTGAAAATGTGATGTGAATTTGTCTGTGGAAATATGAGCCGAGTGCATAATTATTATTGTGTACTGATGTTGAAATATTTTTTGAGATATAGAAAATATAGAACAAATGAAAAAATAAAAAAGTGATGATAATAATAATAATAATAATAATAATAATAATAAATAAATAAATACATAAAAATAAATAAATAAATAAAATAAATACAACCTACACATACACATATACATACATATATAGATACACATACAAATCTATACACACTTATATTTATACACACATAGGAGCACTGTCTCAATATTTATCTAGTATTAAAATAATCAATAAAAAGCTGCCAGATGGTATAAAAAAGCTCTTGTTTGTTTCTCAGTGATAATTTAATTTGTTCTAGTTGTAAGTATTGCATTATGTCTCAGTAGATTTTGGTGAGTTGGGTTTTTTTTGCTTTTCCCGTTCAACAGAATTAAGCGTCTGGCCAACAGTGTAACGCTGATAATTAACTATGTTCATTAATTTTAACAGATAATTGTCTTAAAACAAAAAGGTCTAGACTAGAATTAGTTTCGGCATGAACTTACTTGATACTGGGTTCAAGAGTCAGTTTAAACTGATCAAAATTATGAAGTTAAAAGTGAAAAACAAGAAAAAAACACAACAAAGCAAACCAAAAAAAAAAAAAATTATGACCCCTACAGGAACTGGATAAGAGTGTGTGAGATCGACTAGTGGTACAGCAGCTCCTGGAAACTCCGGCTCAGGCAGAATTCTCCCAAAGACCACGATGTATTTTTTGGGAATTCAAACTGCCCATGTTCAGCTGAAAGGGCATCCACAGCTTTCACAGAGGTCACATTTTCACAACATCTTTTAAATCCTCAAAACACCTAAAAGTTAGCGTTGTAGGATTTAGTCTAGCCCCGCTCTGAGCCTGCGCTAGCTTCGCTCTAGCAGCTGTTGCTCTGATTGGTCAGAACTGATCACATGGTTCACGTTTCGGTATTCAGGAAATAAAGTAGAAGAAAAAATCTTTCGTGGCATTTCACTCCAATGAGCTCAGGCCTTTGAAAACAGCATGACGCCATTTTTGGTCCATCCTCCAGATATACGTCCATGCCCTAACCTGATCTCAAATGTTTTTTATTTTTAATAGATTTAGTTTGTCATCATTAAATTATCTGAACAAACCTTCAGACTTTAAATAGTGCATATAATTTAGTAAAAATTATTAAATATATATATACAAAAAGGCTTCAGAACTTCGAAGTGAAAATGTGCGGTTCACTCACCAATAATGCTTTATTTATAGAGCTTAAGTGAACACGGATGAACACATGACTTACATAGTGGCTGCTTATTGCTTACATCGCTTTGCCCAGTCAATCAAAATGGGACAGTAAAGGTCACATCTGCATCATCTGTCTGTGCCCAATGCACCATGTAAACTCAATGGATCTGGGCCAACGCGAGTAAAAATGTTGCAATCAAAACAGAATTGCAATTACCAAATCACAAAGGCTGAAGGTAAAATAATAGACCGTCCTCGGCAGGTAGGACTGTAGGACTGTAGGGGTGTAGTCGATTAATGGCTCCATGGTGTCATCATTTTCGTTATAAGGATTTATATGGGCCAGAAAAAGAAAGCAGAGGTTAAGATGTGACAGAGTGAGCTGAAGATGTGGAATTATTTGTCATTTCTGTGTAAAAACGCAGATTAAACTCATGATTCACAAGTTTAATCTATGTTTATAAATGCATTGTTTCCTAGTGCTTGTTTTTGCATGGACTCCCCCTGCTGGTGGAGTCTTGTGGGTCAGAATACTTTTGCCACACACCTTTTTAGTCAACATATCGATCAAAAGGACATGTTTTTGGCATTCGAGAGTTAAAATATCCTCTATTTTTAATGGAAATGTGTTGTACCTGTAGGTTAGACCTCTACAAACATGCTCCGAGACGCATGGGACTCTGGTATTAGTTTAAGACTCTATCTTCCGAACAAACTCCTCAATCCACTCGGTCTCTGGGAACCCAAATTGCCTAGTTCCAAAAAGATCCTCGGCCTTCGCTCAGTCGCCTTTTCTTTTCAAACCATCAGAGAACCAGCTCCAGACTCTGAAACTGTCTGTAGATTAGAATAATTTTACAAGAAATTTGAAAAAGTACATTTTAGATCATCAAATGTGAGTCTAGTTCATTTGTATTGTTCTGTTTCACTGTAAAAACTTGCACATAATGATGTTTTGGACTTAAGAAAACGTCATGTATTGGACTTTTGGACATTTTATTGTATTTTACTGCTAATGTTAAAGATGAACTGTTGTGAAATATGTATTTTAATGTGTGTTCACCTGCACAGGGACTGCAGTGGGAAAGTAGTAGTAGCTAAATCTTGTACAAATCAGCTTTTCTTTAGTATGATTAATGAATTTGTACATGGTCCCTGACAAATAAAGAAGAAAGAAAGAAAGTAAGTTCATTTTTCAGTCTTCGCGCAAATCTTAACACTCCTGGAGTAGTTCACAGTGTGGACTCTGAACAGAATCTCACTTTTTTAAGGGCTGTACCTGATTTTGAGTTGTTCTAGTCAAGATAAATGCTCTTTATACAGTTTATACAGTTGGCAGTTCGAATCCTCAAATATCGTTGGTTGAAAGGTCAGATCCATTGACCCACAGGTTGGCGGTGCGATTCCATCTCCCACAGATGAATAATCTCGTTGTGTCTTTGGGCAAAACACTTAACCCGTCTTGGCCCGAGTCTCTGTGTGCAGTGGTGTATGAATGTGTGTGTGAATGGATGAGTGCTTCCTTGACGTAGAGCGCTTGGAGTGCCTTGAAAGTGGAAAAGCGCAATATAAAAACATGACCATGCACCATTTATAGTACAAGCAGCTAAAAAAAAAAACATTATAAAGCATTTCCACATCCACTAATATCCTCATCTCTTACCATCCAAGTAGCCACATCAATTAATGATCATTGAAACAACTGCCTGACCCGATCCCAGACAATTGGTCACGGTGAAATATCCAAATGACAAAACAGACTAAGTAGGCGGGGATAATCGTTTAACCCTATAGCGTTGGATGCTATGGCCGCCGATGGATTTGCGGTTGCCGACTTTCCATTAGCGTAACTCCACAACCATTTGGGCTCTCATGTGAATTCAAACGGCGTCTCAAAGCAGAGGCACGAGGCTCTTTAAATATGTTACTGTCATTACGGTAATGTGCTCAAGTCGTCCTTCGGAGATGACCAATCAGAGCGCAGGTGCCGCCGGGATTCCCCCACTCAGTTATTTAATGCGTCACAGGAAAAATAAGGATGGATATGTAAAATAGAGGTAGTTGTGTGGGGAAAAAAAAGGCAAAAGTACAAGCTGATACCTCCTTTAACATGAGTTTTATGTCTAGACGAGCGATAATGGTCTATAAAGTGCTCAGTCCTTAAAGGGTTAAACATGGTGCTGACTTTAAACATCATTTTGTACGTCCCTAAACTCTGCGCTCTTGTATGTACTCCTTTATTTCCGCTGGTTCACCTCGTCATGCACCTGTGTATGTTACAGCTCACAGACGGTTGCCCCCGGTGACAGATACCAGACCCGCCGCGCACATGATGTCAGGCTAAAGTGGTCAAGCCTCTGGTCAAACGCATGTCAACGCTCTGTCATCTCCTCTGAGTCATCTCCATCTTTTCTGCTCCATCTCACATGTCTGTGCACTTATCGAGGACTGGGGACTGGACGCTACGTCGAGACAGGGCTGTTCACTAAACTGTAAGATAATATGGACAAAGCTGTTTTATGTTGGGTGTTTTTAAGTGTCATTTTCTTATTTTTAACTTTTTTTTAATGTAAATAACTAAAAATTTAAGGTGCACTGTGTAACTTTTCTGATAGAGGGTCCGCCACCAGTTGGTACTCATGGAGATGTTACCGCTTTGCCCAGAATGTTCCAACTCACTTTTCTTAGTCTAAATTGCATGTTTAATAACTCCAAGTTTGTTAGCATTGTGAGACGTGGCTAAAGCTAGCGTAAACACAAAACTACTTCATCGTCAGCTTTTTCCTGCATTTATTCAACTTCTCTCCAAAAAGAAGTAATGGAAACGAGGCTTATGTAACTTTCTGGAGGAGGCACATCACCTGCATGAAAAAGGCCCAAATGACACTGTTTGTGATTTGTGTTATAACCTCGTCACAAACAGACCACACATGTCTAACACCGAGACTCACACATGTAAATATAAAGTTAAAACCGCACTTTGGAACATTCTCCATAGAGACAGATGTGTTTTATGTCAGACTGTGGAAGATTATAGCTGAAGGAACAGCATTTCCATGGAAACAAGCAGAAGTAGGCACTCCTCCAGGCCAAAAAAGAGAGAGATTTGTAGAGATGCTAGCCTGTTGAGGATAGATGCAGGTTTTTCTCTTTTTTTCAGTTCAATAAACACAACCAAAATGAAAAAAAAAAAAAAAACATGCTTTAATTTGTGTTTATTTTTGTCTAAAGAAAGTTACATGCTGTGGCTTTAATACAGTGGTGCCCAAACTCTTTTCATCGAGAGGCCATATCTTGAAAAATATTCGACACGGAGGGCGACAGTGGTCAATACAGCGGATAATTCAGATGGTGCATTTAACATAGTTTAAATAAGGTTTGAAATATAATATTAGGTCTGTTTGACGATGCAATGTGATGCTATTTATGTTATATTGGTAGGATTACTCAAATTTGCCATGAAAAGTACTGATTATGATCAATTAGGCCATCACAACTGAATACCTGAGGGCCAAAAAAATTGGTGTGAGGGCTGCATTTGGGCCCCGGGCCATAGTTTGGACACCCCTGATCTAATATATAAACTGTCTTAATTTTTCAGATTTGATTTAAGTATAATCCATTAGCGTAAAAAAGGGGAAAAAAAAACGTATACACTAAAATATTCAAATAAGATCTGATAAAAAGAAAGTTTAATTTCTAAACTTCTAAACTGTATTCTTAGTGTTATGTTAGCAAATACAGTTGTCCTTCACTATATCGTGGTTCACCTTTCGCGGCCTCGCTGTTTCACGGATGTTTTTAGTGTGATTTTATATGCTTTTACAGTACAGAATGTGTTCAGCCAAATTTACATAAATGTTGGATCGCAGTGTGACTCTTAAGTGCTGTATGTTTGCAAGTTTCCCCCACAACAAAACCCACAATGTCGATGAAATGTTCTGCACCGACAAATGCGCTTACGAAGGTTTTAACTTTGTGAAATGTGAGAAAATGTTAATCCCTGTGTGAGAAAAGTGTATAAAGTGTGTGGTGAGGGGGTTTACAGCCGCAAAACATATAGAATAACTGTAATAAAAAATAAAGCTGACTACTTTGCGGATTATTTTTAGAACATAACCCCCGCGATAAACGAGGGACCACTGTATCCCCCTCGCACCCAGGTCTTAACATGTGGATGCGGTGAGCGACTAAGAAGAGGCTAGATGCATTTTTCATGTCGGTGACACAGTGAAGCAGAGCTGATCCTACCCCCCGTGGGCCACACTGAAAACACTGCATGTATGACCAACGGGACCGTGAGCGCCCATGCGATCACACATTCACAAATATTCACACACGTACTGCTCTCACACTCCAGCTAACATCGTGTTCCTACAATTACACTCGGCTTTTAAGCACATTTAAGTGAGGAGGGCTGAAGGCCTGACTGCAGACCGGAGCTGAGGGAGCGTTCCTTTTTTTTCAGAAAGTAAACACCGAGACAGTACAGTAGGTGGCAGGTCAGGACAGGGATGGTATTTAAAGCCCATGTTTTTGAGCAAAATGTGTCTTGCCCCACTACAGATGTATTGTACAAGCAGCTCTTTAGGTCAAAATAAGTCTGCTGCATGTTTTCTGTGTGTAATTATAAAGAGTGATACTTGTTTGATGATCAGGAAGTCTGTGTTTGCATGCTAGATGCTGCAAAACTCTGCACCGGTCTGTGAAAGTTGTGTAAAAGTGCTTATAAAGTCATCGTAGTTACTAATTAGGATGTTCAGAAGTGAGGAATAACTTGAACCACTGTTTAAAATGAGCTAGCCCAGTTTTTAAGATGATAAAAAACTGAGGTTAAAGCGCTGTAACCACATTTTTTTCAAAGTCAATTTTGTTGATATATTGTAAAATCAGCTTTTAGAGTCAAAATAGAACAGTTGTGTGTTGTCTAAGTCTAATTACGAAGTATTTCATCTTCCGCAAACGAGTAAGCACGATGTTAGCATGCTAGCTGCTGTTTTTAGATGTCTCCCATGTCTGTAATTGCACAAAGCCTTGACCTTCTGCACATTTTTTACAACCAGAACAGTCGGTATGTTCATTAAAATAGGCTGAAGTGCGTCTGTCAGCATCGCCATGTTTGTTCTGGTTTACTCGGACGCCTCGCCTTTGGCTTCCACACAAACCTCGACGCTGCTCTGTGATTGGTCCGACAGCGGGAGTCGCTCAAGATGGATTCTCGTGAGTCTGTGAACTCGCATCTTGCTGCTCAAAGTTACTTTTAATCACCAGCCACAACGAGTACAGTTTCTTTTCTATTCTTTTTTTAATCTATGCAGTTTTGAATTCTAAGCAACTGCCAATGTCTAAATTAAATCTAAAGTATAAAGTGAAATCCAGATTGTGCTACAAACTAAAGGGGTACACAGTTTCATGAAGACACCTGCTACACTGCATGACACAGAGCAGCATATTACAGTATTTACTCAGTCATTTGCTCCAGACAATGTAGCTGCAGACATCAATTTAACCATGCTGAAGAGCCATCTGCCGTTACTTTACTTTGAAGCCAAAATCCAATTTAACCAGAAGGAGCCAAAGATAAAACAGAAAATATTGCAAAAAAAAACTAAAGTAAATTGGGTTTTCTGCCATTTAAATGCACACCTGCACCACCGGCTTGTGGAACATTCCAGTCAAAATATGAATATTTCCATGGAGACGAGAAGGTAATGGAGGCGCCAACCTGAAAAGTTACACGGTGCGTTTTTAAAAGGCACTGTACCTGAAGCACTAGCTAAGTTCGGCAGTTTGCAGTGGTCCAAAGTTATTCCTCACTTACCTTGAATTCAGAGTGCGTAATGATCTACTGTGATGAGTTTATAAGCACTTTTCACAACGGTCAGAGGCCAGAGGTGAGTTTTGCTGTCATGGTAAAGCTAACAACAACTAGCATGCTAACTGTGCACTCCTTCTCTGAAAAAAACAAAAAAACGTATAATGCAGACAGTGCACAGCTGACTTTTTTCAACTTCAATTGCTGTAATATACAGTATATGTACTGGAGCAAGAGAGTTTTTACTCAAATGTAATAATAAGAGGAAGAAGAAGAAGAGAGAAGAAGAAACAAGAAAGGAGAAGACAAAGAAAAGAAGAAGAAGAAGAAGAAGACAAAGAGGATTAAGAGGCGGCAAAGAAGAAAGTGGTGAAGAAGAAAAAAAGTAGGCGAAGAAGAAGAAGGTGGTGGCAAAGAAGGAGAAGTAGGCGAAGAGGAAGGCGAAGAAGTACCCAAAGAAGACGAAGACAAAGAGAAAGAAGAAGAGGAAGAAGACAAAGAGAAGTAAGAGGAAGACGAAGAAGATGTGGCCGAAGAAGAAGGCAGAGAAGAAGGTGGCAAAAGAAGAACACAGTGAAGAAGAAGACGAAGAAGAGGGCGAATATAAAGAAGACAAAGAAGAAGAGGATGAAGATGAAGGAGAAGGAAAGGGAAAGAAGAAGGAGAAGAAGAAGATGAAGAAAACAAGAGGAACAATTGAATATAGAATAAGCTGTGCCAGTGCAGCCACAGTCACTGCTTCGTTCTGTTACATCACGACCTAAAAACTACTGAAAAACTATAACGTCAATAATATCGTATAAGAATCGGTATTGTCCCTTAGACCTTTGAAATAATCCATCTTTAATTTTCACAAGACAACGACCTTGATGTATGCCATGGATTATCATAAATTACGACTTTTTCCACCCTCTTCACTCCTCTTTTCTCTCTCTCTCTCTCTCTGTGACTCATTTTCTCTCCACTTTTCACACATGCACACACAACTCCAGCAAACCCAGGGGCATTAAAATTAAATGAGCGCCACAATGGACTTCAAACACTCGTCACAATCCGCGTACAATCTAAATCCTTGGCATTTGAGTCAGAGGAGAGAGAGAGGAGTAGAAAATAGGCCTCGCTCGCTGCTCTGTGATGGCTGTTTGGCTTGATTGGTCGGTATAGCCGTGATGACAGTGCATCGCTAGCTAATTATAACTCCATGTGGCCGGGTAGCTTGGCAGCGCAGAAGACACAAGATCATAGACTATTTGAAGATGATGGCTAAACTCGGTAGCAGCTAGCTTTGCAGTGGGCTACGCCGCGTCCTCAAAGCGCAACTCTCCAATTTGAAAAGGCGTTGCTAACCCACTTCTAGCATCATAGGAGGATATACGGGAACATAGTACAGAATATAGATGGAATATTTAAGCATAAACATGATTTGAATGTGTTGGAGTCTTTTATGTAAGGCTTCGGTTCATTAGCAAATCCCAATGTTCACTCAAACGATGGGTTATCCAAGCACAGCGAGGAGTGGGGGATTGGCCGCGCGATACTTTTGATTGGTGTGTTAGCTTTTGACACATCATTATGGTGATTTTTACAGTTTTGAAACGTGATAACCACCAGAGGGACCGGTTATAGTAAAATCTCTGTAAACCAAGGCAATAGCAATATGTATTTAACGCTCTTTATTTAGCAGTATTTGCGTTACGCTTTTCATATTACCATTGGTAGACTGTAAAGATGTCAGGAAAGGTACAGTTTCGATACTAGCTTTAGCATCGATTAGTGTCTAATTTTTTATACTTTTGACAACCCCAGATCTAAATTACGTAGAGAATCATTGAGGGAGACTTTTAGTATTTGAGTATTGCCAATTTAGTACTAGATTTGTTCATTCATATATTTTAAAAGACCACCTGCTTGACTCCATAGAGATGTTATCCTTAGCCAATAATCCTGCACAGTATGGCGTTAAACTTATCTATCGCCATGGAGACAAGCAGGTTAGTAGTAGTAGTACTAGTTACAGGTCAGATCTGTGGAGAGGCTCACAGAATGCATGGTTTAATTCTGAATGTCATGGATAATATTCTTTTTGACTGGATTTTAGATTAAGAGCAAATGGTTATGGGGCGGTATTCAACCACATAAATGATTGGATGGAGGGTTTCAGGAATGTTTCACACTATTAGAGATGGGACAATAAACAATTGTATCTTTTGTCGTGATAAAAAGGTCGACCATAATCGTTTGCGGGACATTTTACATAATCGTGATAATCGTACAACAGAGATGATCAGCTTTATATCACCAGAATGTGCAGAAAAAAAATACTTCTCCATGATGTTCTCTTCTAGATCTTTGCTCCATTCAATTCAATCTTTATTAAGAAAACAGAATATTTAGATCATAGTGAATCCTAAAAAAAAAAATTAATAATTAATAAATAAAAATGCATTGCACGTTATAGTGTTTACAGACATGAACGCCAATGTCTTGCTGCTGTCACTTATAACAAAGTACAGTACTATAATATTAAAATTATAATTGTTAAGTATAAGTCGCACCAGCCAAAAAATGCATAATAATGAAGAAAAAAACATATTTGATATAAACTACATCTGAATATAAGTCGCACCCCCGGCCAAACTATGAAAAAAATGCGACTTATGGTCCGAAAAATACGGTATTCATATCCATAACATTCTTGTAAACTGTCAGTAACTTTTTTTAGTAATTATACTGATATAATCGTTAATCGCAATTATTTTGGCCATGATAATCGCAACACCAAACGTCCATATCGTCTCATGCCTACAAACTATAGTCTTAAACGTATCATCATTCAAATACAGGTGCATTCTGAGCTAGCGTTTGGTTTAGTTTCATGGAGATAGATCATTTTAATGCCATACTCTGGAACATTTCAAGGAGACAAGCAGGCAGTAGACCCATCGACCGAAAACATAGAAGTGCGAAGGAAAAAAAAAAAGGATTAGAGCTGAAGATTAATCGAATTGAAATCACAAAAACACTACTCTCTGCTCTGAAATACATGCTTTTTTGTTTCTTAGTTTGTTAGTTCACATGCCTTTTTGTCAATTTTTCCGGCTGTGTTTAAAAGAGCACTATGTAACTTTTGTGGTGGAGGTTCTGCAGTTGAGTTTTCTCCATGAAAGGTCCCACAGCACGGCATTAAACGCATCTATCGCCATGGAGTCAAGAAGCAAGACTAAGCAAGACTTATAGGTCAGATCTGAGGAAAAATGCTGTTTTTCAAGGTATTTTGAAGAATAAAACAAGTGTAATTCAATACATGCAAAATAGAAAAGTTTAATGCTTCACTGTGGAGCATTCCAGGCAATATCAGAACAACTCCATGGAGACATAGACCTGTATGATCAGATTTAAGCCGTAAAAGTTTGAATAAATCACTTCTATGACTCATTAATGAGGCAAACTGACTACTACAGTGTTTCGTTCTGCTGTTTATTTATTGCAGCTCATGATTTTTTAGATTCAGAACAGTTTTTGTGGTTTAAATCTTATCGTTTATCGTCTGCATTTACTTCGGCAATATATCGCACTTCAAAATGTGTGATTGTGACGGGCAGACATGCAGATAGCAGAGCAGAAACACCAGAAAAGTTACAATCTACCGCTTTAAAATGTGAACTTTGAACAGAATCCGAACACAAATCTAATCACAATGCAACACTCGCAAGCGTCCAAGAAAAAAGTTGCTTCTGGAGTTAAATCTACGTAGAGAAGATGGATTGAAATAGTGAAAACAGGGGTAGAAAAAGTGGCGAGGCAATCGGCTGGAGTCGTATGAAGCGAGCCTATATCATACTTATTTAGGTGAAAACTCAGCTTTGCGAAGTCCATGAAAAGCCGATTCAGTGTTCGGAGCAATACATCTTCGCCTGACGACTATATGTGACAGGCCCGTCCATAAAACGGTTTTCTGCAGAAATACAGGCCCCGTAAATCAAGCATTCATAGACTCTAAGCACCTGTCCATTTCCCACGTGCAGATGGATGTCGAGATAGGGATATGTGCGACGGAGGAAGAGGAGGAGGAAAAGGAGGAGGAGCGGGGCCGGAGAGAACGACGCTGTCCGTCAGGATGAAGCCGAGTGGACTCCTGTCTGTTTAGAGCAACTCCTGCACCGTGACGGACCGGAGAAAGAGGGAAGGAGGGAGAGAAAGAGAGATATGTCATGTGTCTACAGTCATTCACCTATAAAGAAGAAGAGAGGGAGGAAGACAGGGAGAAAGAGAGGGAGAAAGAGAAGGAGAGAGATATGTCATGTGTCTACAGTCATTCACCCATAAAGAAGAAAAGAGGGAGGAAGAGAGGGAGGAAAACAGGGAGAAAGAGAGGGAGAAAGAGAGGAAGAGAGATATGTCATGTGTCTACAGTCATTCACCCATAAAGAAGAAAAGAGGGAGGAAAAAAGGGAGAAAGAGAGGGAGGAAGAGAGGGAGGAAGAGAGGGAGGAAGAGAGGAGGAAGAGAGGGAGAGAGATATGTCATGTGTCTACAGTCATTCACCTATAAAGAAGAGAAGGAGGAAGAGAGGGAGAAAGAGAGGGAGAAAGAGAGGGAGAGAGATCTGTCATGTGTCTACAGTCATTCATAAAGAAGAAGAGAGGGAGGGAGAGATGGAGGAAGAGAGGGAGGAAGAGCGGGAGAAAGAGAGGGAGAAAGACAGAGAAAGAGAGGGAGAGATATATGTCATGTGTCTATAGTCATTCACTCATAAAGAAGAGAGTGAAAGAGAGAGAAAAAGTGAGTGAGAGGGAGAGAAGAGATAGAGAGACAGCGAGAGATGTGTCACATGTCTACAGTCATTCACCCATAAAGAAGATGAGAGAGAGGGAGAGAGAGAGAGAGAGAGAGAGAGAGAGAGAGAGAGGAAAATGAGGGAGAGAGAGAGAGAGCGAGAGATATGTCATGTATCTACAGCCATTTATCCATAAAGAGGAAGAGAGAGAGAGGGAGAGAGGGAAAAAGCGAGAGAGGGGCAGTGAGAGACAGAGTGAGAGAAGGACACAGGGAGAGAAAGCGAGATATATGTCATGTGTCTACAGTCATCCACCCATAAAGAGGCAAAGAGAGAGTGACAGAGAGAAAAAGAGGAAGAGAGAGATATGTCATGTGTCTACAGTCATCCACGTATTAAGAGACAGAGAGAGAGGGAGAGAGAGAGAGAGAGAGAGAGGGGGATGTATGCAACGGAGGAGGAGGAGGCTGGAGCTCTCAGCTGTCCATCAGGATGAAGCCGAGTGGACTCCTGTCTGTTTAGAGCAACTCCTGCACCGTGACGGACCAGAGAAAGAGGGAAGGAGGGAGAGTCTACAGACATTCACCCATCGAGAGAGAGAGAGAGATAGAGGAAGAGAGAAAAAGTGACAGAGACAGCGAGAGATAAGTCGTGTGTCTACAGTTATTCAAGCATAAAGAGGCAGAGAGAGAGAGAGAGAGGGGGGGGGGAGAGAAAGAGAGTGAGCAAGAGAGAGAGAGATATAATTCACCTATTAAGAGACAGAGAGAGAGGGAAAGAAGGAGAGAAAAAATGTGAGAGGGAGAGATAGAAAGCAAGAGATATGTCGCCTGTCCACAGTCATTCACCCATTAAGAAGCAGAGAGTGAAAGAGGGAAAGAAAGCGGGACATAGAGAGAAAAAGGGAGAGGGGGAAGGGGCAGAGAGAAAAAGAGAGAGAGAGAGACGCTGTATGTCTGCAGTCCTTCACCCATCAAGAGAGAGGGAGAGAGATAGAAAAAGTGAGGGAAAGAGAATAAAAGGGAAAGAGAGAAAATGGGAGATAGAGAGGAAGAGGAGAGAGATACATGTGTACAGTCATTCACCCATCAGGAGAGGGGAGGGAGATAAAGAAAGCAAGGGATAGAGAGAAAGAGGGAGAGAGAGAAAAAGGGATAGAGAGAAAGAGGGAGAGAGAAAGTGAGAGGTGGAGAGAAAGAGGGATAGAGATACATGTGTACAGTCATTTACCCATTAAGAGAGGGAAGGGAGAAATTAAGAGAGGGGAGAAGAGAGATAGGGAAAGTGAGGATAGAGAGAAAGAGGGGAGAGAAAGAGGGAGAGAGGGAGAGAGCTACATGTGCACAGTCATTTACCCATTAAGAGAGGGAGGGGAGAAATTAAGAGAGGGAGAAAGATAGAGAAAGTGAGGGATAGAGAGAAAGAGAGAGAGAGAAAATGAGAGGTAGAGAGAAATAGAGAGAGAGATACGTGTATACAGTCATTCACCTATCAAGAGAGAAGGGAGAGGGAGAAAATGAGAGATAGGGGAAGTGAGGGATAGAGAGAAGGGGGGGGAGAGGAGAGAGAGAAAGCGAAAGATGAGAGAGAGCGAGAGGAAGAGAGAGGGAGAGAGGAGAGAGAGGGATATCTATATCTATTCCTCATAGAAGTGAGGGATAGATAAAGAGGGAGCAAGAGAAAATGGGAGATAGAGAGGAAGAGGTAGGGCGGGAGGAGGCAGCGAGAAATGGAGAGAGAAGGAGAGGGATAGAGAGAAAGAGGGGAGTAGAGAAAACAGAAGAGAAAGAGAGATGTGTGTAGAGTCATTGATCCATCAGTGTCCATATGTGGTGGAGAGTGAGGGTTACTCACGCTCTGTGACGCTGCAGACACAGAGAGACAGAGCATCGAAATAAAATCACAATCTGAACTGGTCATGAAGGACGCCATTTTTTTAAAGTACCTTCTCTAGCTTTTCTCTACAAACGACAAAATCTCCTCTTACTCTGCATAAAAACAGCCCACCCTCTAGTTTAAATCTGTACAAACATCTTCTGAAATACATGTCTCCAGGTTTTTAAACACATCATTAAAAGACCAATATTACACTATTTTCTGATCTAATATAATGTTGTTTCCTCATCACAAACTTGAAATTTTGTAAATATCACAGTGATACAGTCTGTGATAAGTACTTTAGGATTTTTTACATGTAATAAATGAGTCTTGCCCTGTGCAAATATATTGGAGCATCTGATAATAAAACATTTATATGGTCTGCGAGCTAGGAAGTCACGCTAATGCTAATGTAAAACTCTAATGCTAATGCTAATGTAAAACTCTAATGCTAATGTACAACTCCAATGCTAAGGCTAAGGTAAAACTCTAATGCTGATGTGAAACTCTAATGCTAATGTAAAACTCCATTGCTAATGCTAATGTAAAACTCTAATCCTAAGACTAAGGTAAAACTCTAATGCTGATGTAAAACTCTAATGATAATGTACAACTCCAATGCTAATGCTAATGTAAAACTCTAATGCTAATGCTGATGTAAAACTCTAATGCTAAAGCTTGTAAAACTCTAATGCAAAGGCTAAAAGGAGAGTGAGGAATAACTTGCTGGAAACCGTTTAAAATTAACAAGTTTGTTTAGAAAAAAATAGAGAGGCTAAAGCTTTTTGATTGAGCAGTGAAAAGAGATTTGAGCTTGAACAAATCTATAATGTCTGTGTTTTAGGTGGCACATGTTTCCTTCCCTTTCCCTCTCTCTCTTAGTCCTTGTATAAATAACACCACACATGCTGCTTTTCACTCGAGTATTTCACATGTTTTTTGCAGATCGAAAGTGCACTGCTTTTGTGCAAAAAGGGCAGAACAGTTCTGTGTGTTTAGAGTAATTAGTGATCTAAACCGCTACAATAAAGACCACTGGGACAAAATGGCAGCCACCTTTAGTCACCAAAGTGTGAGTGGGGAGTGAATTAATAACGTCACAAATAGGCCCAGAAAGTCTCATAATGTTTAAATTTTTATTTATACAAAGCTGTTCTGTAGTTACTTGAGGGATAAATAACAGCTAAATAAGACTCTTGTGCTAATTTTGGTTCAAGAAAATGTAATGCTATTTCCGGCTCCTTTGAATCTGGCTCCAATTCACTTTACATTGAAAACTTGTCACTCCTCTCTCTGTAACTGCTGCAGAGACTTGTCATTTTCATTTTTTTTGTCTTAAAATGTTCGTGTTAACCCGCTTTACATGATCCTGGTATTTTTATTTCATTATTGTGTCTGTAAATCAAGATGAACATTAATAGCAAACAAATGAGGCGCCTTCTTTCCACGAGGTCGCTCATGCTAGCGTTAGCAACAGGTTTGATTGACAGCGTTGCTAAGTGCCTGCTCTTTGGTTGCTGTGAGCTTCACTTGAAAGGAGGCAAGGCAAGTTTATTTGTACAGCACAATTGGTACACAAGGTGACAGAAAAAAAGACATTAAAATCACAATACAACAAATCGAAAGATGAATGCTCACAAATAATCATTATAAGATTAACATTAAAGAGTCTGCATTTAAACATTGTTAAAGTAGAGGCCTGTCTCACATCTTGAGGAAGAATGTTCATGGTTTAAACTGCAGAAATTGAAACACCGATTCAACATGTTTAGTCCTGATTTACTCCTGCTTTAGTCCTGCTTTAGTCCCGGTTTAGTCCCGGTTCAGTCCCGGTTCAGTCCCGGTTCAGTCCAGCTTTAGTCCAGCTTTAGTCCAGCTTTAGTCCAGCTTTAGTCCAGCTTTAGTCCAGCTTTAGTCCAGCTTTAGTCCTAGCTTTAGTCCTAGTTTAGTTTAGTCCTAGTTTAGTCCTCGTTTCATTCTCGTTTCGTCCTGGTTCAGTCCTGGTTTCGTCCCGGGTTTCTTCCCGGTCTAGACCTCCTTTAGTCCTCGTTTCGTCCTCGCTTAGTCCTCGCTTCGTCCTCGCTTCGTCCTCGGTTCGCCCTCGGTTCGCCCTCGGTTCGCCCTGGTTCAGTCCTGGTTCAGTCCTGGTTCAGTCCTGGTTCAGTCCTGGTTTAGTCCTCAGAGTGTGAGGTTCATGTGGCTCATTGGCACATTCAGTTCAGTTTCTATGGTTAGTTAATTGGTCACATTATCAAACGATCAACTATTAACTACTAAGAATAAAGTCTTCACGCTTTATTAAGGTTAATCGCTTTTATAAAGTGTCACCATGTTATTAACTAATGACAAACGATAGCCTTTTTGGTAAAACGTTTCGTAGCTAAACCTCCGGCATGACAATGATTATAAGCAGAAGTGACACCCACCTCCGATGTCGGGCCGCAGCTTGTTGTCGTAGCCGTCCAGCAGGCCGTTGAGGATGTGGGTGACATCGCTCTCGTACACTTTGGGGGTCAGCACCCAGGTTTTGTTGGAAACCTCGTCATCGTCGTCGTTCTGGAAGGAGCTGCACAGAAGAGAAGAGACAAGGAGACGAAATTAAGCAGCTAGTTAAAATCAAACTACACTTTTGTTAAGAAAAAGTAGCCTTGATTATGAATTTACAAGTGCTACTTTTGGAAATAACTTCTATAAATGAGTGAAAAACATTCTATTATGGCTGTAGTCGACTAAAGACCCATCGATTAATCAACAAAATCACAAAATGTAAATATTAAGAATTCAAAGGCATCATGGAGGCTAACCAGCTACATGCTAACCAATATCCATAACACAGTGGTTTGAAGCTCAAAAATGCAAGATTCTGCTCAAATGTTTTAATAACTTCACATTTTATCAAGTTTCAGAAACAGATTTGAAATAAAATTATAGGTCTTGATGTCATTAGCTACCAAGATTTCAAACTTTTAATATACAGGTTGTTTTTGGGTTTTTTTTCAGAAAGTCTATGAGAAAAATGAATGGCAAATTTCATTCCAGAGCAGGGTGGGCGTTCACTGCTGTGCTCCATTATGTATCTCTGTGCATCTGCCCTATGGATGTCACAAAATATCATCACATTTTTGAGTGATGATATTATGATTATTCATGATTATTGACAAGAAAAAAAAGGAAAAAAAAAAAAGAAATCTGTGTTGCCGTGATGGTGGAACAGACGGTTGATTACGTTCGATGTTGCTAATTTATGCAGTTCAGGGGTTTATAATTACATTCAAACTCTTCCTATAATGTGCACCTTATTGTATTACACTGTTTAAACATTAAACTTAAAAAAAGGCATAATAAGGAATTATATAACCACTGAAATTGATTTAATTCCCATCTGCATTTACTTTGTGGTTAAAGTTGTGGTTAAAGTTAGCGCATTAGCTTTTTTCTGTATCTGCCCCAAAATGCACTAAGAAGACTATAACTGTATAAGAGTAGAGAGAGAGAAAAAATCTGCCTTTTTACACATGAATACCCCCAAATCTTCAGCTAACTCGCTCACTAACATCTTTGTTGGTGCCCAGTCTAAATTAAACCCTTCTCTAAATAAAATAACATGGGGACTAGTAAAAATCTTGGTTGACTAGGGCTGAGAAATTGACCAAATGACTGAAGGACTGACTGAAGGACTACAGCTCTACAAGTACCCACAATGCCATTCAACCATTACCTTCAGAAAATTCTCAAGAAGTGAGGGCCTCAGACATGATCTAATCCCTATTTATAACTCCATCCTCAGACCCAAAGCAAAACAAAGACAACAATAGGACTAGCCAGGATGCTAATAGGTGTGAAATCACTCATTAGGGGCTTGAATGACTCTGCTAAGTAGGACTCAGGCACAGTGCACACTTAAGGTAGCACAATAGACCTAGCCTACAAACAGAAACTGTACACAATATATATTTTTTTTGAGTTTTAGTGCAGTTAGCTCCTCCCTTCAGACAGATATAAGGCCGTGTCCAGGATTGATCTGACCAGAACTGAAGAAGTGGCAGCTTGGGTGAGCAGCGAAAAATCTTGCAAATTTTTGTCCAGTTGACAGATTTTACTTTAAGCTTTTACTATAGATCAGACCTGGACGAGGATGTTTGGTATAAACCCCCTTTGTTTTCTGTTATAAACACTTTACTCACTGTTCAGCTTGTTGTTTCCACTCACTGTGACCGTGCACAGACGCAAACTCAAATGCTAAACCTGACATTAGCGTAGCATTCGCAAACACGTGGCCCACTTTCACATAATCGTACCATTTAAAAGTTGAACAACCCAAGACGTGTTTACGATTCGAGACATTCTGAATGCACATGATTATTGCGTTCACCGGGCACACGACGATCATGTTTTGTCTCCTTCGGCTAAAATGTTTAAATCATAATAATAATAAAAAGAAGTCGGCTAATTTGTTCCTATTTGGAGCGTAAAACGACACACGTCAACATTACAGATGGCAAATATGAGATTACGCAGGTGACAGGCCTTTACATGTAATTGTGTTTTCCATGTGAGGTTCGATCATGCGTGTTAATGTTCACTGCCGCACCAGCTGAGCATCACAGACCCAACTGTGAGGGGCCATGTGCAATACAGAGCATGTATGTGTTCATTTATATGCATTTACAGTCATAGCACCTACAGCAGCAGCATCTCTCCAGGACAAATACAAGGATTTAAACAATACATGTGTTTTTTTCCAATTCAATTCAACTTTATTTATATAGAACATTTAAAAGCAACTTCAGCGAACCAAAAGGCTTCACATAAAACTCAACAAATACACAGAAAACACGATACAAAGGACAAGAACAACAAAACACCAAGATATCCTGTCGAGCTAGTATTAAATTTGAGATTTCGGACCGTAAGCCGCTACTTTTTCCCCACGCTTTGAACCCTGCAACGATGCGGCTAATTTATAGATTTTTACTGGCTACTTGCCATCGGGGGGCGCTCTCTAGCAGTAAATGCAAAAGTGAAACAGAGGGGGGGAGATTATGCGCTGAGGAATACAATAGTTTAGATTTTGAACTGTCATTTTCTATCGCATCAGGCCACAACCTCATCATGGAAAACACACGAAGAAATGAAAATGATGCAGCTTTTACGATAAAGGCGACAGATCTGGAGTCAAAGAAGGAAATGGAGCCACTGCACGAAAGTTTGGCAATAATGAACCGATGGTGTGACCTTGGAGGCGGCAGTGGGAAGAACTTAGTCAATGTAAAAAAAACGACAAAAGCTTTCAGAGGAAATAACATGCAGGTATGTTCATCCCGTGTTGCTGCCGTTTTGGTGCCATGTTGATGCAATTTTATTTTCTAAACCTGCACGTATGTTCATCTCGTGTAGGTGCCGTACTGCCAATTTTCAGGCACAGCTTAAAAAAAAGCATGTCTTAAATTAAAACTAAAAAAAAAACTCCATGTACCGACTTTCTGTGTAAATATCTCATGTTACAACATATTTGTAACATGCGGCTTATACTCAGGTGCGGCCTATATATGTACAAAATGTATTTTCTTTTCAATTTTAGCTGGTGCGGCTTATAATCAGGTGCGCTCAATAGTCAGAAATTATGGTACTTATCTACTAATACTAGTACTTTAATATAAGTACTTTCGATTAGATGTAAGATAATTCTAAATTAATAAATGCGTTACACTTGTACTGCACTTTACAGACTTGTTGAAGCCCGTCGAAGCACTACACTGTACTCCTTATTCACTCACATATTCCATCCTCTGTGGTGGTGACGTACTATTGTAGCCACACCTGCCCTGGGGTAGACTGACACAAATGAGGCTGTCAATCTGCACCATCAGCCACGCTTACATCACTTTCATACAAGGCAATGTGGGGTGTCTTGCCTAAGGACACAATGGGAGAACTTGGTCCGAGTGCGAATCGAAGCTGGGGGACCAGTGCTCAGGGTTAGCTTAAAATTTAAAAAAACGATATTGAAATGGTTGTGCGGAGATTTGCAATGTCTCTTTTTAATCTCTTTTATTTATTTCTGACTACAAATAATGGAAACAAGCAGTGTAATATTTCACATAAAGTGGGTTTTGTCAATGTGTTAACTTTTGTGTTGTATGTTGTGCCATATTTTAGCACTTTTCTGCTTTATATATTTTTTTATCTTCATTTTTGTCACATTTTTGTCAAATTTACTTGAATCATTCAGTCGTGCCGTCTCCGGAACCCCCAGGCATCAACATTTTGTATTGAAATACTGTATACACCAAATATTAACAGGATTTCACAACTAAGGACAAGTTAAGCTCCAAAAGATTCATACTGAAACAAATAAAAGTAAGTAGCGCCTTTTCCAAGTCATGTTTATGTAACACTTGAGCAGACGTCTCCTTGTTGTGACATCATCTGGGTGATAATCTCAGGAGATTAAGGTTAAGAGTTTTTTTTAGGACAGCAAACCACACACGCCGGCAATGCTCCAGGCTGCAATCATGTGAACAACTTTTTATATTATTGGGTCTGTACACAAGATGTTTGCTTATTTAAGTCTTAAATTGTGTCTTAATGAATGAATGTAAACGAAAAGTTAAATAAAATGATGACTCAGATATCGCCACGTTATTATAAAGCTTTTTAAAGGAACTGTATGTAAGATTAAGATTTAAAATTGCATAAACTTGAGTCAGCTTGATCTGTATCTCCAGATAAGATGTAGACATGTTCACATCAAAAATAGCGTTTACTGATTTATTCTCAATTACAAAAACGTTGTCATGAAGTGCTATTTATATGTTATAATTTGGTGGTTTGGTTCTTAAGTTGAGTCTCATTTGGGTTGCGTTATGGCATTGTTTAGCCTAAATCTTTACTTATATTGTTATGTATTGTCATGGATCTCTTTGACCGAACCTTCGTGATACTATCTGTTGTTACGCACGGGTGTATCTCATTTCTTATCCTACGAGACGATGTGTCCAGTGACCTGGAGCCACTTGGACCAGATTAAACTGGTGTGATCGCTCTGATGGTGTAAATACACTGTACATATGTTCATTTGTGAGCGGAGGGTGAGACGACGCGATTAGGGTCAACAGCTCTTTGTCAATTGATAAAATAAATCAGACTTTTTGATTCAAGACTACTTCTCTGTTGATTTTATGTATTTTTAAGGTTTTTACTATTAGAAATTCCACAACAGTTGCCAGGTCCAGTCCAGTTGGTTCAAACCAGGGTGTCCAAACGTTTCTTATTAAGGGCCACATATAAAAACAGGGACAAAGCTGAGGGCCAATTGAGAGACTGGTCGCCAATACAGTGAATACTTCAAATCTGTGTTATTATTACAAGTTAGACTGAACCACTAGACCTTTATTCATGCTACATCCTCAGTGGGACACATTCAATATTTGATATGGGCTTGTTAAAGTAGGTTTTTCAGTAATGTACAGTAAAAAGTTCTGTTTAAGGTAATATGGGCCAATTCACCTGGAAGCTTGAGGGCCAAGAAAAATTGGTCGCATTTGGCCCCTGGACCAGTTTGGGTATGCCTGTTTTAAACCTAAAAGGTCTCTCTCACTGATCCGAATCCTCACTACCTAAACCCCAGCACTTGTAGCCAATCATTAGTCAGTGCTAGTGCAGCCTCTACAGCTCAGTGAGTGTATTCTTGGAGGTTCTGAGATTTCACATGAGGCATGGCCATATATGGAGAATGACAAAAACGTGTATTTGTCCTCTGTCTGCAGGTTTAGGCACTGACAACCCAGGTTTAGCTCTGGTAAGACCACAGGCCACATACAGTTTGCTTAATAAAGACTAATAAAAGTCATAAAATAAAGTTGTCATATAGTGCTGACGTGGCCCTTTGTTGTGTAACTGTTCCTTTCACAGCTTTGACACCTACAACAAAAACCACTTCAGATGCACTGTCCAAATGCCCACAGCCTGACCAGATGACCAGCAGAGCAAACTCATTATCAAAGTCAAAATAGGTCATTATGTTCTTCTAACTGCTCCAAAAATGCTAAAAAATAATTGCCAATTTTCCAAACCAGTAAGTGAGCTTGCATCATATAACAGCATGAGTAGCACTACATAGTTTGGTATTGTTAAAGAGAGTTTGAGACCATTGAGTTTTTAAGTGACTTTTTTTTAACTAACGTTGCAAATATTGACACAAATTACCATCTTACTATGTCATTTTTTTGCTGGTCTTGTAAAAGAGTTAGTGTTTTTACGATGTTTATTATATTCACCTAAAAGAGGCATGTCCAAACGGTGGTCCAGGGGCAAAATACGGCCCTCAGACCAATTTTTCTTGGCCCTCAAGCTTCCAGGTGAACTGGCCCACATTACCTTAAATGGTACTTTTTACTGTACATTTCTGAAAATCTACTTTAACAAGCCCATATCAAATATTTAATGTGTCTAACTGAGGATGTAGCATGAATAAAGGTCTGGTGGTTCTGTAACTTGTAATAAACACACAGATTTGAAATATTCACTGTATTGGCGACCAGTCTATGGCCCTCAATCGGCTTCTGCTATGAACCGTAAGGAGGGGTTTGAATAGGGCCTGGGAGGGATTGCTACATTACTGAAACATCAACATATTTTAAACTCCTACATATAAGCAAAATGCCACATCTTCTAGGGTTGTAATCGACTGGAGAAAGTCTTAGTCGCCTAAAGACATGCCCTGTACATCAATAGGTCAATTAAAAGGGGACGTGGCATTAGCAAAACCAATTACTCATTACTCAAATCTCAATGATCCATCCATATTTGACTCAAAATGCACCAACAAGACCAGAAAAGTACTAGTAAGTTGTGTATTCATGAGACTCAATTCACAGTTCAGCCCCAAACCTCCATCGAACACACTCCATAACTTCTCCTTTCTCATATTATGCAACACAATCCCAAAATTAATTAGGCAAAACCTTAAAATATGCTCGACTAAGACTAGGGCGGAAGCAGATTAGCGGTTTGCATGTTAATTATAAGATTCTGTTCAAAGTCCCCATTTTAAAACCACCCAGACGCATTAACGTGAACTGAAATGTGAACTGCTAAACCAATCCAAGAATCCCATGCATTTCAGAGCATGTTTGTAGAGGTCTAAACTGCAAATTTTGCAGGTTTTAGACACGATTAGACCAAATATGTTGTGTGTAGAGGGAATTATGCTACGTAAATACTTGCTGTGTTTGTGATTTGCTATTGCTAACTTATTAAAAGCATAAAATATAAAATAAACAACCTATTACAATCCCGCTCTCAAAAGAAAAACATCGATGGTTGAGAGGTCAGATCCAGTGATGTGCAGGTTGGCGGTGCGATTCCAGCTCCCACAGATGAATGCATGTCGTTGTGTCCTTGGGCAAGACACTTAACCCACCTCGCCCGCAGTGTCTGTGTTCACTGGTGTATGAATGTGTGAGTGAATGAGCCTTAAAAAGTGGAAAAACGGGGGGAAAAAATGGAAAATGGATGAACGTAAAGACTACCTGATTGTTTTTTATATGTAGATTATTTCAGATTGTGGTGCTGTTTATACATTTGTCATGTCTTAGCGTTAGCAATGAGACACAAACAACTGTCCCCTGCTTAAGTTTTCACCTCATTCGTTTAGTCTTTAACATGTTGTCTGAGAATTACACCCTCAAGTCACTGTCCACTGTCCCATCTTTAAATATAGGAATAAAATATGTATTATTCGTAGCGCAAAAAACTCATGTGTCCAAATGTCTACACTACTCATTACTTACTGCACTATTTAGAGGTCACGCCATTTTTACCGGCCGTCCGAATGTCCAGCTGGTGAAAAAGTAGTGCGCTCAAAATTTCCCACAATGCACCTTTAAAACTAGTGGGCATTGGTGATCACTAGACTGGTCGATATGTACCACGATGCATTGCGAGAGTCGGAAAAAACAACAGACAGGTGTTTAACTGGACCCAACACGACTGAATGAAGCAGATAGAAGCGCTGGTTTATTGCACTGTTGATCCCTGATTATGAATAAAACTCTATAATAAATTAAATAAACCGTTGCTGTGTAAAGTT
The DNA here is from genome assembly GCA_019594935.1 of Periophthalmus modestus. Classification (NCBI taxonomy): domain Eukaryota; kingdom Metazoa; phylum Chordata; class Actinopteri; order Gobiiformes; family Gobiidae; genus Periophthalmus; species Periophthalmus modestus. The sequence continues at coordinate 6,084,995 of JAIEZT010001243.1, forward strand.
GTTAGTGTTAGCCACTTACCCTTAGCTTCAACTGTTAAAAGAGCAAGAACATTTTAAAATACAGTCAGTTTACATGAGCTCCAGCTTGACAAAGACATGTAGGAGTTATTATTAGTCCATAAATACGTGTGTGCCAGTCCAATCTGATCATTATTTATGACAGAAATCAAGTTTTATCAGAGTTTAGCTGACTTTTTTCACTCAGACCCAGTGTCACGTGACCCGAATGTAGTGAGAATCGCTCTATGAATGAGGCAATACATATATAGTCTGCTAAAGAGCGCAAAATTATGTAGTAAATGAGGGGTTAGGGCGGAAATTCGGACACAGCCATAGGGACAGAACTGGACAGAAAGCAGTGACGCTAACACTTAAGTTTCCAGGCGCAGTTGTGCACAGATCCAATCGCGTCCATAGTTGTGATTTCGATTCTATTGCGATATATCTTGCCCTAAGACTCAATCAACTTAGCCACTTTTCTTTCTCATTTACAGTGACGACATTGCTTCCATAACATGTGCATCCATGTGTGCATTACGATTCCAACAGAAGGCTACAGGCCTAAATATTATGCATGGGCCATAATTATTATTCTGTTAGCATCAAGCTGCCAAGAAATAGCACGAGGTGGGAGGAGTGGGGCAGCTACAGACGACTGCCTGCAATGTGAATACAATGTTACATATATATACATTATGTTATCACTGCAGATTTCAGAGTCTGGTTGTTAAAAGTAACGAAAATCAGATACTAATCAATACTAGAACTAGTATCGACACTAGATATAGTATACACCCATGGACCACTATGGAACCTACCTGCACGACTGAGGGATTACACACATGGTAATATAAAAGAAAGTACTATGATTTAATGTTGAAAATCACATTGTATTGTCTAAATGAAGTATTGTTTTTCGTTTCATTGTGGTATCAGCATCAGTATCGAGTATATTCGTTAGTATTGAAATTGAGTTTGACATTTTAGCATCAAGACAACACTAGTAATGATCTAAATGGGTTAATACTTGTCATTCAAAGCTAGTAACATGGATTTATAAATAAGACAAAACCGTGATTATACTATTTCTAACCTATTGAAAAGTATTTATTTAAAAGTAAGATTTAACCCAGATTTAATAATAAAAAAAAAAAAAAACAGGACTGAACAAGAACTAAAAGATGGGATCAAGCTAGGACCAAACCAGGACTCAAACCAGCATTTGCACAGTTCATAATAGCCAGGGCCAGATGATAGAAAAAATAAATTAATTAATTAAATTAAAAAATAAATAAATACATAAATAAAATCAAATAAAAATATCAATAATATTTGTTTGTATTTTTTTAATGTATCTAATTTATTTTTTATCTCACTAAAAACAAATAAAAATAGCTTTCCATATACATTTTTTGAACAGAATAAATACATCATTTTAATTAGCACCACTGAACACATAAAATTGCCAATATTCTTCCTCCAAAGTGTTTTTACAGATAGAGAATTGGCTGCAAACATCTCCATAAAAAAGCCCTAACATGGTGTAAACCCAAAGCATAATCAAACTCAGTTGTACTAATCTACAGGCCAGAATCTCTCAGAACCTACTCAAAACCAGTCTAAACCAGCCCAAAGCAGATACATGTTAAACACTCACACATCTACAATCCCCCGAGATAATTATATGCACCTTTTATTCCATTTATTCCACCAATCTGCGCTTAATTAGCCTGTGATTTACGATGGCAGCAGTTCATTACCGCATCAAAGGTCGGTACTGGCTAGAATATATATTCACAGAGCTCAGAGGTGGGATTGGATCAGGTTAGAAGGGCCCTGAAGAGCACAGGAAATATGTGATACGATTATAACACAACCTAATGCAAAACACTAACGAAAGATCTCATTAAGGTCACTATTACAGCACGAAGGAGCAAGGCATTTATGGGGGGTGGTTGGTTTAAAATGGAAAAAGAAAAGAAAAGAAAGCAGGTGACAGCATTGGACCGAGTTAAAGGTCAGATCTATGGAAAGGCAGCCCCACTCACATTATTAAGAATGCATGGTTTTTCAGTTTTCAAGTTTTGCTCATCAATAAAAGCACCTGTTATTGAATAAATGCAAGATACATGTCAAAGGCCAAACTGTGGAACACTGCAGGCAAAGTATACATGATATTTTTGCTCTTCTTCCACATTCTTCATCCTCAATCAACGTTTTCTGAATGCATGACAAAAATATGATTGCGATTTGCCTGCTACTAGATCAGTGCATTAAGAAAAGAGGACGGTTTGTGGGAAGGACGTGTCTTCTCATAGACCACAACATAAAGTAGTGCAGTTAATAAAAAGCTTTGTTTATTGCAGTTCTCTGGCTTTATTGCCCCATGAGACATTACACAGGGAACCTCAACCACTCCACTCAAACAACATCAGTGACACAGAAGAAGTTTTCATCTACATGGTGATATACAGTAGTCAGTATGTTCACTCACGCTATCAACATTTTACTCAAAGCTTTTGTATAAACTTGTTTGGGAGTTGGGAATCCTTAATCCAAAGTTTGGTGGTTCAGTTTCCACGTACATTCCTCGTACTGTGGCATGGATCTCGCCTTATAATGTAGTGCGGAGGGATTGGAGGTGGATTTATATTCCGTGGGCCTCTCTACCCAACCCATTCTTATTACTCTCCCTCTATATATATTTTTTTAAATTAATACAAGTTCCCTCTTTGAAAGCCTACTGTCTAGGTAAGAGCGCCTGTATTCTAGTTCAAGAGCCCGTCTTTGACCATTTACCATTTGCAATATGCTGGGGTTACATTTTTATATAGCGCTTTTACACCTTCCAGGCACTCTTCAAAGCGCTTTACATTAAGAAACCACTCACCCATTCGCACACACTTTCATACACCAGTGTATGCAGACACAAGGTGGGTTATAGTGTCTTGCCGGAGGACGCAGCAGCAGCATTCATCTGTGAGAGCTGGAATCGCACTGCCAACCTGTGGGTCAGTGGACGAACACTCTACCGACTCAACTACTATCACCACTTGTAAAAGCAACTATTGACAAAAAGAGACTGAATGATGTTGGTTATACGTTTTCAAAGGCATAATGTTGGGTGAGAACCATTTGGAACTGTAGATGCATTGTTGGATCTTCTCGATTTACTGGTCAATCTACGTTCCAACCCTCACCTATGGTCATGAGCTTTGGGTAATGACCGAAAGGACAAGATCGCGAAAACAAGCGGTCGAAATGAGTTTCCTCTGTAGGTTGGCTGGGCGCTTCCTTAGACATAGGGTGAGGAGCTCGGAGTAGAGCCGTTGCTTCTCCACGTCGAGATGTCTCACCAGGAGGAGGCCCAGGACACGCTGGAGGGACTATGTCTCTCGACTGGCCTGGGAACGACTTGGGGTCCCACTGGAGGAGCCGGAGGACGTGTCTGGGGTGTGGGGAAGTCTGGGAGTCCCTGCTTAGACTGCTGCCCCCGAGACTCTGCCCCGGATAAGACGAAGAAAATGGATGGATGGACATTGTCACTGAAACAATAGCTCGTGACCTTTCAAGCTAGACGGTAGTTTCTCTTTCATGGTTCAGCGTCAGAGTGGTAGAAGAGACTAACGATAACGACATTGTGAAGATATTGATGGAGTAAATATAGACGATGAACAATAATACAGAAACTAATCTATGCCACTGACACAATACGATATATATGCGATACAGTAATTATCATGACAGGCTTATATGGGGCTAACAGTTCACTCTGAAATACGTTCCATTTCTATGTTTTCGAAAATGACGACGCAGCATTATATTTCCATCAAAAGTGCAATTATTACAGATATCGATTTTAGTTTGTTGCGTCCAGCCCAAGATGTACCACAAATCTATTTCTCCTTTAATGTGCAACACGCCCTGGGACACTTCAGTAATTACTTGCAGATTGTGTCAAAGGACAGACTGCAGCATTTCAATTAGACTGCTTAATAATGCAGACTTGTTATGTAATGTCAAGGTAACAACAAAGGTGGCAAACAGGAATACAAGCCCATGTGACAGTATGCAAAATCGACTTTTCAGAGCTTTGGACCATGTTATAACTGTGTACCGCTGTCCTATACACACTCGAAGTTGTATTTGGAGTGAGTTTCATGTTGGTTTGATTGCTAACATCAGGGCCAGGGGACAACAGATGAAAAATAACCTCCTGACTAATTCTGTCTTTTTTTTACTTGTGTCCAATCATGTGTTTTATGAAATTGCACTGTCCCCTTTTAAATAAACTAATCTAATCTAATTCATGCCTGTTTGAGTAATCTTTATTCTCTCTACAATCAAGACACCTTTGCTCAGAAAATTCCCATTTTTTCCCAACCCCCCCGTACACACCAACCTGTCTGTAATTACTTAGCTGACTTTATCTCAATATTTTAAAATAGTTTTTCTTAAACAGTGATCCACATACGATTCAGCGGCCACTACAAGAGATTGACCAGTATGAGTTTTTTCATGATGCCGATATCGATTGCAACCAATGGCCGATAAGCTGTGCCGATATTCTTGGGTCGATATATAGGGCCGATTTTGATCATTTCCCCCAAGTTATGTCATTTAAATTCACTACAAACCCACCCACAGCCCCATTATTTTTTTACACAAACCTATAAGAGAGCTGTGTATTCATGTTTTCAGCAGTTATCAATTTGCACTAAAGTGTTAAAAGAAAGCTTTGTGTGGAGTCTTTAGGCACCAGGTCGTTCAAAACAATATATCGGCTTGTACTGGAGATTTAAAAGTGCAAATATCGGCTTAAAAGTGCAAATATCGGCTCGATATATCAGCCAACTGATATAGCAATCTATCTCTAGCCATACATTTACACCAGGAAAAACAGATTACTGGCCTATTTTTCAAAATGTATGTAAAACCCAGGAAAAAACATTTGAGTTTTTCGTAGTTCGAATATCCAGATCCCAATAACATATCTGAAGAAGCCAATATGTACTTGGATGCTCTCTACGTTTAACAGTCCAATTACATATAGAAGCTGACTGGAAGAGGCATTCAACTGCACGGGGTAAGAAACAGCCAAGCTAAGTAGTTTTAGACACAATATTGCAGCTTAAAATATCCAAAATATAAATTCATGGGTGCCATAGAATACAACTATATCAGAGACAAAAGCACAACACGTCTTTTCTTAAATACATACGAGAAAATGATGTATTGCTGCATTATGAAAGCGTCAGAGCGAAGATTGTCCCGTAACCATGGAATCGGACACAAAGATAATTCGACGACACAAAGGGCCAGCCTTGATCATAGCTGTGAGCTCTTTGCAAGGCCATAGCGAGCGCAGACACCTCTTCAATGAAATAATAAAGACGCAGAGTCGAAATGGGATGGTGGAGCAGGGTAGAGATAGCATTCTGGTGTAGCTTAGCCTCATGTTTTGACAGAGAGCTTTCCTGGACTGCATTAAGGCCCATTAGGTGCCATCTTGCACTATAGCACCAGGCCACATTAAATCTTCATTGCGCTATTTGGGGCTATTTCGGACATGGGATGGAAATGGGGGTGTGAGAAAAAAAGGCTGTGGATGTCAGGGAATAACTACAGACTGTGTAATAGAAATGGACTGAGAGAGTGTGAGGAAATCATGGAAACCAAAGAACCAATCAGAAGCGAGGTTGTTCAAGGTACTCAGCCCTACGATTTGCGACTTTGGGGAAAGAAAGCACTGATTTGTCTGTTATTAATGCTCAGATGTTGATTTAGGGACAGATTAGGGGTTAATACGAACATTTTAAGGCCGGAACGATGAGTCTGAAAGCAGCAGTTACAGAGAAAGGAGCAACATTTTTTTCAAGTCAACTGGAACCAGACCTTGAAGGAACTATTCCAACTCCACGCTCCATGTTGGGTTCACGTGACACATTCTCAAGGTTAAGGTTGAGGTTGAGGTACATTTTATTGTCCCCGTAGGAGAATTTGTCCTCTGCTTTTAACCCCAACACAACATCGTTCAATCTCTATAGTTTGAAAGTGAGCTTGAGGGCAGGTGACAATTCTATAGTGCTGTTAGACTGCAGATTTGTTGACCAGGTTTACGGTCGATATCTCTGTAATTACTGGGCCTATCCACAAGAAACAAAAACTGGCACAAAGTCCAAAGTCTTCTCGGTCAGTAGGCTATAAATAAACAAGATTTTTCCTCACAATAGCGCTAAAATGCAGTGCCATTATTCAAATAAGCCTGTCCTGATAATCACTACTTCGACTTCAAGTTCAATATATGAAAACTGGAGCTATATTTTTGGAGGGTTTATTTATCGTCTCTGCGGTTTCTTTGCACTACTGGTTATTTTTTGGCTATATGATAAGATCTAAGCTGTAAATTGTTGAATTAATAATTTCTATGACTTACTACAGATGCAAATCCAACTAAGTGTTTCATTCTGCTGTTTATTTCTTGCAGCTGATGATTTCTTAACAGTATTGTACATTTAGAATAGTTTTTGTGGTCTATATTTACTTAAGTAATATATTGAACTTTAAAATGTGTTACTGTGACAGCCCTAATACCAAAGACATGATTGTTTTAAGCAATACGATTAGTATGGAAAGTTTGCTGACAGAATCCCTCACCAATAATGATGAGGTTCAACATTTGTGGATCATAATTTCTCCAACAAAACAGTAAATGAGGCCTATACATCGCTTAAATATAAATATAATTCTATGGGAATCTGAGAAAGTGAACGTAGCCATTGAATGATAAGCAAAAAACATATGAAAGAATGACTCTCCACTCAACAGCAAAGGGAGGTAAAATTTGCAAAACCACAACCAACACTGTTAACCTTCCTTTCTGAGCTCCAAAAGTTGTTCAAAAAGGAAATGTTCTGACCTTAGAGCTATTTTGGCCATCGTAACACTTAATCAAATCTTCATGTGTGCTGGCTTTAAAAACAATATAATCTTAAAGCAAAATGCAGCTTATAAAACCCAGTCCTCTTCACCCTTTTCCAATGAACTTGTACCAGTCTCTAAAGACAGTGAACGGCTGATTTAGTGTGTTTTTTTTTAACAAATATCACATTTGAGAAAGGGCTGAAATCTGAATCGCTAAGCTATGGCATTTCATTAGATTTCAGAATATGTTTTTAAGATCAAAATGGGTTAGCAGATTTTATACAGAAACCCACAGACAAAATATTTTGTTGTTCATACTGGGCCATTATGTCTCCGAATGTTTTTTATTAGTTATGTGAGATTGACAAAAGTTGAGATTAGGCCTTAAACTGTTTATATAAATGGACGTAGCTAACCTGCTAGCTGCCGCGATCCAAACAGGAAGTGATCATGGGCGCACTTCTGGTTCCATCGACTCAAAAATGCATACATTTTGGTCTTAAATTATTCGTATCAACCCGCTCTACATCCTGGTGTTTTTATTTCGCTATTGTGCCAGTAAATCAGCATATGAACATTAATAAGAGACAAATCAGGCACCTTCTTTCCCTGAGGTCGCTCCTGCTAGCGTCAGCAACAGGTTTGATTGACAGCGTTACCTTCAACAGCCTCGCTCTGGATTTACTCGTTGGAATTTCCATTGCAAAAAACAAAAAAAATCTTGCTGTGCCTTGTCTTGTTGTAGTTTAGCATTTTACAAAGAGGTTCTGAAATGCATGGGATTCTTGTATTGCTTTTTCAGTCCATATTTCAGTCTTATCTCGAATACTAATGTTTAAGTGTACTCTCTGAACAGAATCCTACTTTTTAAACATATATCGCAATCACAGCACTTGTCAGAAAAATCACAATCCAATTTGCAGCCCTAGTTGGGATAAGGTTGCATCTTAATAACATTTTCTTTACAGTGTTGAGGCGTTTGAGAGGTCCGGCGGAGATGGTCCAGATATACTACCGCATTTTTCCATTTGCCGCAGTGAAATTATCTGCATTCATCTCATAGAGGCGCTGGCTCAATATGGAAATACTGTGAAGAGTGGCAGATCAAAGCGGGAGCCATGTGTTCAGTAGCGCAGGCAGGCACATCGGCGCGTCTGAGCTAATCCAGTACCTGAGGTCCGCTGGGGCCCGGCTAATGCCTGAACAGCTAACGTTTGTTTTTCGTGTCTTTTTCCATCTCCTACTTTTCAACAAATATGGATGCAGCCAGGGGAAGATACACAGTGTTCAAAGCAGACTGCAAAAAGAGGCTTCCGTTGCATAATATTGTGGAATTAAGTCTAAAAAAAAGGGTTTATCTTAGTTGGATTGTAATCACTATTTGGATGGTTCCTCAGTTCTATCAGGGTTCTGGTAAATCTCTGCTTTGTCTGAAGGGAGGAGCTAACTACACTGAACCTGACACAGCCTCGACGTTAACAGTAAAGAGTATCTGGTGTTATTTAACCCTTTAAGGCAGGGGTGTCCAAACTTTTCTCATTAAGAGCCACATACAAAAACACAGACAAAGCTGAGGGCCAATTGAGGGCCACAGACTGGTCACCAATACTGAGAATACTTCAAATCTGCGAGTTAGACTGAACCACTAGACCTTTATTCATTCATGCTACATCCTCAATGAGACACATTAAATATTTGATATGGGCTTGTTAAAGTAGATTTTCAGAAATGTACAGTAAAAAGTTCTGTTTAAGGTAATATGGGCCAATTCACCTGGAAGCTTGAGGGCCCAGAAAAATTGGTCTGAGGGCCGCATTTGGTCCCCGGGCCACAGTTTGGGCATGTCTGCTTTAAGGACTGAGCACATTATAGACCATTATATCTCACCTAGACTTTTATTCTTTTTTTTAGCCATGAAAATCATGTTAAAGGAAGTATCAGAATGTACTGCATTTTTTTCACACAACTACCTCTATTTTACATATCCATTATTTTTTTTTTCCTTTGATGGATCAAAATAACTGAGAGAGAATCCCATTACCGTAGTGACAGTGACATATTTAAAGAGCGCCATGTCTCTGCTTTGAAATGTCGTTTGAATTTACATGAAGCACAATTGGTTGTGGAGTTACAGTAATGGAAAGTCCACAACCACGAGTTCATCAGCAGCGATACCATCTGACACTATAGGGTTAAGCGCAGAACTGAAGAGGCTACTTGAATGAGCGGCAAAACGTATTCACTTTAAAATCTTTGTCCATTTGACAGAATACAACTTTCTTTTGTAATGAAATCCACCTGGGAAGGCGTTGTCATTATTTGTCACATTTGACAGTGTAATGCTTTAGTAATCGATACCAAAACTAGTCACTCATTTGTGACTAGTGACAAGTATCGATATTGAAATAACCTCATAAACAAGTAAGAATTTGAACTTTCCTGAATAGTTTCTGAATGTTCTTCATGTATAACAAAGCTACAGGACAAATTACTTGATGTTGTATTGAAAATTCCAGTCTAGAGTCTAAAAAAATAGTTTTTATTATCAATGTGGTATTGAATTGCAACACTATTAACAAATATGTTCCTATGAAGTATTATTATGTACAAAACTAGCCTATGTCCTCGATTACATGGGATACTGCGTTACTTAGCATTCCAGTCTTCTCAAATGCCAATGCCCCATGATTTATTTAAAAATCGCAGCACAAACTGAATCCCGATGTGCAGACATACGTCACACATGTAATCGCAAACTGAAAAACAAAGCCCTGGTTGCAAAGGGATGAAATTATTAAGTTTTGGGTCGCCTTAAAAAGTAATTTCAAGGATTTATTTGGGAGTTTTATGGGTTTGTAAAGACATGCCACTCGCTGAACTGATTGTAAGGACAAATTGACCACGACAAATGTAAAATCAATATCTAATCAGTTAGTAAGTTAAACAGTAAGCACTAAACAGTACTAGCTTGGCAGCTGAGATCTGTTGGACAATTATCGCGCCAAGCATCTTATTGAGAAGAGTGACAATGCACCTGCGAACATGGAAGGACATAAAGCAAGAACAAAGTGGATGACAGCTGACCATAGTTTCCTGGATGCCACAAAAATAAAACACAGATTCTGCATATTCATGAAATATAGTGATGTTTTAAATTGAAGAGTTACCTAACAGCGCTTATGTCAGGACTTTAACAAGAACTTATTTCCAACAAAGAACTGTTTTTTTTTACATTTCAGAACATGTTTTGACAGTCTACATGGCAGGGTAAACAGGTTTTAGCGGACTTGATGTTTAGTTGATTTTTTTTTTTTTTTTTTTTTTTGCAATTTTGCATACTTTTTTTTACATCGTCTGAACGTGCATTGTGTTCTGCGTCCTGATTGGCTGAGGGACTGTAGACCATTGTGTTCTGCGTCCTGATTGGCTGAGGGACTGTAGACCATTGTCCATCAGTCTCCTCCGTGTCTCCTGTACAGTACAGAATGTGTCAGACAAATTTACAGAAATGTTGGATCGCAGTGTGACTCTGAAGTGCTGTATGTTTGCAAGTTTTCTCCCCGACAAAACCCTCAATGTCGATGAAACGTTCTGCACCGACAAATTTCAGAAACGTTTTGGACTTAAATGCTTCTGTGCACGGAGAGGCGCCTCTGTGGATACTGCTGGAGCAGAGACAACAAGTGAACAACACATTTAAAGCATCATCGAGGAAGAGGGAGATAATATACGAAGGTTTGAACTTTGAGAGTGTTTAAACAAGAGAGAAATGTGAGAAAATGTTCATGTCTGTGTGAGAAAAGTGTATAACTGTAAAAAATAAAGCTGATTACTTCACAGATTTCACCTATTGTGGGTTATTTTTAGAACGTAACCCCCACGATAAATGAGGGACCACGGTATAGCCAAATATGCTACACGCTTTTTTTTTTTTTTTTTTTCAATAGTATCTCGGTTATAATCAGAAGATAAACCAACAGAAATGTGTTGAAACATCTTTGTGTAATAATCAGACAAATATAAAAATTTAAAAAGCCAAAATATACTCTTGTTTGAGAGATTACAACCGCTGTATAGAGGACATAGCTAGTCCACTACCCACAGTCTTCAAAAACTGTGGCTCCAATTCATAATTCACTATTGAAACATTATCGCTCTCTCTCTCTCTGCTGTTGTCAGTTTTCCTGCTCTGACCTTAAAATGCTCATTTTAACCCACAAGATCCTCATGTTTTTTCTCTATTTTGTCCATAAATCAAAATGTGAACATTAATAACAGACCGATCAGGACCTTTTTTCCCCGAAGACGCTCCACTAGCATTAGCAACAGGTTTGATTGGCAACTATCATGCCTCGTTGCAAAGCCACGTCCCCTGACAAACCAGCGAGCGTTTTTAATCAGCTCTTTTCCTTTTTTAATCTTCAAGACTCCTCCGTGTTGATCGACGAGTCAATATATTGCCCCAAACGATTGAACGCCATCACTGTGATTTTTCTTCATTCATCCTGATTCATTTCACTTCTGCGATTATGTCAATGCACCCTGACTCTCCATAGTACTCCATACACAGACCCACTTTAATAAGACTGAGCCATCACCCTTAACTGAAGCCATACTGTACAGAACTCTCCTATTACACTAATGCATCAGGCAAAACAATAATAGTCAGGTTTGTGAAAATGGCCTCCAATCACCATCCACTTGTCCCGAGCGCTCATCTCACCGTGAACTAATAAAAGAGCCTCATCAGTGACGCTAGTGTTTGTAATTGGACAATATTGCACCTATGGCAACACCACAGCCCAACAACAGCCCACCGACCACACAGATGCAGCTGGATCTCATTCTCTTCTGATTTCCCCCAAGCTTTGTTGAGAGATGGATTTATTAAAACTGTTTTCCCCTCAAGGAGACCTGCAAAATTATCACAGATTTGACCTTTACTTTTTTTAATTTATTTTACAATATCCACTTTTTATATTTTGAGGATTTGATTTCCTTTAGTTTTTATGAACAATGTTGTATATTTCTCTTGCTAATAATTTCATTCTGGTAACACAATAACCTTTAACCCTTTAAGGACTGAGCACATTATAGAGCATTATAGCTCGCGTAGAGGTTTTTTCTTTTGTTAGCCACAAAAATAAAAATAGTACTGCCTTGTTTCACACAACTTCCTCTATTTTACACCTCTATCAATCCTTATTTTTCCTTTAATGCGTCAAATAACTGACTGGGAGAATCCTGGCAGCACCTGCGCGCTGATTGGTCGTCTTCGAGGGACGACATCAGCACATTATCGTAATGACAGTAAGATATTTAAAGAGTCTCATGTTTCTGCTTTGAGACGGCGTTTGAATTTACATGAAGCACGGTTGGTTGCAGAGTTACGCTAATGGAAAGTCCACAACCACGAGTCCATCGGCGGCGATAGCATCCGACGCTATACAGTGAACTAGCCTTAAAGCGGTTCTATCGGATTGATTGTTTGAGCTTTTAACCATGTTGTAGTCGTTTCCCCTTCCCATTTATCCTCTCGAGGTTGTATTTACAGCGATTCAAGCATTTCTGAGTCTCTACACTCCTGTATTCAAGACGCCATTGCTCTGATCAACCTCCATTTTTACAGCCACCGGTTAAACCCCCACTGCTCTGTACTTACTTCATTCTCCAATTTATTTTCGTAATGGGTGATATGTGTAAGATTCTGCGGCGTTGCATATTCATTTTGGTACAAATGAATGAAGAAATCAGCTACTTGCTAGCACGATATGCAGCAATCTGTAAGAGGTGCTCACAACTGCACAGCTCTCAGTTTTCTATCACAGACTTTTTTCTTTTATTATGTCATTTTAGACCAATATTGCGCTTTAAAATGTGCAAATTATAACAATGATCCACAGGAGTCGTAGATTATAACTATACAGCAGATACAATACATCTTCTTTAATAAAGCCAGAACAACAAAGTAACCTGGACATAATATAGGCTCACACATGACTAAAAATAAAATCTTACATCTTGAAGTAGCATAAATTAAACTGGACTATGCTAGGACAGATATGGGAATAAACCAGTGCTAATCTGGGCTAAATAACTACTAAAACACAAGCACCAAATTAATAGGAAATGGACTCAAGGACTATAACCAAAAACAGTCCATGTCCCCCACTTTGAACCACTGAGAGAAACAGATAAAACCAACCCATTACGTTTGTATTTTATTTACGGCCTATTACAATATGCAAATGCGATGCAAATGGTGTCCGGGTTTATGTGGCGCTCCATAATAATGCTAATAAAGCTAGCCTTTGGTTCAGACAGCAGCACCTGCACGGTTCACTGTCCCATTCTGCCCAATGACCTCTGGCACAAACTGACAATCTATTTACAGGCTTTACTCAGGCTAAACACATCACACAGATTAGCTACTATTGGCATGCACGCGTCTCACTCACTAAAACAAATGTCACATCAGGTACAATGGAGGCGCTGCCAAAACAAGACTGGGATATCAAAAACACTGGATTGTACAGCCTAACAATGTACTGGTACTACTGCCAATGCTACTGATATTAACTGTTACTACTATGGCTACTGTAACCTCTACAGCCAATATTTATACTATAAAAGTGATAATATTGGTAATAGTAGACACTCAAAATAGGTCACAATGAATCTCTTTAATCACGTTCAATGTAATTCAGTTGTGCTAAGCTACTTCGAGGCTTCTATAAGGTAATGGGAAAATGTCTGTATATATCACCCAAACTACTAACTGCACCAACTCCTTCTATATACAGTAAAATGAACCAAAAGATCTTGCAGAGATGCACCAGCTCTTTTTCTGTTTCGTATGTGGGCTTTGGATATCTGCTCCAACCCATCTGATTCCAGTGAAGAGACCAAACTGAGATTTCTTTCTATAAATAAAAGTAGTATACAGCAACATCAAGTTAATGCAAATAAATATTACTTATTATTCAACCAGCAACCTTGAATAAAGTTAAATACTACACAACAATGAGCTGATGCCCAGCAGTGAAATTCCAGGGTATTCGGATTTTCTGCTGTCTGCTATGATTAGTAAAAGTGACACGTTTTTCTGACTTTAAGTGATTTTATGGGATTGAATGTCTAAATAGGCTCAATAAACAAACATCTACGGTATTTGAACAGTAAGTGGCTTTTTTCTGGGGCCTAATTTGGAGACCACTGTCCTAAACCTCTGCACAGTATGTTCTTCACAATGAACATTTCAATGCCACAGTACTCACAGTACTCACAGTACTCACAGTACTCACAGTACTCACAGTACTCACAGTACTCACTGATCAAGAGAACTACAGCACGAGCACAGTACAGATCTGACCCTGCTCTGATCAACAACCTCAGAACAAACACATGTTAACTGTACAAACTACACCTCTGTGGGACACAGTGAGGATAAACTACACCTCTATGGGACAGAGTACAAGCTACACCTCTGTGGGACACGGTGAGGACAGGGCTGACAGGGCTGTACAGGCAGATGTCATAATAATACTGTCCTGACAAAATGCACTGCTGCAGCTGCTGCTTTTCATTAAACTGTGATTCTCACAATGAGAAAAAAAAAAAAATAAAGTTTAGTTTTAGAGACATGTGTCTCTGGACATCACTCAAAGTTTAGCTCCTGTTAAGTTTAAATAGATAAATGTGCCTGAATGTCAGCCTGATAAAAAGTGGTTTTATTGAGAATATTCTCACGTGACGTGTCTTTACTATCATCATTAGCCTCATGTTAGCAAAGACTTACAGGTGCTGCGCATGCGCTGTGCATCTCCTCAGTGCCACTGTAACGTCCTGTTCTGTCGGGAATCCGCTTCATCTTCGTGTCCAGCGCTTTATATAAAGTAATCCCCGTGTATTTAGTTTTTATTTTCATCATATCCACGAGCCGATAGAGTCGATAGAGCCGATACAAGCCTAGACCAGCCGAATGTGAATTCAGCGCTGCGACATTTACTTCCGCCCTCTCTCTAGAGGCGTCCAATCAGGCGCAAGTACTTTAAAAAAAAATGACCAATGACAGCGCATGTAAGGCGGGACTTGTGTCAGGATCCAATTAGAGTGAATGACGTCACTGACAGACAGTGAGAGCAACCAATCAGAGAAGAGAACAGGACACGCAGCTCAGATAACAGAAAGAGCGCAATGTTTGTAAAAAGGAGAGAAACAGACGCATTCATCTTCGCCGCATAAAATTATGACATAATTATTAAAATTATGAATTATTAGTAAAAGAACTGGTAATATCCACGGGCTTATACAATAAAAATAAATAAATAAAAAAAAACATGGCATGGTTCTGAACAGGGCTTGAATAATGCAGATATATTCCATTGGCTTGCATGGACTTACAACCACACTGCAAAAGGCCAAAGGCCATCAAAAATTTATGGGTGATGGACTATTTCTATATTTTTTTGTATGTAGTAATAATATAGCCTTCACACAGTTTACTATGTGCCACTCCACTGATATATAAGATAAAATGGTGGCAAAAAAATAAATAAATAAAAAATAGGGATGGGTGATATATTGGTTGATTTTTTTAATTTTTTTTTTCATTTTTATTTTATTTTTAATATTGGTATCGGTCAATATCAATATTTGATGTTCTCTGTGTGCCCATGTCTCATTCCCAGATTGTCCTAAGTGCATCAGATTTGCCTTTTTGAGCAGGCCGCTGAATAAAAATGAAGTTTTATTGTATTGTTTTTGTTTTTTCTTTTTTTTTTTGTTTTTTGTTCATTCATTTATTTACCTATCTATTTATTTTATTTTATTCATTTATGTATTTATTTTTTTTATTGTATTTATTTATTTATTATTTTATTTTATTTATTTTATTGCTGTGATAAATTTGTGGTATCTGTATCTGCAGGCCACATATGGGATAAGGTTTGTCACACTGCCCACGTCTCAACTTCAGGTTTAATTTCCACTTTTTCCACACGCACCAAAAGGGAAAGACGCACTTCATTTGCACCTTTTTGACTCTGTTCTGCACAAAATATAATCTTTGACCTCACCTTAATTACTTAATAGTGAACTGAAAGACAATTATATAAGCTTTTTTTTTTACTGTTATTCACCAGTTTGTTGTCAGTCCAGATGCATTTATGGCACAGAATTAAATATATCTCAAAATATAAATAAATCATGCACTTCCAGAGGGGTATTACACTTCGATGGGGCATTAACTGTAACACATAACATATTTAGATCACCATGTTGCCTTTTATTGCTTTGAAAATGCAATATTCCCCAAAAACAACATATTATTAACATGTTTAATACATTTTCTTTCCTTTTTTGATGCTCTGATTCCCCTCTCCCTTTGCTCTCGGCACTAAGTCACTCCCCCTTCAGAGCACTATCACATTACAAAAGGCATGCACATTCTTCTAATGAAACTACTGCACACATCAGGTTTGTGAAGTTGTAGTGCATTGTTTTGTACCATGCTTTTGTATATTTATGGAAAATTGTTGAGCAGAAATGTGGGGGACGTAGGCTTGTGGGCGGAGCTTTGGGAAGGATCGTACTGCTAAACGTAAGAAGGGCTCGAAAAGGGCCCAGGAGAGATCACTGAATTACTCAAACTTGCATGGATAATATAAACCACCTCAGGCATGTTTTTGATGAGGAAACAACGTTATAAGATGGTAGAAAGCTCTAAAACATTGATTTTTGCCCATAATGCTCCCTCTTTAACATCGTCTGTAGGTCATTGTAATTAAAATGTTTTCTGCAGAGTTTTGGAAGCTGAAATGAGGTAGCGCCCCTCGAGTTTTGTGGTAAGGAAGTGATAATGACTACGAAGAACTGGGGCCAAAAGAAGGCTTAATTAAACACATGTGAATATTGGTTTTGTTTGCAATTAACTGAGCAGTGCAAACATCTATGTGGGTGTGAGGTGAGGGCAAAGCTAACTTTTAAAGAATGGTGAGAGGAAGTTAATGATATTCTTCTGATTCATGTGTGGATGTGACTGGTGTGAAGCTTCACTGATATATTAAAGCTAAATGGTGTGGGAAATTATTCTAAATATATTTAAATTTGATCAAAAGAAGATAGAGCCCCTAAAGTCACCTAAAATAAATAAATAAATAAAAATGTTATGGGCTCTGTACCATTTAAGGTAAACAAGAAAATAATTTATGTCTGGGATTGGATGAAATCACTAAAGAGCAGGGAAAAAAAAGATACAAAGCATATTCCATACCTGGAAAAATAAATAAATAAATCTCTATACGGAAAAGAAAAAAAAAAAAAAGAAAAAAAAAAACATTACAAAGCATATTCCATGCCTGGAAAACTAAATAAATCTCTGTATGAAAAAAAAAAAAAAAAAAAAAAAAGGATACAAAGCATTTCATACCTGGAAAAATAAATAAATAAATCTCTATATGAAAAAAAAAAAAAAAAAAAAAAAAAAGGATACAAAGCATATTCCATACCTGGAAAAATAAATCTCTATACATAAAAAAAAAAAAAAGATACATAGCATAATGCCCGGAAAAATCTAAATAAACATAACAGTAATGGCCTGGGACATCCAAACTGTTAGCAGTATAAGCTAGGAGGGATGCCTACAAGTTTTGTTGTGAATACAGACAAAAATAAAAAATTCTGGATTCATGTGAAATGTATTAGCTGCAGGAAGTAGCTATTCTCAACTTCAATAAAGAGACTTTGTAGCTATGCCAGAAAATCAATGCAGACCAAAAACCTCGCTATACTCCTAGTCGCAAACAATATAAACAAAGGTTAAGCGTTAAAGACGATCTCACCACAGAAACATCAGACACGAGAGACGACGTGATGGTCCTGTAAACGGTGTCAGGTGTCATTATGGAAAAGCATTGAGACCCATAGTAACGGGCAGTGACTCACGGTGGCATATTTTACAGGCAGGATGCCAGGGGCCTTGAGAAGTCTTATGTAAGAGTCTCATACATGAATCACCCTTCAAACTTCAAACTGAAGCTGAACACGGTCTGCTTGCTCTCTATAGGAAAGGCCATGCTAACAATGCCTCTGCAGAACAAAACTCTGTAAACACACTGTTCTTACACACTGTAGACGAGTGTTAGCTATAAGCAGATGCGATATATATTCCTCAAAAAGTAAACGCTTTGTATTATTTTCAGTTCTCGCAGAATATATCACTTTTCTAGATGAAGATGTGATCGCTTTTGCCTGGAATCCTCCACAGTATTGCATTCAACTTCTCTATCTTGCATTCATTCAATAACAATTTACAAAAAAAACAGGGATTCTTAATGCACACGGGCTCACCTCTCCACAGATCTGACCCTTAACTTGACCTGGTGGCGTCCGTGGAGATAGATAAGTGAACTGTGGAACATTATTGGCAAAGCAACTCCACGGAGAAGAAGATAGAGGTGAACCTACTCTAGGAAAGTTACATAGTGCATCGTTAATTGAATCGTGATTTATTACAATTGCTGTTTTATGTTTAGACCTTTAAAAACTTTAAAAACTGTTTAAAAACTACAGAACTAGTTTATTTTATTTATTTATTTTTACATAAATATATTGCAAACTAAAAGGTAAACTGAGTAGCTGTAAGGGGGCTTTAAATAAAAAAATTTAAAAAAAAAAGGAATAGTGTTTATTTTTTACATATATGTGTTATGTATGCAAATGTATAGGGTAAACTGAGTAGCTGTAAGGGGGCTTTAAAAAAAAAAAAAAAATTAAAAAAAGGGAATAGGTGTGTGTATTTTTTAGTGGTATTTAGTGTGTCCCAAGGGTATTAGGTCATATAGGATGGTAAGTAATTGTAGGAGTTTGTATAGGAGTTTGTACTTATGTATTATTTATGTATTTTGTAAGTGTTAGTTTTGTCTGTGTCCCAGGGAGGGGGGGTAGGATGTCACCATGAGCTCGGACTGGTGATTCTTTAATTTACTTTTTTTTTATTATCTTATTTTATAACAATAAGGAACTAGTTCATCTTAAACAGTTTGGAAAGCATAAGGTAAGAGGGGGATAACTTTGGATCATTGCAAACATCCTAATTATTCACTATTACGAGTTTATAAGCACTTTCACCGCTCTCAGAGATCAGTGTGGACTTTGGCTATGGTGTAAAGTTGATGTTGTTTAAATCATATTGTCACCACTTTACACTGTCACCTCTGGACTCGTTACAAAAAAGCCCGTCTCCAGAGGCTGCAGGTGGATTATAATGACGCTTTACAGGTGCGACTGAGGAGGCCACGATGGACGAGAGCGAGCGAGATGTTTGTCACTGAACTAAGAACTGAGCTGTACCAAGAACTTTAATGTACAGCTAAATAAGTCAGAAAATGAAATAATAACGTCACTCACAAACATAAGATTCAGTGCAATCTGCTTCAGTCCAAGTCGTGGAGACACTGGTGTGGCTCTTTTTAAAATGTAAATGTTACTGTTTTTAAAAGTGGACCATGAGTCTAGAATAAAGATGAATTGAAGTGAACTATAGTGACAGTAAAGCTAACAACAACTATCATGCTAACACACACTCTTTGATGATCAGCAATAAACGCTTTATAATTAGATGCAGATGGCAGCAGCAGACTCATTTTGACCTTGAGAGCTGCTTATACAATATTATCTGTGCTGGAACAAGACACATTTTGCTCAAATACATAGAAAAAATAAACAGATACAAGGCCTTTCAGTAAAAAGTAATAGCGCCTGTTACTGGACGTCCAGTTAAATTGACATATTGAGATTTTCCCACAAAAAAAATGTCTTATTTTCATCTCCCAGTCACCTGGTGTGTCATTCTCTTCATTCTGACACCTGATTGGCCATTGAACACTTCCTGACTCTTGTATAAGCCTCAGTCGTAATTGTGAATAGCTTGATGTTCCAATCTAATAATTAAAGACGGGATATTATGCAAAATAGAGTGTTTGGAGCTTTCTACCATAGTTTAACACTGTTCCCTCATCAAAAACATGTTCTAAATGTCATCCATGCACGTTTAAGTAATCTAGCAATCTCTCCAGGCCCTGTTCAAACCTTTATTTTGGTTTGCAGTACGATTCTGTCCAACCCATGCTCCCACACGACAATGTTACATAAATATACAAGAGCGGGATACATAAAACGAATACACTACGACTTCACAAACCTGACACGATGTGCTGGAGTTTTCTGTCAAAAACGTAGATAGAAACTTATCAAACATGTTAAATACGTCGTTTTGGGCAAATACAGCATTTCTGAAGCAATTCAAGCTAACACAGCGATCTAAATATGTTATGTGCTGGAAGTCAATACCTCAGAGAAGTTTAATACCCCGTGTCTTTTCGTCTTCTCTTAGCCTGGTCTATATATAAAACAGCATACCTCCACTGTCAATCACTGCTAATCCACTGTAGCGTGAAGCAGGATGTACCTCAGCCGTCCATTGTGAGTCAGTCAGGTGTGGAGTTTACTCAGGCATGTTGTGTACACCACTTGTGCATACAATTAGCCATGCAGAGATCTACTAACAACAACATCTTGGTTAGGAGCCCCGAGGCAGCCTTCAAACTCGCCCTGATTGATTGGATCTGATTTATTTGAGTCAATTTTTCAAGCTTTAAGCAGGAACAGTAGCTGGAACGCACACACGGACAGCCACTTACTCCATAAGTACATTGGCAAACGCTATAAAAGAGAATAAGGTATAAGGTGCTCTCTAAGGGTGCTCTCTAAGGGTCCTCCTCTCTGTGCCATATGTGTCTACGAGTCTATTACTACTACTGGACAGCACATTGTCTGCCATTTTGGATTTTCTGTTATTCCCTTATAGCATGAAACTAAAATATATTCTATGCTTATGCTAAATGACTGTGTATTTTACCTGGTCAGACCCCAGTAATGACACGTTTAGGGTCTAAAAAGAAAAGACTGGGTTCAGAGAGACAGCTTAGCACAGTCTTGATGTAGCCTTAGCTTCACTCTGCTTAGCCTACCACCACTATGCTATTCCTAACAGCGAGCAGATTGGGGCAGACCTCACCAGACAGTGCGCAAAGAAAGACATTTGGCAATAATATGCAGCTAAAGCCATCAAAGCCTGCACAGGTCCACATCAGAGGGGCTGTAGAGGAGAGGCAAAGTGATGTTTCATGGAGAGTGTGATGCTCAATGTCTCCTATGTGCAACTGAGGCCAATCACAAATCCAAACAAGGCTGTAGATTACGCGTAATCATGAAGTACAAAGAGGAATGATGTGATTTTTTCCCCTTTAACCAAATCTCCATCGCTCCAAATACCTTCGCAGTAGCTTTTCTAGGAAGCAACACACACTCAGTCGATTTTACACAGGAGGAAGAACCATGTTTCATTCACACACAAATGGAGATAAAGACGTGATTTCAGCGCCAAACGTCAGCCCTCCTACCCTCGTCGGAAGATTAGCGGCGATAAAGACCCAGAGAAGCAGCTTGAGAGGAAGAGAAGGCTTCGCCATTGCTGCCGAGGCTAAATTTGGAGAAGCCATCGACAGCGACTCGTTTCTCCCTCTTGTTCGTGGCAGATGTCCGTGTGTTTTAGAGCGTTCCCTCCTGACGAAAAACATTACGCGCGCTACAGCGGGGTCTGCCTTTACGCACGAGACCTGAGACCCGCAGACCCGAGACTGAGGGACCGAGCGCGCCCTGAGAGCCGAGTCCGAGCCGCCACAGCACAGATCGACGCGAGGAGAGACTGTGAGGCTGGGTTTGGTGTCGCTGCTCTTCGTTGCTGCGCGCTGCTCTTCCCTCTTCTTCTTCTTCTGCTGCTGCTGCTGCTGGT
Organism: Periophthalmus modestus; assembly: GCA_019594935.1. Classification (NCBI taxonomy): domain Eukaryota; kingdom Metazoa; phylum Chordata; class Actinopteri; order Gobiiformes; family Gobiidae; genus Periophthalmus; species Periophthalmus modestus. The sequence goes on from JAIEZT010001243.1 coordinate 6,106,773, forward strand.
GGTGGTGGTGGTGTCGTCGCCTCGAAAAAGGAGACAGCCCCACAGCGAGGCCCAAACGCACAGCTACGGGCTAAAGGAGAAGGAGAAGTGGAGAAAAGGAGAAGCTATGGTAATAAGCCAGAGTGTGACGGAGCGCGGGAGAGGATAAAAAGCATGGGACTGTGAGGCTGAGCGCAGATTATCGCGGGGTCAGGGAGCCACTGATGCACGTTGCTGCAGCACGGATCAACACATGCGTGGTCTCAGCCAGCGGAAGACGGCTCCAGCAGGGCATCCAGGGCTGAGAGCTCACTGGAACAATGTCTATTTTACATTATGTCATCACAAAAATGCCATTACAACACGTTTAATGCATTCTGTGATAAAAAAAAAACGTTGGAAATCTCCCTGTATCACTGTATTTGTGTAAGAAATGTGCAAAATATTAGCTTTCTGAACAAAAAAAAAGTGTCATCCACATTTGTAAGACATTCAGGGACACTCCATGTATGTCAAAATGCCCATTCCCCATTAATTTTGCACATCTTGCATGGCCAAATCTAAATGCTATCAAAGGCTTTCCATTCTTGCTTATGTAATAATGACTTGTCTATGAATTAATAAGTTATATAATCAATAAATAAAAGCATTTACACATACAGGTTAACACATCCAGAGCTGAACCTCATATAAATAAAAATATGGTGTGTTTTGAGCCAAAGGAGCCACGTCATGTCGCGGTTGCCATGGTGAGCTCGCACACAGAAAAGCCTCTCCTCTCTCCTCTCTCTTCGTCGCTGCACCAGCTCAGACACGTCTCTATAATTACAGCAGTGGTTTCCAGGTGCGGCATCTGCTTTTGTACAAATGTATTTAGTTTGCTTTAAATGGGACACGCAGGCATAAATCCAGCCCCAGTCACGCTTTCAGCACCATGGACAGCTCAATTAGTCTGCTCTGCTTTACAAACCAGGAATCAGCACCAAGGACAGCTCCTGCCACCACACTGCTGCTGTAGTGTGGGGTATGTCACTCAGCTGTGGGGTTAGTTTGATCATAGAAGGAGCAAAACAGATGCAGGACTTATCCGAGGAGAGGTTTGAAGGAAATGGAACAAGATACAACAGTGGTCAAATCAGGCGAATATAAGAAAGTAGTCAAAGTGTTGGAGAACATTTATGAAGGAAGTCTGTGTAATCACTTAGTCGTCCAGGTCTGATCCATAGTAAACAATGAAGTTTAAATCTGTCAACGGGACAAATCGTTGTAGGAGTGAAGACGTGAAGGAGTCCTGGATTTGGAGAGCAGCGAAACGTCTGGATTTGTCCAGTTGACAGATTTAAATTTATGAATGATTTAGGTCAAGAGTATTTGCAGGGATGTGTATCAGGTGTTGACACAATATTCTATTTGCTTGCAAAAATAATAAGATGAGGAAGTGTAAAATTCATGTTGCAACATTGTCTAGGTCAAAACTCAGGCCTGCGAGCCAAATTTGGCCCTTGATACAATTATATTTGGCCCGCAAGATCATATCAAATATGTCTTAGAGCTGCCCGCCGGCCGTCACTCCAGTATAGTGCATGCTCCTCTAAAATTATGAATCCCAGAATGCTTTGCAAAAGTGTTGGCGCTGGCCCCCTACACTTCTGTTGACACTTATTAGCATAGCATCCACTACCTGTCGCCTCACTCAAATTTAATCCACCCATTCTGAAAAAACATGTTGAACTTTTTCAATAAATATTTACTTGGCCCCCGACTTAGTCACGTTTTTAATTTTGGCCTTTTTTGAGTTTGACACCCCTGGTCTAGGACGTCTGTGTGATCCCTCAGTCGTCCAGGTCTGATCCATGGCAAAAGACAAATCGTTGTAGGAGTGAAGACGCTTCACTCTTCATTCTCTTCAGTTCTGGTCGAGGATGAAAAAAAACGCTCCTTTTCCCTTTTTTTGAGACACTTCCTGGCAGATTATGTGTATTTAAAGCACAACAAAGTCAAGTTAAAAATACATATAGCAGTGAGGCTAGGGCCGCAGTAGCATGCAGCGAGCAGCTACCGTTAGAATTTTTGAATATTTATACACATTTGTGTAGTTGGAGCATGTTATTCTTCTCCATGTCTGTATGTCTTAACTTGGTATGATTATGCTTTAGTTCACATTGAATAATAATTATAATGCAGGAGTCTTATGTAATGCTTTTCCAGTTGCTTTATGAGTTTGTGCATTAGGCCTATTCATTCACTCCACACTCAGAGGTGATAAATTATTCTTGTAGCCACAGTTGCTCGGAGACAGACTGATGAATGTGAGCATTCATACGAGACTATGTGAGTGAAGTGTCTTGCCTAAGGACACGCTGTCTTTGCCACTACTGCCCCACTGTGGCACATGGTATTTCCCAGCGGTCTCCTATCCCAGTTCTAGATTAGACTACTGTAACAACCTCTCCAAACGAGCCTAAATACAGCTGCAGTACATCCAGAACACTGCTACTCGGGTCCTGACCAGAACCAGGAAGTACTTCACACATGTGTCCTGTGTCTCTGGCTCCTGTGGCTCAGAGACTTTAAAGCAGCTCAGTGTGAAACAGTCTCTCCATGAACCAAAGAACATCTCCCACATGTTAGAGCCACATGAACCATCTCACACTCTGAGGACGAAAAGGACTAACTAAAAACCAGGACTAAACCAGGACTAAACCAGACTAAACCAGGACTAAACCAGGACTGAAACCAGGACTAAACCAGGACTAAAGCAGGACTAAACCAGGACTAAACCGTGACTAAACCAGGACTAAACTAAAAACTAAAGCCAGGACTAAATCTAGGACTAAACCGGGATGAAACATGAGCTAAACCAGGACTAAAACCAGGACTAAACCAGGACTAAAGCAGGACTAAAGCAGGTGACTATACCAGAACTAAAGCAGGACTAAAAACAGGACTAAACCAGGACTAAACCAGGACTAAACCAGAACTAAACCAGAACTAAACCAGTGTTAAACCAGGACTAAGGACTTAAAGGACCAAAGCAAAACATTCTTCCAAGATGTGAAACAGGACTAAACCAGAACTAACTTTGGACAAACCAGGACTAAACCAGGACTAAACATGTTGAATCAGTTTTTCAGTTTTGTGAAGTTTGAAACCTGAAACATTCTTCCTGAAGATGTGAGACACTCTTCTACTTTACAATGTTTAAATGCAGATTTAAAACGTTTCTTATTAGTTTTGATGTGTGAAAGAGTTTTGCACTGATTTTAATATCCTTCTTTGAGTACAAATTGTGCTGTACACGATATGAATAAACTTTTGATTTGTTGTTTTATGAAATTAACCTGTCCCGTCCCTGATCGGACGAGTTCAGGCTTTGACAAGGAGGTGTCCCCATTTGCTTTTTTAAAATGAATGGTTTTGTTTGACCCCGAGGAGGGCGTTCCCTTGGATGCCGACTGTATATAATGAGACCATAAACCCCAAATATAAAATGAAAATACATAACACTGCACAGGGATGGTGGATTGTTTTTAAACCAAGGACAATGCACAATAATACTGTGTGGGGAAATGAAAGGGTATTGTCCCTGTTCACCTTGAGGGGGAGTGGACACCGATTGAACTGGGTTAACGCAGAATCCGTCGCCAAAATTTTAAATTTAGGACGCATTGTGAGACATCGTGTTTTGAAATATACATGCTTTTTGCCCGTCCCCTGACACATTTTCGAACCTGCTCCAGCGCTTGTATCCTGGGGTTTGCATTGTCCTTTAAAATCCATTTCAATTCGCTTATGTAAGTATGCTAATGTCTACTCCAGCTTTGGTGGAGGGTAACTTTTCCCAAGGACTCCTTCAGGGATGTTTGAGAAAAAACTATGTGTTCATAATCTAAAATACAAAATGGCTGCCTGTCCCGCTCTGACTCATAAATTACCCTAGTACTACCATTTAGCCCGAGCGCTATCTCTCCCATGGCCTCATATCGTCATACTCACATTATATTTGAATGACAGCGCGATGCTTTGCTCTTTTTTCGGCGTTACCTTCAGGGAAAGAGTAAATAAACAGAAAGGAATAATAAAAGACGGTATCAGCTCGTGCATAACGGTAGCTGAGTGTGGCGTGTGCAAACTGGGTCACGTTCTCAGCAGCAGCAGCAGCAGATCTGACCCAAGGACATTCTCGCATCTGCCAACTTTCCGTCGTCTTGGCTCCTCCCCACGTCAGAAGTGGTGAATAATGAGCGAATATCGAACCAAATGTCTCTGTCAGTGTTGGAGGTAAACGTTGCACTATATTGCGAAGAGATGGATGAGAAAAAGGACGGACGGACGGACGGATAAATGGTGCGAACAATTAGAAAATATCGAGTCAAATCTGACGGTCAGGGCTGTGTTTTGGTGGTAAATGTTGCACCGTGTTGCCTGGATGTGAGAGAGATGGAGAGATGAGAGAATAGAGAGAGAGATAGAGGTGAGAAGAAAGATAAAAAGAGAGGGATAAGAAGAGAGAGAGAGAGAGAGGTAGGTGAGAAGAAAGATACATAGATGAGTAGATAGAGATAAATATCAGGAGATGAGAAGATAGATAGAGGTGTGAAGAAAAATAGAGAGAAAGAGAGGAGGATGAGAAGAGAGAGAAGGGATGAGATGAGAGAGAGATGAGAAAGGAGAGAGAGATGAGAGCAGAGGTAGATGAGAAGATAAAGAGATGAGAAAATAGAGATGGGAAAATTGAGATGAGAAGAGAGAGATGAGAAGACAGAAGATAGATAGAGGTGCAAAGAAAAATAGAGAGAGAAAGAGAGGGGGGGGATGAGAAGAGTGAGAGGAGAAGAGAGAGAGAGATGAGAAGAGAGAGATGAGAGAGAGATGAGAAGATAGAGATGAGAAGATAGAGATGAGAAGATAGAGATGAGAAAGAGAGAGGGAGATGAGAAAAGAGAGAGATGAGAAGATAGAGATGAGAAAGAGAGGAGGGAGATGAGAAGAGAGAGATGAGAAAAGAAGAGAGAGAGGTGAGAAAAGAGAGATGAGGAAAGGAAGATGATGGAGATACATATCGGGAGATGAGAAGAAAGAAATAGAAAGATTAGAAGAGAGATGGATAAATGAAAAGATAGAGATGGTGGAAAGATAGAGATGGAGATAGAGAGATGAGGAGACAATATCAGATAGAGCTCGAGAGATTGGAGCACTGGAGTAGAGAGATAGAAGAGAAGATAGATAGATAGATAGATAGAGAAACATTCTCTTCCTGATTTTTATTTTATTTATTTTTTTTTGCAGCAGTGTGTATTTAACTCTCCTCTCATCTACCCATTTTCTTCCTCTTATCTGGGAAGCATCAGTCTAAGCAGGGACTCCCAGACTTCCCTCACCCCAGACACGTCCTCCATTGTCCTGGGTCTTCCCCATGGCCTCCTCCTCCTCCTCCTCCAACACTTAACTATCTATATCCATTTGCTACTCTATTATCCTTAGTCTGCTTTGATCTTTCAATATTTTGGGATATACCTTGAATAAAAGCATTACACTGCCCGAGAACGAACCCGCAACCTCCCGTCTGAGCAGCTCAACCACAAAAACCATTATCCACGCCGCACTTAGCCTCGCATGCCGTTATTTAATAGAAACAGGAGCCAGACATCTCGGGGCCCTCCGTATCCATCCCTAATGCTCGTCTCCAGTCTTGCCTATAAAACAAACTTACACATTTGCCCTTGCTTAGCGCAGGGGAAGTTGTACGACTATAGTTAAGTGTTGCAGAGTGGCAGCTGCGATCAAATCAAGCAGGTGTTAGCAGCTATCTCCGTGCTATGCCGCATTAGCCTTAATTCCCCTCGGAGTTTTTATAACACTTCTATACAAGCAGTAAAGGCGTTTTTACAATCCCACAAGGGCACAAGTTTGGGAGCAGTCATCACTCATACGCTCTATCTCGCAGAACATGAACTCAAATCTACTCCCTCCTCACTGACGCGCTCGCAGAGGTGGTACAGCGGCTAAAAATATAGTCAAGTATACAGCTTTGAGAGCGGACGGGAGGCAATGTAAAGCTTTTTTTCACTGAGCTGCAACAGGATTTTAAATAAACGCACACCCGATTGGGACAAAAAGGCGACGACAAAATGACTTGTAGAGCACTCGTACGCAAAGTTTCAAAGTGTTTCACAGATCAACGAGGACGTGTTCAGATTAGCGACGCGAAGCGAATCAGGTCAGGAAAACATAGTCATTATAAAATGTTATTCAAAAGAGAGGAGTGAGTTTAAAGTAGCGATATGCTAATCTAAACAGAACAGAACTAGAGGCCTGAGAGTTTATAAGGAACAAGACAGAGATTGTGTCACTTTTATTGTAACAGGAAGCATTTGAAACATTACATAATACCAATAAAATAAACAAGCAAACATTAATACATAAATGAAGTCCTATGTTCTACTGTATTTTCCGGACTATAAGTCGCTCTGGAGTATAAGTAACCAAAAAAAATGCATAATAATGAAGAAAAAAACATAAGTTGCACTGGAGTATAAGTCACATTTATTGGTGAAATTACAAAATCAAAGTACAAGAACCAAGAACAGACATTTTATCTTAAAGGCAAGTTATAATAATAAGAATAAAATAGAGAACAACAGACTGAATAGCAGTACAGCGGCGAAAGTAACACATTTATATTTATTCAGCTACATCAGGGCATCAAACTCATTTTCACAAAGGGCCATATCAACAAAATGGTTGCTCTCAAAGGGCCAGATGTAACTGTAAGATAAATGTAACCAAATGTAATGTAAAACAAATGCAACTACTTTTTAATCTTTCTATATTTATTACATATTGAAGTTACAAATATTGCATATGGACTTTCATTAAAAAAATGTCTGTGTAACTGTATCTCCTGATAAGCTGACATTTTAAGACAGTCATTACTTTTAATTTATTTTGTCGTGGGACATATAAAATGACATGGCGGACCACCTGTGGCCCATGGGCCTTGAGTTTGACACATGTGAGCTACATGAAGCACAGACAGAACTGAACACGGTGCTTGTAACATCTCACCTGTGTGGTCCTGGTTTAGCCCTGATGGAGGCTGTTTGTTCACATTTTGTCCTGGTCTAATCCAGATTTAGCTCCTGATTTCAGTTTAAACTTTTTTTCATTTAATAATATTGGAACAAGTGGATCAAGTATATCACCCGAACTGGAACAGATTTTTGTGACTTCTCCATTTCGGGTAAAGAATTATTATTTTATTGTGCATTGCATATAGATTTTGATAGGTTTGATTGCATTTTGTTTTCTTGTAAACTCCCCCGGTTCTTGTTATTTTTTTTTTTTACTCTTTTAATATAACAAAATGGGATGGGACCAAAGAACATGGCCAGTCTATGAAAAGCACATTTAAAGGACTTTGAATAATAATGCTTGTTTCATATTGTATTTGAACTGGCAGAAATGTGTCTGTATAATATAACTGTTCTTCTTGAAATAAAAATGTAATTAAAAAAAAAAAAAAAATTAAAATAAATAACAACTTAGAATTAGCTTCTTTATTATTAGCAAAATACTTTATTATTATTATATTATTATTATTTCTATTATTGTTATTATTATTATTATTATTATTATTATTATCATTATCATTATTAATATTATTATTATTATTATTATTATTATATTGTCATTATTATTTCTTTTTTTTTTATTTTATTTATTTTTTTTTTATAAGCAGAGTGTATTTGTCTGTTTACCTGCTTTACACATTGTGGCTCGTCCCTGCAGCCCCTCCTCAGAAGCGTCCCGTGTGTCTCGCAGGCCGCTCACGTGGTTTTTCCCAGACTCCTTCAGGCCTGCAGCCGTGTGTGTGTGATAAGGTGCACACTCCCTGGTCACGAGTTATGCTCCTTGGACCTGGTTTGTGGATCTCGATGGCCTCTCTGATTTGTTGCTTTCAACAGGGATGACCTTGGCATTGTTTCCTTCCTCCTTTCTAAAGGAAACGGCCAACAGACAAACAACAGCAATAAAAGAACAAGTAGGAAAATCTGAAATCAGCCAAACGACCACTGCAGAGAGACAAAACACATCATGGACTGGATCAGTGCCAGGGTCGTCCACGCTGAAAGGAACAAACACCGACGCTGGATCAGAGACGCCTTCAAGATCCACAAATACCTCGAATTATAAAGCGTTTTCTTGTCAAATCATCCTAAGCGTCCTACTTTTTTTAGCCTAGCTTCTGAAATGTGTGAAAAAGCGCTTAAAAAGTCATTGCAGTGAATAATTAGGATACTCAGAATGCATTTGGGAAGTAAGGAGTGACTTTGGACCACTGCAAACTAAAATAAACTAATTCTGTTGTTCAGATTTGAAGACCGTAAAAATCAAACAGCAGGAATAAAAGAGCAAACAGATCAGGAAAATGTGAAATCATCAGCCAAACGACCACTGCAAGACACAAAACCACATCATGGACTGGAACAGTGCCACCGACGCTGGATCAGAGACGCCTTCGAGATCCACAAAAGCCTCTAATTACAGTATAAAGCATTTTCTTGTCTAGGAATAAATAAATGCACTGTTAGCATTCTAGTTGTTGTTAGCCTAGCCTCTGAAAGTTGTGAAAAGCACTTAAAAAGTCGTTGTAGTGAATAATTAGGATACAGTTGTCCCTCACTATAACTAGGTTCACCTATTTATACTGTCTTGCTGTTTCACGGATGTTTTTTTGGGTTTTTTTTTTTTGTGCAATTTTGCTTTTTTATTTTATTTTATTTTTTTTACATCGTATGAGCTTGCATTGTGTTCTGCGTCCTGATTGGCTGAGGGACTGTAGACCATTGTGTTCTGCGTCCTGATTGGCTGAGGGACTGTAGACCATTGTCCATCAGTCTCCTCCGTGTCTCCTGTACAGTACAGAATGTGTCAGACAAATTTACATAAATGTTGGATCTCAGTGTGACTCTGAAGTGCTGTATGTTTGCAAGTTTTCTCCCCGACAAAACCCACAATGTCGATGAAACGTTCTGCAATGACAAATTTCAAAAAAGCTTTGGACTTAAGTGTTTCTGTGCACGGAGACAACACATTTAAAACATCATCGAGGACGAGGGAGATAATATACGAAGGTTTGAACTTTGAGAGTGTTTAAACAAGAGAGAAAATGTGAGAAAAATGTTAATGCCTGTGTGAGAAAGTGTATAAAGTGTGTGGTGAGGAGTTTTACAGCCACAAAAACATATATAATAAAAAAGTAAAAGTAAAAAATAAAGCTGACTACTGCGGATTTCGCCTGTTGGAGGTTATTTCTAGAACATAACCCCCACAATAAACGAGGACCACTGTATTCAGAATGCATTTGGTAAGGAAACACTTTGAACCACTGCACACTGTTTAAAATAAACTAATTCTGTTTTTCGGGATTTTGAGACTGTCAAAATCAGATAGAGCGCCTTTAAAATGAGAAAGCTAAATCTACGTGTTGAGAAAACTACAGGTACTTTACCAAAAATGTACACTCCAGTGCCCCTCCCTGCTCCTCGTCACCTGTGATTGTGCATCTTAGTCTAATAATGCGTCTGATAATCAGGGCCTGATTGCTGGTGCTGTGAGTGGGCGCGGCGGCGTGCTCGGCGGAGGTGCGCTCGGAGGATGGCTCTGATTTGAAGCCGTGTTGTGCTCTGCGTGTTTATTTGTGGCACGTAGGTTAATCAACTTGAGGGAAATTGAGATACGCTTCATCAGACATCCAGCGCTCCATAAAACAGAGTAAACCAGCAGTGCTTTTCAAACCCGACTTCTATCGCACGACTGCAGTTCCCCCTGCCGCAGTGCACTCCACCGAGGATGTAGGTCAGCCTGCATATTTATGAGGCCGCGATGTGTTGACGTGGAATTCAAACTGGAATACAAGTCTTTTAAAGATTAACACGGGCGAAGCAGAAAGGAAAAGACCTGAAGATGTAATAATCTTTAGAGGTGCGTTATGTAACTCTTCTGGTGTAGTGTTGTTACGATACTAAAGTGGATTCTGATTAAACTCAGTGCTCAATAAAACTATTTTCAATCATTTTCAACATTAAATGAGAGGAACATTAAATTTGAGAGGTCTCGAGGCTAACTCCACAGCATGTTTTTCATAATCTGATTGTCTTTTCCCTGTTATCTTGTCTCTTTGTAATTATGTAACTGTATTTTTGCTGCTGCCGCTTGGCCAGGACTCCCTTGAAAAAAGAGGGTTTTAATCTCAATGGGACTTTCCTGGTTAAATAAAGGTTAAATAAATGGTAGTACTTTCTTTTATATTCCCGTGTGGCCTTATATGTGTGTAATACCGCAGTCGTCCAGTAGGTTCATAGTGGTCCATGGGGGTATTTACTAGTCTATGTGTCTTATATTTGTTCTGACACAGCTCAGGATCATTCTAAAAATGTTTGGAAAAAGCTCATTTCTGTCATATGAATGTGGCTCTTTTAGTATCGATACTTGCTAAAATGACTATCGAGTTTGAATTCTAGTTTTCAGTATTGATTAGTATCTGATTTTCCATATTTTTGACGACCCTGGTCTCTTACCTGATTGTTCTCAAACTGTGGGATGAGCTTCTTCAGGTTTTTTGTTTTTTTTTTTCATTTATAGTCAGTTTTTTTTAATGTCTGTGTAATGCCTCAGTCGTCCAGGTCTGATCCGCAGCAAAAGACGAAGTTTTAAATCTATCAACTGGACAAATCGTGTAGGAGTGAAGACGTTTTGCAGCTCGTCCAGACACTTCTTCAGTTCTGGTCAGATTACTGCTGGACACTGACTTATATCTGTCTGAAGGGAGGAGCTAACTAGACTGAAACTGTAAACATCTATTGTTAACAGTTTCAGCCTTAATGGCCTCGATTCAACCTTTAATGGTCCTACTGGTTGCTCTATTGTTCTCTTTGTTTCCTTTGTTGCATTTGTTCTGATAGATATAACGCAGTGTCCAGCAGTAATCTGACCAGAACTGAAGACTTAGATGAGCAGCCAAACGTCTTCACTCCTACAACAATTTAACAGTTTTATAAATGTTCTCCCCGTTTTGGCTTATTCTAAATATAGAATAACAATCGTTTAGTCCTATTTTTTTAGCCCTAGTTTAGTCTTGTCGTGTTTTAGACCTGCTTTATCCCTCGTGCTTATAAATGTGTCGCAAGACCCATGTTTCTCGTGTTTTTGGTTTTGAACAGTTTGAGAACCACCGACCACGAATGTTACAGCTTATGGCATTAAACTTCATCAAGAGAGACCCAAGTTACAGGTCAAATCTGTGGAAGGACGAGCTAACTCATAGTACAAATGTTTTTTTTAAGGTTGTTTCAAATCAATAGAACATTAATTGAATAAATAAAGATTGGCAAGTTTAATGCCATACTGTGGAACATCCCAGGAGACAAGCAGCTAGCAAACCTCCACAAGTGCAACATGTGAACTTATTTAAAGCATAAATGTTCTTTTTTTTCTTTTAAATGCTTTTTCATTTCTATGCCAGGAGGGCATAAGCCACGCCCATGAAATTGCTTAGTGCGAAAAGGAAAACAAATGAAACCAATGTATCTTTTTTATTTTTATTTTATTGCTACAACAGAAAGAATTTATTTTCAAATTATAAAATGTTATATATTATTTATGGATTAATAATTGTTATAATAAATGTATTTTTCCCATAGACTGTATATATAAATGGACATAGCTAACCTCCTCGCTGCTGCGTTCTGAATAGGAAATAATCACTGAAGCACCTGGGGTTCCATCAACTCTGGCTCCAATTCACTTTCTATTGAAAAACTGTCACCCTTCTCTTTGTAACTGCTGCTGTCAGGTTCATTATTTCGGTCTTAAAACGTTCATATTAGCCGCTCTACATGATCTAGGTGTTTTTATTTCGCAATTTTGTCCATAAATCAAGACGTGAACATTAATCACAAGGAAATCAGGTGCCTTCCTTCCTCAAGGTCACTCCCGCTACCGTTAGCAATAGGTTTGATCGACAGCATTGCTAAGTGCCTGCTCCCTGCTAAACGTTACCTTCAACAGCCTCGCTCTGGATTGGCTCTTTGGTTGCTATGATACTCGCGGTCGGATTTCCAAATATGGTTCTGTGCTCCAGTTTCGCCGCTAAAACTGCTAGCCTCGTTGAGCTTCGTTTGACTGGAGCTAAACGCTATGGGCGACGTCACACTCACTTTGTTCACTTCTTTACACAGTCTATGTTTTTCCCCGTTGACACTGTACCCAGGTCATGATCTCTAGCTACTCTGTTATAAGAATACGAGTTACAAACGCACACATTGATTTCGCTAACACGGTCCCAACCATTAAACCGACGCTAATGAGCTTTATAGGCTTTTAACTTAATAGCCCACGTTCATATATTGTCGTTTCAGCGCGGCTCGTGGGTGATAATTAGACATTAGTGTACTGAAGCTGACCTTGAACACACCTATTCTCCCGTTTGAGTCTGAGTTTGTGATGTATGAAGCGAGAGGCAGTGACAGAGAGAGCGTCAGTTTGCACGTGTCTGGTGAACGAGCACAGCCGGAGGTTTGGGTCCGTCTGGATGTCCCTGTATGTGCACCTGCGCTTCCCAGGATGCACCGATGCAACATGTTCATTTGTGCATGCAGTGGGTTATGATGTAAGGTGGTATTGTAAAAGTCAAATGATTGCAAAAACATCATCTTGTGTGTTTACAGGGGGTCCCGAGCGAGGTGGAGATGGGGGGAGTCGTGACGGAAAACTGTATCTGAAGTGAATCTGTGTAAAATTAATGTAAGGATTTTTCATACTTAAAAAATAAATTTAAATAAGTAAATAAACATTTTTTTATTCCTGTAATTAATTTTTATTTATTATTAATTAATTATTATTATTAAATTAATTTATAAATTTTTTTTACAATATTTTGGCATCTGACACTAGCTTGAAACATCATCTTATGTGTTTACAGGGGGTCCCGAGCGAGGTATAGATGGGGGGAGTTTGTGACAGAAACAGTATTAGAAGTAAATCTGTGTAAAATGAATGTGAGGATTTTCATTCACACAAAAAAAAAAAAAAAACATAAAAATAAAAATAAAATAAAATAAAAAAACAAAAACACAATTTTAAAATCAAACTCTTTTATTTTCTGCTATATTTTATTTTTTATTTATTTATGTATTTTTTTATTATTTATTTCTTTTACAATATTTTGGCATCTGACACTAGCCTGAAACATCATCTTATGTGTTTATAGGGGTCCCGAGTGAGATGAAGATGGGTGAGTTTTTAAATAAACACAATTTTAAAACCAAACTATTTTATTTTTCTGCTATAATGTATTGCAATTCATCAATTTAATTTAATGTAATTTAATGTAATTTAATTTAATTTAATTTATTTATTTATTTATTTTTTTACAATATTAGGACATCTGATACTAATTTAAAATGTTCCATATTACATCATTTAACTGTCTATCTTAAATATATTCATTGCATATTCAGATGTCAGCTGACCTCATTCTTTGAGCACAGACTGTTACTGAACCTAGACCTGACTCGTACCTATTTGTTTAGATAAATGCAGAAAGAAAGCATTTTCAAATAAAATACAATTCACTTTCACCTTCCCTCGGTTCTATACAATACCACGTCCACCCTCTGTGCCCACACACACGCCGCTCTGCCACAGTCGATGTGGGAGACGCACAGCGGCATCAGCGCAGCGTGACGCAACGATAAAGGCACAGACAAGAAATAAATAAAAGTAGGCTTCAGAAACATGTCAGGTACTGTGAAAAGAGGGCTCCAAAAAAAAGTATTGTGCAGAAGGAGGTTGGGCCAGTTGCAGGTACTCGAGTTACTTTTTAATAAAATGTTGTAGAAGTAGTTTTCAAATGCAGTACTTTTATACATGTTAGGTATATTCATCAGTTTTTGCCCATGAAATTGCGTAATGTGCAAAGGAAACAAATAAAATCAGAATTGAAGCATGCAAAATTACACACACATGAAAAATAATAATTGTGAAACAGCGAAAAGTGAAGCACGATATAGCGAGGGACTGTACTGTTATAGAGGCTCGTTCACACCAGCTGAAACTCTGATTTCGAATGGCGCAAAGTCGTGTATACAGCCTATTTTAACTAACTTTTGCACAACAGGACGCTACTCTCTCCAGTTAAACATATTGTGCCCTGTTTAATGGGCGTTTTGATCTCACCCTGACGCCGACAATGTTTCAAATTAATCACTTTTTTCGACAGGTTGACAGCCGTATACGTTTAGTCCCCAGTATCCATTGCACTTTCCTTACTTCAGAATTGTTAAAAAAAAGGGAGTGATGAAAGAAGAAGAGTTCAAGAGTAATTTTGAGTCATTACGAATCGCATCACGTCTGTATCGATCGCAGGATTAGGCGTAAAGAGCAGTTCTCATATCGCTGAAGTGAGGCAGGATTCCCAGAGAGAAGCAGAAAGAAAGTTTGCAACAGATTGAGCATATATATAAAAAAAAAAAAAAGCAGCTTTAGATATTTGAAGAATTATAAAAAACAGGGTTTAGGGTATTCATTGTGTTGAAACAAATATGGCTGATTACGAGGAAAAATGAAAGGAAAAAGTATCACATGGGACCATAGACGTGTATATATAAATGGACATAGCTAACATGCTAGCCACCGTGTTTCAACTCAATTGGCTTTGGCTCCAGTTCACTTTACATTGAAAAACTGTCATCCCTCTCTCTGACCCGTCATTTTGGTCTTAAATGTTGGCTCTGCATGATCCTGGTGTTTTATTTTTGCTGTTTTGTCCATGATTCAAGCAACGTACATTAATAACAGACAAATGTAACACGTGTCTTAGCAAAAAATGATCTTTCGGGCTTAGAAGATTGATTAGTATTGCGACAAAAGTATGAAAACAAGTATTTACAATATTTACAAAGTGCACTGTTCAGTTTGATAAGATCTGCTCAAAAGAGTTCCACAGTTCAATACAATCTGCTGTAATAATCCACCCCACGCTGGAGTCCAGTTTAGCAAGAATGATATGAGGAAAAGAGTTTGAGTGTAGTGAAGAGGTGTTGGCTGCAGAGCGTCCTACCACATCAGCAGTATCATTCGTGTGGTACGAGTCTGTTGGACATTAGCAGTTCAGAACCTTGCTGTCCTGTATGATCCAATCCAAGCAGACAGAAGAAGGAGAAGAAGAGGAAGGAGGAGCCTGGCCTGTTCCTTTGATTAATAAGCTGTCATGATCCCTGTCTGCTGTTCCTCGTGGTTTTGCTCTTTCCCTCCTCACCTGTCTGTGTCCGGGCTGGGGCGGAGTTCCTGGCTCCTCCCGCACGCACCTGGAGTCAATCATCATCATCTGCACCTGCGGTGGATAAGAGGAGGCAGGACCAGACTCTCGGTTCCAGATCATCCGCATGTTCTAAGTGACTACTCTTGCTTGGATTTTTTGGTTAATGTCCCTGTTTTTTGATTGTCCTGCTCATTGGATTTTTTATGCTATTCTCCAGATCCCGCTCTTTGGACCAGCTCCGGACCATCGCCTCAGACCCTGCCTCCCTGCACCAGTACCGTTTCCCTCGTCTACGTCTCTGCACCTCTGTGTTCTCCACGGACCCCGACCTCCACCCCTGCACCCAGCTCCTCATCTGATCTACCGTCATTTGCTTATATATTCACCCCCTGTAAATAAACACAGTTAACTCTTCCCGAGTTCTGCGTTTTTGGTCCCTCAGCCTGACGTTACGACATAAGCACACAAAGTCGCACACACGATGTAGTCACAATGGAGGCATCTGCAAGTTGAGGGGCACAAACTCAGACATATAAACCATGAACTGAAATGTTTAGAGGTTATGGATCTACCTGCAGCCGTTCTCCGCACGAGCCTTCCACCCATCTCCCCACCGGCGTATGTCTGCCCTGTTTATTCTCTATACACGAGGTCATGAGGTTTCAGGTTGCTATAGTAACCGAGCTGACAGGTAGAACGTTATTATTGTGCAGAGTGTAACATAGTGTAGATAATCATTATATTAATACATTAGATTTATAGGCTGGGTTACACAAATCAGGTGCCTTCTTAGCAACAGGTTTGATTGACAGTGTTGCTAAGCGCCCGCTCAATGCTAAACCAGCGGTGCGGGCGGGAAGAGGCGTTACCTTCAACATCCTCGCTCCGGATTGGCTCAAACATAAAACCCGGCTCCGAATTCGCCCCTGCAGCTGCTAGTCTCAATGAGATTTATTCGACTGAGGCCTGAAAAAACACTCCTGGATTTCTGCAAACTGAACGATGCGAATGAGCAGAACTATTAATCTGAGGTGAGAGAAAATTTGGTTGCAAATTGATAGATGACCAATGAGCTCCTTCATTTCAATGGCATCACTGAAATACAAAAGTGGTGTTGACCCCGGTTTGAGGTGTGTTTGAGGGAGCTGGGACCACACTCCCTCTGAGTAAAACATACAGAGACATATCATCATAACTACGTCGTATTTGTCATTAAATAAATGTTGTATTTGCCTAAAAATACCTGATGGACTCACAAATCCTTATGCATAATATGATGAGTGAAAGTACAATCTAAAAGGTGCCTCAGTGATCAGATCTGTATTCATTTCATTACTTTGCCTTTCCGCTCCTCTTCTCTTCAGTAAGTGTCCTAGCATAAATCGTAAAGTGTGTTAATTTATTTAAATGGAGTTAGTGAATGAGTTGCTTTGCGCAATGGAGCGTCAAAATGAATGACTCTAAAAATAAATATAATGCACCATATAAAACAGGAAGAAGTGATCTATTTTTTTATTGCTAGAAATCATAGACTGTGTAAATAAATGGATATAGCTAACCTGCGATCCAAACAGGACGTGAGCGCGGGCATACTTCCAGTTTATACTAGTCTAAATATCCATCTTAAATGATTAGAGATGTGTTTTATTGTAAATGTAGAGATGTGCTGCCTACATGTTCTTGAGTCGTCGGGCAGTGGTGTGGACAGCTACAGTTTACAGGTGTGAAGGACCCCGCCCTCCAGGTGCACTCTGGGAGCACTGAGGCAGCAGAAGGACATTTGAATAGGTGTTTTACAGACTAAAAGACTTTAGTGCAGTTCAGTTCATCTAAAGTACGGGACAAAGCATGAAGTGTCCAGAGGAAGAATGTTTTGGGGAAAGACGGACTTTAAAGAGAAGACTCAACGTACGTCCCACTTTACACCAGTGGATCTGCAGATAAAACAGAGAAGCTGGACGATAGGACACATCTCAGACGGACAGAGGACAGACAGGACACACCTCGGACGGACAGAGGACAGACAGGACACATCTCAGACGGACAGAGGACAGACAGGACACACCTCAGATGGACAGAGGACAGACAGGACACACCTCAGATGGACAGAGGACAGACAGGACACATCTCAGACGGACAGAGGACAGACAGGACACACCTCAGATGGACGACAGAGGACAGACAGGACACACCTCAGATGGACAGAGGACAGACAGGACACACCTCAGACGGACAGAGGACAGACAGGACACACCTCAGACGGACAGAGGACAGACAGGACACACCTCAGACGGACAGAGGACAGACAGGACACACCTCGGACAGAGGACAGACAGGACACGCCTCAGATGGACAGAGGACAGACAGGACACACCTCAGATGGACAGAGGACAGACACACCTCAGACGGACAGAGGACAGACAGGACACGCCTCAGATGGACAGAGGACAGACAGGACACACCTCAGACGGACAGAGGACAGACAGGACACCTCAGATGGACAGAGGACACAGGTGAGTCTGTTTTTTACACTGGCTGTTTCTCGTTGTGGCTCGTCCTCTTGTCTCTGTGAGTGGAGTTAAAGTGTCACTGCTCCTGTGTCACATTAATGTTGATTATGGCAAAATCTGAAATCACTGTAGTCAGGAATAGTTCAAATATAATTTATTTAAATAAACACCTGGCTTTAACATTTATTACTTTGTCTTTGCAGCTGTGCTAACTGCTAATGTGCTAACTGCTAATGTGCTAACTGCTAACAACTGTTGCATAAACAGTGAGTGTTGTGTTACTTTTGCCAGGGCCACACTGTGACCGATATGGACATGCTGAATGTCTTCACTCTGTTTGTTCATGCATTGTCATTTATATATAATCGACAAACACATGTATCGACAGAACAATCACCAGCGCTACTTAGCAATGTTAGCATGCTACTATCGTAAACACAACACTGCTGATATCCTCTGTGAACAAGAGGCAGCACAGCTACAGTGGTATCGGTTCTTGGTATCAGCTCTTGGTATCAGCAGTACGTGTACTGGCACCTGATACTGGTATCGATATCTGTGCATCCTCACTCATTAATCTGCTCTTTTAGGTGAAACCACCTCACATTTTATATGCACATTTATGTCTGTAAGTCAGCTCTGCTTTCACAGCCTGACAATAAAACATCAAAATAATGTGACCCTAAAAATCCTCTTATTTAATGTTCAGTCCAAATGATCTGATGATATAAATGTGATGTTATGTCCAGGCTGTTTCTCTCACTGTCGTAATGTGGGTGTGAGGCGGACCAAAGGATGCGGGACTCCGGGCAAGTTTTACGGTGGTGTTTATTGACAGACAACACAGGTGACGGGGAGAAACATACGAGCAGCTGGGTCCAGAGGTGCAGGGAACAAATGAGACAGGAACAAAAGCCGGTACCGGGACAGGGCCAGAGACGGGAGTCCAGAGCAGTGCAGGGAGGCAGGGTGCTGAACAGGAACACGAGCAGGGCACGAGCATGACACGAGCGGGACACGAGCGGGACACGAGCGGGACACGAGCGGGACAACAGGCAGACGCACAGTGAAACATGCAGGTCGACGTGCAGTGAGGCGAACAGTGAGTCGAGCAGATGATCTGCCACTGAGAGGAGAGTCCTGGCTCCTCTTATCCTCCCGCAGGTGGCGTTGATTGCGCTGATGAGAAGCAGGTGCGTGCGCGGGAGGAGCCAGGAACTCCGCCCACCTCCAGAGACAGGCAGGTGAGGGAGGGGCAGAGCAGACACAGGAGGAAGGAGCAGGCAGGGATCTTGACACTCATGCAGCTCTTAAATACTGCACTACTCTGTACTTGAGTGATATGATTTTGAAGTGCTGCTTAAAGTACATCTATTGGTCACTAATGACCAATTCTGCATTTTTATGACAAAGATTTGATAAATGTAAGTCCACTTTAGTCAACTGGAACACATTAAAATGCACCAGAAATCAAGAAAAAAAAATATGCAGAGTTGTTAAATTTCTCTGGCAGACCCATCCGTACATGTTTTATGCTGTTATACTTGTGGCTATTGCTGTTGTGAGCCTCTAGTATGTTCTTTTTTTTTTTTTTAAAGCTGGTTGTGATAATGTCTTAATTTTGCCAGATATGAATATGAATAACACTGAAGCGGCGAGGGCCCCAATGGCAAATTCAGCCTAGGGCCAGCAGGAAGGGGCGTTACCATAACAGGCTGGCTCTGGATTGGCTCTTTGGTTGCTATGATACTCGCAGCTAGAACTCCGTGGGCAGCAGGGACCTGTTTGCAAAAACATGTGACAATTTTAAAAAGCAGGTGGCACACCCTCTACTGGAAAAGTTACATAGTGCAACTTTACACTTGCATGCCACTAGCCAGCTGTAAGAAAGGCTTTTTTTTTTTTTTTTTTTTTGTGCTTTGGATTTTTTGTATTTTGGACTATTTCAAACATACACTTTTTTAATCTCCAACTGAGTATCTGTTTTTGAAAATCTTTAAAAATGATTTGATGCACATTTACCCACACAGCACTCAAACGCGCGCTCAGGAAGAAGAAGAAGGAAGGAGAAGAAGGAGAAGGAGGAGAAGGCGAAGAAAAAGAAAGAGAAGGAGAAGAAAAAGAAAAAGGAGAAGGAGATGAAAAAAATGAAAAAGAAAGAAAAAGGAGACAAAAGAAAAAGGAGAAGGAGAAAGAGGAGAAGGAGAAGAAAAAAAAAGAGAAGGAGGAGGAGACAAAAAAGAAAAAGGAGGAGAAAGAGGAGAAGGAGAAAGAGAAGAAAAAGAAAAAAAGAAAAAGGAGAAGGAGGAGAAGAAAAAGAAAAAGGAGAAAGAGAGAGGAGAAGGAGGAGGAGAAGGAGGAAGAAAAAAGGTGAAGGAGAAGAAAATATAAAAGAAAAAAAAAAAAAGGAGGGAGAAGGAGAAGAAGGAAAAGAAAACGGAGAGAAAAAGGAGGAGGAAAAAGGAGAAAGAAAAAAAGAAAAAGAAAAAGAAAAAGGAGGAGGAGGAGAAGAAAAAGAAAAAGGAGAACAGAATTAATTCCAGTTCCAGATGTTTCTCATCCACATATTAACACCGTTTCATTTATTTATGTATTTCTGCTGAACTGGCCTCACTGCCGCCTCCACACTGCCCAGTTTCCCCTGTGCAGCTGCTCTTCAGCCCAGTCAACATCGTCCGCTCTGTGTTTGGGGCTAAATCTCATCGACTGCCTCTTTCAGTGGTATTGGGCGAGTTTGACGCTAAGCAGGTATAATCTCTCGTCCAAAGGTGGATCTCTGCCGCTGCTATTGTGTCTCATGTTTTTTCTGTTGTCTTTAGGGTCAGGGTTTAATCAGACACAAGCCCCGGACTCACTGGGGCAGATGGGGAAGATTATATAAGGGGGAAAAAGACGAAAAATGAAATTTTAGCCTGTGCTGGAAGAAGTACTCGATTTTGTGGTAAAGATAATGAGGCAAAAAAATACTAAGTAAAAGTGTTAAAGTAACCCGTTTAACAATGTACTTGAAAAGCCAAAAGTAAAAATATTTTGCGCATATTTGAGATCTTATAAAAACTTCATATGTAGTGATTTTGATAAAGATTTGTGCTGAGTTTTTCAGTAGAAGCAGCTGAATCAATAGTGTGTTGTTTTTCTGGCTGGTTGTAATTGTATATTTTGTTTGATCAAATTATGAACGTGTTAAAAAATAAACCCTCAGAACTTTTCTGCGATCTCAAAATATCCACCCATTCTCTTCCACTTATCCAGAGTTGGGTTGTGGGCTCAGCAGTTTTTAAGCAGGGACTCCCTGACTTCCCTCACCACCAGACACTTTCTCCTAGACCCCAAGGTGTTCCCAGGCCACTGAGAGATGTGGTCCCTCCAGCGTGTCCTGGGTCTTCCCCGGGCCTCCTTTTTGGTGGACTCCCCAGCGAGGCCTCTAGAACAGATGCCCGAGCCACCTCAGCTGACTACTGTAGATATGGAGGAGCAGACGGCTCTACTCCGAGCTCCTCCCAAGTGACTGAGCTCCTCATTCTATCTGTAAGGGGCGCGCCCATACCACCCTATAGAGGAAACTCATTTTGACAGCTTGTATACAAAAATACTTTTACTTTTCAGTCCTGTTCAAAAAAGTAGTAGTGTGGGGAGAAAGTACAGTTACCTGCTCTCAAATGTAGTGAAGTAGAAGTATGAAGTATCTGTTTTAAAAATACACTCAAACCATTAGTGATTGTGTATGAAAGAAAGAGGATTTGTACATCTGAAGCTGAGTAAGTCCAGGTATTTTTGCTATAACCTGGCACCAGACTGTTTCATCTTTCCTGTTTTTAAGGTCAATGTAATGTCATGCACTGTCTCTGTCTAAATAAAAAGCAGAATACTATACCATGCTTAAGTAAAGTACAATACCTAAAATTTGTACGTAGTGGAAGTGCTAAAGTGCTGTACTTTTTGTGCTGTTCCACCATTGAATGCAGCATGTAGTAGCATCTTTGGTTCTTGATGACGTTCACAGCAGCGTACCATAAAGGAGTAGACAGGAATTACCTCCTAAATACCACTGGTTTCTTTAATGAAGTTGTTTAATCAATATTTGGATTTAAATTGTCCAGATCATAACATAATGATCCCACAGATTATAACTATAGAGCCGACACACAAGCCACACATGTCTGGTTTTGTAGAGGAGGAATTTAATGCTGAAAAATACGACAGGGGCTCCATGTAACTTTTCTAAGGCAGAAACTCGATATTACCAGTTTGTCTCCATGGAGATGTTATTGCTTTGCTTAGATGGTTTCCACAGTACAGCATTTAAACTTATCTCTCATTAATAGGGCATGGGTATCACCAAGAAGCTGCCGATACGATACGTACCTCGATACACAGTCCACGATACGCTACGTATCTCGATACAGTGCCATTACGATACGATTCGATACGATATATTTCTAATCGATACAGAAAAAAATAAAGGCCTCAAACCTTACTTAAATGGTCAACCCAATTTTCACAAAAAAAAACAACAACAAAAAACAAACATTAAATGGTGGCATTTATCTTCCATTTTTTTCGAAGATTAAAAAAAAAACAATGAAGTGCTTTTGATTGATTGCGGTTTAAAACATTTTTTTTTCTGGCATTTTTCGTTCTCTGCTTCTCGCTTCTCTTCACCCGTAAAGAGTAACATCTGGGGGTAATATCGATATCGATACTAGGAAACAAAGAATCGATACCATACATCGATTTTAATAATATCGATACATATCGGTGTATCGATATTTTAGCACACCCCTACTCATTAACGTTCTTATTGCTCACAAATACGCTGAAAACACATCGCCTCTCCACAGATCTGACATGTATCTTGGACTGATAGTGTCCCCTGCCTGGTCCCCACGGCCGTATAACCATATTACACAGAATATTTGGATCATTAGGCTGGTAAAACGACACTGTGGAACTTTTTCAGCAATAAGATAACTTTAATGAAATATATTGTGAAGGCTTGTAATCCCTCCATGCCCAAAAGTTGTTGGGATAATCTCCAAAACAAACATGTATGGCTTGAAAAAGATGAGGTACTGGTCAGGGGATTTTTTTTTTTTCCAATCTCATCTGTTTTGTGCTCATCATTCATCAATAAACTAGCGCAAAACCTTTGA